>CM077187.1:25310285-25627785 GCA_039654105.1 Coreius guichenoti | reverse complement strand
TGTCTTTTCTCTCGCTCTCTCTCTTTCTGTCTCCTTCCCTTGCCTTGCTCGCTTTACCTTGTTGTAGCCAAGGCTTTTCAAGCTGCTAGTTCGTCTTTGGGCATCCTGGAGGCACTGCAGAACCCACACAAACAAACACACACACACACATACACACACACACACACACAAACTTGGACAGACACATGCACAACAGTAATAAGCCTTTTTTCCTAGTGTTTTTTTTTTGCTTGTGGGAAGACATCTCTGCGGCTCTGATAACTATCAAGTGAGATTTCTCTTCATCTTTAAAAAAAAAAAAAAGTATCACTTTGAGCTGGACCGACTGACCGCTAAAGGAAAACCTCACGGAGAACGAGAGATGAGTGATTATCTGCCGGCGGAGGACAGGCCTTGCCGGACGTCCTAAGACGCTGTGATCCGCAAAAGACCCACTCCAAAAAAAAAAAAAAAAAAAAAAAGCCCTGCGAACAATGCCGTGCACGTGAACTTCTGTGTGTGCGACCCTTTGGTGAGGGACACACACATGCGCCCGCTCAAACACAATAGCAGTTTTGGGAAAGAAGCTAAGGTTGAAAAAGAACAAGAAGAGAGGGAAGAAAGAAGAAAAACTCTTATTCGTTGGCGGGAGTGAGAGGTGGAGGACAGGGGAGGGCCGCAGCGGTGCTCATGTACCCGAGAGAAGGCCTTTCACTGGGGCTGGAGGAGAGGGGAGGAAAGACTGGCTCTCTGGCCTCTGGGCTGTCTCTCCTACAGCAGGTTGGCTGCTGGCAATTCAGTCTTAATGCCTGGGTAAGTGCTCAGCGCTATTACACACGCTGTTTTCACACTCCTATGGCCTTTTTAAAATCTTCTTTCTGCTTTTGTTAGACTGAGTAAGGATGCACTGTCATTTTATCTGCCTCAGAGCGGTTTAAGATATCTGTGTGTGTGTGTGTGTGTGTGTGTGTGTGTGTGTGTGTTTCATAAGGAAGAGCTAAGAGATAGATTGATGGATATGGCATTTGAAGATGTGCATGATGCATTTAGTTAAAGTTGAGGTGAGGGAAGTAATAATGTATGCATTCATTTTAGCCTGTTGGAGATTTGATATTTGTTCGTAAGAAAATTAGTTCTGTTGTCATTTAATTTTTCTTCATTGTTTTAAATTGAAAAAAAAAAATTCAGTTTCTTCAATGTGAAGTTTATAAATTGCTTAAAATGCATAAATAGTTATTTAATAAATAATGTTTTCTTATTTTTTAACCACTTGAGACATTTGATTTGTGATTTTCTTTATCATATTTGTTTTTAAATAAAGAAAGTAAAAGATTGGCACAATGTTCTTCAGTATTGAGAAGAGGAGGGAAGTTGCTATTTATATTTTCATAGATGTTGTAGCGAGTCATTTGTTTTGTTTGTATGTATTTGTGTGTGTGTGAGAGAGAGAGCGAGAGAGTGGTGGGTGGATGAGGGTTGTTATAGTGACGGTGACATCATCATAGTTTCACATTCTTTTGAAGTTCTTCTGTCTCATTTCGAGCTTTCTTTTACAAACAGCACACATTTGGCTGCATCTATTTCTTGAAAATTCTCATACATAAACAAGCATGGATGTTTTCTGCATTGTGTCCACTGTGCTTGGATGCGAGCCATTGGCACGTACACTTCTTGAGTTCAAGTCCATGGCAGCTTTTTTTGCTTGCTCTGGAATTTCGCAGGCCTGAGAGCCCCTCTATCCATCATGAGGATGTCACACCCCCTGCGTGCCCCCCCCAGCCCCACTACAGCTCATTAGAGCCCACAAGCTCCAGTGACAACTCATCATATCATGCCGTAAAGCGGAGTGAGACGCTCGGGCCCTCAGGGGCCACAAGGTCGCCACCTTCACATTTTGTCTTTAAATTGCTCTGCAAGGTGCCACCAAGCGGAAATGCAGCGCCAACAGCTTTTTCCTGCTGCTGTCCGGCCCTCTCTCTTCCTCTTTCTCCTTGTATCTCTTCCACAGGAGTAACCAAATATCGCTTATTTCCCTTTAGGCTTATCAACTGATGTAAGATTTACTTAATATCAAGGTTTTCATACATTTTTAAATTGTTCATTTTAAATGATTATTATGATTTAAATTATGATTTATTGCGTAAAAGTATGTAGTGAATATATTTTTATGACTATATTCTGCTCTTAAATATTTCATTTGTCTAAGAAAACAATCTCCATAAAAATGCTCTTGCTTTGTTGCAAGGCTTACCCTGTAAAGTGGCCTATTTGAGAAAGGCGCTATATAAATAATAATAATTATATTTCATATATACTAATAACAATAATTATTATTATTATTAAATTTAATTGCAAGGTTTTACTAAAAATCAGAAATGGATGAAAATGTGTTGCTTAACAGGTGTGAGAACCCTGAGATATTCTTTCTCTTAAGTGACAGTCTGTATTTTGTGAGTTTAAAAAGTTATTCTTGTGATCATAATCACAAAAACTAAAAAACTGTCTGAAGACACATCTAAAGATGTCATAAGGGGGGTGAGTGTGTGAACGAGAGAGGAAAAGAGAATGAAGGACAGGATTTGATAGGCGCCGCATCAAAATGAGTGTGACATGCTCTTCTAAGACAAACAGGCCTCTCCATGGCCTCTCCATTAAAACAGGCCAGGCTTTTGTAAGACCACCACAAGGGGTCATGACCCCAAGCAGAAACTGTCAATCTCATTGGTTTGGAGAAGGGTACGTATGTCTACAGATTTACTCACACACTCAATGGGTATGCTGACAGATTTGTTGACAAACATTTTATATTTATTTACCTCGTCCAAAGGCGCTTGCAAACTGTCATTTACAAATTTGTTTATTTTCTCAGGAAATAACCACATCTAGAGATCTAGTTTTCTTCATTATTATTATTTACCTGGTTATGTGAATTAGTCCTTTAGCCTTCTTTCCTCTATCTATTCATGATGGTTGTGGTGGGAGGTATTGGCAAACGATTAAACAGGAAATAGCCTGCTTTCTTTGCACATAATAGGGAAAAAAGACGCCCACATATTTTCTTTGTGTTCCTTGTGTGGGTTTATTGTGTGTCTCGCTGGACCTTCGTGTGTCAGTCTCCAAACTCAATGAGTTGTTTAGAAGTAGGTTTTTAAATAACGCGTATTCTGCGATTGTTAGCGTCCGACAGTATGTGGTGGTCCGCGGGTATGCACAGGCGCGTTACGTAGGTGGTCTTCTCTTCCTCACTCCCCTGAGTTGCTAGAGACAATTAGCCATGTCTGGAGGAACAGGGTAAAGCCATCATACAATAGCAATGGGGTCAATAGAGCCAGATTCATTGTGAAGCTTTTCTTAAGACTGAAGACTTAATGGACTTGAATAGCCCTCAGAAGGGAAATTGTTTGAAGAATGTGTTTTTGTATGCTGATTATCCATTGTGCCATGTTATTTTTGTCCTGCTGTGTCTTGTCCAGAAGGCATCATGGGGAACAAAAAAAGAAAAACCAACCTGAAAAGTGCTTGCATGTTTTAAAATGAGGCCTAAACACGTCTACTTTTTTATTAGTCATATAGCAGGTGATTTTCTCCCAATGAGAATAGTACAAGCTAAAGTAATTTCTATTTCCAGCCATTCCGGTGTACCTCTTTTATTCTCAGGGTTTTGCTGATCCGTTCAGGTAGAGAAGCGGGCAGAAACGCCACTGTAGCGAGCCGCAATAGCGTGCTGCGCTCCCCAGAAGCCAGTTAAACGGGATGCCCAGCTATTATTTGTGAGGCTGTGTGGCGTTTGAAAGGGGTTCTGTTAGGCCCAGTGACTGTGATGTAAATCATTTGGCTTGTCTCTGGGTGAATGTGGCCGCAGTGGACTGCCATTTGGAGCTGTCCCTCAATGGAGAGGCTCCGGACAAAAGAACTCATTTAAATGGCTACTAAAGCCTTTCAGCGCAGGGAGAATTGACAACATTCTTTCACATCATTACTGAGGGGGAGGTTATGGGGGTAGCTTGCGGTGGGGGGGGGGGGGTGCGGCATCGTTGCCTTAATGGCAAACTCGTCAGCTGTGTTTGGCAGCTGTCATCATCCCTGTCTGTTTTTCTGATGACAGGTCTTTCTTTTCTTTTTTAAAAATGTTTTTATATGTTATCTCTCCTCTCGTTGTTTTTCTCTGTTGCCGCGCACTTTCCTTTTCCCATTTCTCTTTCTGTCTCCACACAGTTTTCTGCTCTCAGGGGCCCTGAAAACGTCCCCAGAGCCCCTTTTCTTTCCCCAAGCAGCTCTGTTCAGTTCATTAATCTTTCATTGGGAATATGGCAGAGCGGAACGCCCCCAATGCTGAAAGTGGCCTCTCTCTGTGCCTCTTTCTCCCAGTTTAGAGGCCCTGGATGGACACTTCAACTCAGACCTAGGCTCTGGTGTCCTTCCCATTTTGAAAGCTTAGATATTTTAGTCCTGACAAAAGGATGGCTCACCCCTGCTTTTATAAAACATGTTCTGATGTTCAGCGCCATTGTTTTTTTTAACAACATCTTGAGTGCTGGATTTAATTTGGAATGTTTTAAATAAAGACAGTGGCCCCTATGTGCCCTTTCCGTCCCCTCGAATGGGCTGCAGGACATGCACAGCTGTCAATCAGACACGCGGACGCCTCAGAGCGGGCATGTATGCGAACAACTCATGGTGCTAGATGTTTTCCTGTCAGTCGGCTCGGTTTGCACCGATTTATACGGTGTCTACGAGAGCAAATCCCTTTCCACGTGTGGCCCGTCAAATCTACAGCACGGCAGTAATCTGGTTAGATCGCGTGTACTGGGAATACACTAATGCCAGGCTATGCCTCAGCACCCCTCTGCTTGGCTGTAATCTTGGATAATTGAAAATGGGGCCTGTGCCACTTAAGAACACAAAGAGCAGATTACATAGCTAAAACCAATTTGACCAAAATGCAGAAATGGATTTTCTCTCTTTCGCCCCACCCCTCCTCTCCTATCTTTTATAATGCAAACCTTTTCCAAAACCAGACCCTGAAGGAAGAGAAGGGGTGGGAGCACGAGAAAAAGGAGGGAGAGTGAAAGTGTGCTTAGATTGGCTGTCATTTGGTATATTATGTGGTTTCTGCGATTGTAAACATGATGCTTTTTGGGTCAGAGACACGTAATGCAATCAGGCATTGTGTCTTTTATGTATCCAATGACTGTTTAAATCAATATGCTGCACCTCAGAAACTGTTTTTAATTACAAACCACACTGTTCTGAGAATTGACTTGCGGATTGTGATGGACGCATAGTTGAATTAGAGGCGCTGGTGTGTTTCTGCCCCAACCCAAACATGTATTAATGGCTGCTGCTTCTTTTTCTTCCCACCCCCTTCCCTCTCTTTTTCTTGCCAGTCTAATAAGGTCCCTGTGGTACAGCACCCTCACCATGTGCACCCGCTCACACCTCTGATCACCTACAGCAATGAGCACTTCACGCCTGGGAACCCCCCTCCACATCTACAGGCAGACGTGGACCCCAAAACAGGTACATATGCATGCACGTCTTCCTTTACATTCATGAATTTCAGAACAGGCAGAACGAAAAACCCAAGGCTAACCTTCAGGTCTGGTTAACTAACGGCAATGTCACGGTTGCACTGTATGACCTTGGCGATTGCTTAGTCTGTACTGCTGCATTCACAGCTACCTGGTAAGATGCATTAGAGCGTTTTGGAGTCGCCTTGGAACAGGGCCAAGGTTGCGCCCCTCCTTTTGTGTGCATGTTGAGATGAAGCTGTTGACCTGGGTCAGTTAAGCCTGTGGAGCCACTTGACTTCTGGGAGATGTAGTCAGGGACCTCTGTTACTTAACTGCAGGATCCCAAAGCAACTCTTGTTCTGATTCTGAGAAATAAAATTTCATTTTTCCCCATTATGATGACATATAAGTCAGACAATTGTAGAGTCTAGATTTCCCAACCAGGATGAAAACTGTATGAACAGGAGGTTTACCAGGAAACTCGATTTGAAGGCTTGAATGTTGTATCTGTCAGGATTCTCATCTCACAACAAAAAGATTTATGTTCAGGTGTGATATAATGTCATTTGGTGGTATGATTCAAAATCAGATTATCAAACAGAAAGGTATTTTGCTCCTCTGCAACACTATACAGTCAAACAGCTGCTCTTCAAAGCTGTCAGCAACCTGCATGTTGATTTTGAGAGGGCTTTTTCTGCTCTCATAACAGACCTTATCACTAAGGACCTCTTTAAAGACTCAGAGACTGTTTAATGTGCTGCTTAATGGCTCGCTTAATTGAGTTTAGAGTTTAATTAATTAACAAATTGTATTAAGACCGCTGTACACAGTGCCAATGTGCTGTGGAGGCATTGTTTTCCTCCCTCTGCACAGCCATTAGCCACTAGTATCTAGCAGAATATTTTGTCTTTATTTTTATGAAACCAGATTTAGTAGATTTTGAAGCAAAATAGCATCAAGTAGACTAGTTGGAAGTACATTGTCAATCCAAAGTGAGCTAGCTTGCTAACATATGTTATTGTAAACCAGGTGATGTCTGGAAGGCTGTTTTTGTGGACTTTTCCTTTTTAGGAATTGTTTTAAACCTTCTACCCACCATATGTGATGTTGATAATATAGTTAATTGGCCGTTAAACTCTAAAACCAATTTTGAGACTGTTTCCGCACTTGAACAGGCATCAGCTGCTAATATGTCAGTCTCTCTTAACACGTGCCACAGTGTTTGCGTTGTTGACTTGTGAACCTCAATTATCGCCCGTTGTTAATCCTCTGATTCGATAGACAAATGTGACAGGGCGCTGTATTTTTTCTCCTCTCCCCCGTGTGCCATACAACATCGTGGCTGCCTCCACAAGCTTTGATCAGAACGTGTGATTTAGAGCTGTGCATGTGAGCTCAACCTCCTCCCTCTCCCACCTCCCTCTGATGTTGACTTTGTTCAATTGTGTATCTCACAAAGGATAAATTTAACACTTAAACTTCATCGGGGAATTTCTATGTCAGGACAAGAGCAGAAACATTTTGACACCGTTCACACACACACATCTCTCTCTCCCTTTTCATTCTTTTCTTTGCATTTTTTATATTTCTCTTGCAGGAATCCCAAGGCCTCCACATCCTTCAGATATATCCCCCTACTACCCCCTGTCACCTGGCACTGTAGGCCAGATTCCCCATCCGCTAGGATGGTTAGTACCACAGTAAGCAGCCCAATTTTATTCCTCTTTTTTTTTTGTGCTGTTATAGTATAATGTACAGGGGGTTCCAAAAGTCTGAGACCACTAAAATTATTTTAATGAATACATTTTGAATATATTTTTATTTTATTAAATGTCTTTTAAAATATATATATATATATATATATTTTTTTTTTTTTATATCTCAAATATTAAAAAAGTAATAATAAAAAAAAATACTTTATGTATTTATATATTAAAAATATTTAATTATGTTATCAATGTTTTTCAATCTGTATTTCTTAGGTTCAGTTTGATTTTGAATCTCAGATCCCATTTTTATTGTGAACTCTGACTTTTTGCTCCACTCTAAATATGACATACATAAAACTTATTTTAAGCATTGTTCTAATATGTTGCATTTTGTTATCATGTATTTTATATTTGCCAGGCCTCTGTCCACTTTGCTGTGTGCCTCTGGGTATTTAAGTTGCCGTTTTAAACTTTGACCATCGTGTAGCGCAAAAGCTAACTCATAACCTCTGTACAGTTTATACATTCTAGAAAGGCACCGCTGGGGCACCACAGCAATGCACCCATGGCTTTCTTCATCCCCTAAACTCTAAATTGCCTCTTTGTGGCAAATGCTATTTTGCATGTCTCTGTATTGTCCAATTAGAGTAATGAACTGTGATTGCCAGGATTTTACCCACAATTCCACACGGGGGCTCTCCCCTGGTAACTCTTGTCAACACTTGTTAATATGACAAAAGGCTACAAATTAAGCTCTGTTAATTTAATGTTTTCTCACCGCGATCTAAATACCGAGAGAGGCCCCAAGCGCAGCCACGGCCCTTTGATTCTCTGCACTTTATTTTGGTATAAATTTACATTCATTATTGTTTGTCTTTGGATGTGTAGACCTCAATTAGCGTGATGGCTCCATTAAAGGGGCCGGTGCTTCGTCTTTAATTAGCACAACAAAACACCTAGTTTCAGTTCAGGGAGAGGGGCCTCCATCGACACCAAGCGCAGGGTTATGAAATTTAATTAGCCATTCCTATCAGATTTGTGGCATTCAAATTGTTCAGAGTTTGCTTCCCTTTGATCTGCGCTCTGCAATCCCCTAGATTTTTGTTCTGATCAAATGAGAATAAAGCCGCCTGCATAGAGAGTGCTTTTTTCTCTTTTTTCATCCCTTCCTTTACCTCTCTTTCTTTCTTCTTTTCCTAGGCAAGGTCAACCAGTTTACCCAATCACGACGGGAGGTTTCAGACACCCCTACCCAACTGCCCTCACTGTCAATGCATCCATGTCAAGGTGAGTTGAGCCTTGGGACGACAGACTCGCTGAGAACGCAAGCATGCTCTGTGAGCGTGTCAAACCCCCACAAACTTCTCCCTTAAGGAGAGACAGCTCTCGCATCAGTGTTCAAAAAGACGGCCCCATGCGATCTGCTACGTATTAAAATATTAATTGTTGTTATCATTTTATAATGAGACCCCTGAAGAACGTTTACCCTGACTGAAAGGCAGAGAACGAGAGGCCTGTCAATGTCTTCACGTCATTTAGCCGCTGTCACATACAGAAGAAAATGAATCTCTGCTGCAGATTTCAGGGGGCTGTCGTTGGACTCTGAGCAAGAGCTTTGTGTGGCCCGTTGGGGTCTGGTTCAAGTGGCGATTTGGACGCAAAAGTCCCCAGGAGAGCAGTAATGGTTGTATGTGTGGGGGGATTGTGGGATATGTGTGTGAGCGTATGTTTGTTTTAACTGTCACAGTGATTGCTCCCTTGGGACTGTTACTCATCTGTTATGTGAGAAGTGGGAGGTGTTTGCTTTAGATGACAAATCTCTGTTTGCTTTGTTGCTTTTATGTCATTCAAACACAAACGTGAGATCCAACAGAGGCAACCAGCTTCATATGGTGGTCACCTTCTTCTGCATTTACTCAGCCTTTCCTCCTAATCTGAAGCATATGATACTCTTTTCACAATGATGATGAATGTGAAGATGATGATGATGGTGGTGAGACTAGCCAGAGAGGCACAGAGACACATCTGGTTTATAGTTTCGAGAAATAGAGACCAACTCGAGCCCAGCCTGTGTCTCCAGACAGGGACAAACTCCTGTTTAATTGCAGCGTGATTGGAAAAGCAGCTCTGGAGGCCTGGTGAGCTTAGACCATAGGACGTTGATTGATAAATGTGAGCAGGGAAGCAAGAGGAGGAGGGAGGAACAGGGAAAGGGTTTGTGCACCCTTAAACACTGGCCTGGGTTTGAGCATGAAAAGCCTTGGAGAAGGTACTCCAGAGCTCACAGAAATGTCCTGTACCGTGTTTCTGCACATCAGGATATTTAACATACACAAACATTGGGCCTCATTCATGAAATACGAGCAAAACAAATGTATGTAAATTGTGTCTAAATATTTTGTAAAACGATTCTTACATAAATGGCTGCATTAATACATCGAATATATGTGAACAAGTCATTCATGAAACAATCAAAAACTAATTTGAGAAAATTATTTGATGCTTATCTGGATCATGGCATTGATGCAGTGCATTTACATATTAAACGAAATATATTTACAGTTGATTCATCAAAAATGAGCAGAATAAATTTTCATGTAAATCGTTCGTAAAACTGTTTTTTTTTTTTTACGTAAGAATGTTTTAACGAAACATTTGCATTCATTCTGTTTGTGTGAGTGAATGAGGCCCTATCTCTCACTTGCATCTAGTATATTTTCATCATCCTCACACAGTTTAAAGTGGTCAGGCCAAACATAATAGCTCTGAAACACAATATTTAGCTCCGCAGTGATGATCTGAGTGCATTGGCAGCTGATCTGCTTATGAGCGCAGGGTCTTTGCAGCTGGTCCTGACTCTTAAAAGTCCATTTTTATTAACAGCTGGCTTTGAAAACAAGGCCTCACACATTTGACACCAACAGCTTTCACTCTGTGTGTGTTTTGAGGCCTTGGCTCCATAGAGAAGTCATTTGTACCCTGCCAAGGCCTGGAATGAGCCTTTTCTGCCTGCTCCGCCGTCAGGCGCCTGTGCAGGTCTGCAGCCTCTGCTCAGACACTGGACCTTCACTTAAGTGACAGCTGATTCTGTTCTAATGAGGCCTTTATATTGTGATCATCCTATTTCCAGTGCAGGCTAATTGAATCTTCTGAATGGGGGCTAGGGGGATTGGTGATGTGCTGGGGAAGAGCTAATGCGTTTTGATAATCTGTAATTTAATTAGCATAGATTAATAAGTGGTGGTCTTGTGTCTCTGCAGAGGGAAGGTGCTTTAGCATGTTTGTGTCAAAACCGGCGGCGTCCGCTGTCACCAGCCTCCTGCGCAAAATAATGAGCGCCAGGACAAGGTTTCATTAATTGTGTTTATCTGTGAATAAAGAGGGCAAGAGAGAGAGTGGGAAATCTTGCTTTGTATTCTTTCTCTGTCAGTGGACAGCAACTGCAGAAGGCCTCGGGATTAAGAGAAGCCCATACGTTTCTCTCTGGTGCCTGTCTTCAGCTCAGAGAGATTCTGATGGCCCTATCTGCTGCCATCTATTATGCAGTTAGCACACAGGGCTTCACGCAGCGATCTGCTTTTCACCCAGGTACCACTTCAGCCTCCTAAAAAATACATTTCAGAGCACGAACGGCGTGGACTCGGATCCGGCAAATGAGCTACATTGTTTTGATAATGGGGTTGGAGTCGTACAGGTGTATCGGCCGTCCCGGGTGACAGGGGGAGGAAGTGCAGGCCCCTCGGCCCCTGCCCGTGCCTGCCCTTTGATATGTTCCTCCATCCGCACCTCCGCTCCAATCCCTTCTTTTTCCGCAGAGGAAGAGAAAGCGAATGACAGACAGAGCGCACCGGCGGGGTCATTATACATTAAACAGGCGCCAAGGCCATCGCTCCGATTGGCAATTAAATGGCACTCACTGACACTCGGCTGGTGTGGAAGAAGATTGAGACATTGGACCCTGCAGGGGCCCTTCTCGGCACACCTCTCTGTCTCGCTCTTCCCTCAGCAGGGCTAAATTGGTGGCAGACTCTGCTGCGTGCTGATGAGCGGAATGATGCCCTGCGCTTCAAAGGGATGGCCGTCATGTTTAAACCATAACCTGGGCCTCGCTATGGCAACAGCGGCACGGGTGGGGGTGGCGCTGATGGGAAAGTCAGGAGGAAAAGGAGGGAAAAATTGGACAGCGGAACAGAGGAAATTTTAACAAGTATGCAAGGACAGAAAGAGAAATAAAAAAGGTGGGGGCTAATGATCACGGCACTGCAGCCACAACGCCGATCCCCCCTCAGTAGAAGCGGACGGGCGGCCTGGATGACATGGCACAAACACACATGTGTCAGGGATGAAGGGAAGAGAGAATAGGAGAAGAGAGATTGGGGGGGGGAACAGTCCCCAGAGAGAACCTTCAACAGAAACTAGTTGTTCCTTGTGAGTTTACGCTCATCATTATATTCTGGCTCCAAGCCATATAGCCACACTCAAGCAGATAATGAGCTGTTTGAAAAAAAGAATTATTCCTTCTCTTTTTTTTCATCATCCTCCATTCTTTCTCTCAGATTTGTGTACGGCCACGCACAGCTGGGATGCACTGCACACACAGACACAGATATGTTCATTTGTATGCTCAGGAATTTATTCTGCTTTCCTACAGATCTTTACACAACGCTTGGGGAATCATATTATAGATAAGTCCTTCAATCAGGCAGGCAGGGGACATTTTAGTTTATAATGCAAAAAAAAGAATCAAATGGTAAATAAATGAGAAGAAAATGACCACCCTGAAAAATATTGATTTAAATTTTTTTTTTTTACCCTGTCTATGTGATTCATCTGAACTCTACATTTTGATAAAAGATAAAATCTTTATTTTTTTGTCTTTCAAATAATGTCTGCTCTTCACCTCTGAAATTATTATTTTTTTTTTTGCTGATGTAAACAAGGCCATGTGAGTAGGGAAAAAACAATATTACCCAATGATATTATACATCAATTTTTTTATGATCCAATCAATTCGGGGAAAAAAAGGTTAATGTTAAAGACCTTATTTCCTTTTAATGTTAAAGTACCTTATTTACTTTGTAAATGTTTTTAGTCTTACTTTAAATGAATTTTGAAGAAAAAAAAATCAGTGTTTGCAATCATTTATAATTTTCTTCACCTTCAAAATGCCTTCTGTTTTGTTGACGTAACTAAGGCAGACATTAGTCCACGTTTTATGTTCCTATCAAATGTTAATGTTAAAAACAACATAAAAATACCTTATTTACTTTCTTAATGTTTTGGTCATTATTATTCATTATTTGTTATTGTGAAAAAATTATCAGTGCATATTATTCTGAAGAAAAAGTAGTTATCAAAATACAATCACTTTATCCACCTCTGAAATGATTTTAAAATTTTGCTAACGTGGCTATGTGGGTGGGGAAGATTAAATTAATGATATTAACCTATATTTTAATCATGGCCCTCTTTTATGATCCATACAATTCACTCTTGCTATTTTGTTTGATTTCGAAATGCATCTAAAATGCCAGAACAAAAGTTTCGGAACTTTTGTTTTATGTTGCAAGAGTTCTAGATCTTGGATTTGTCACTAAGTGTCACTTCCCTTCTCCCACATAAAAGATGTATTATGTTACTGTTGCTTTGTGTTTATAGATGCTGTGATGTGTGAAGTGTTTAGCTCATAGTCAGTGCTTTGCTCTGTGAATGTGTGTGTCCATCCATCATTTCACCCGTGTCCACTCTGACGATTTACACAGTCTTCTCTCCTCCAGGTTCCCTCCTCACATGGTGCCCCCCCACCACAGTTTGCACACCACAGGGATCCCCCACCCAGCCATCGTCACACCCAACGTCAAACAGGAGTCCTCTCACAGTGACATCGGATCCCTCAACAGCTCGTAAGTTCACTTTACACTTTTCGATTCTCTATTAATGAATCAAGTTGGTATGCATACGCTAACATATCATCCCTCCCATTCGCAGGAAACACCAGGATGCGAAAAAGGAGGAGGAAAAGAAGAAGCAGCCACACATAAAGAAACCTCTGAACGCGTTCATGCTTTACATGAAGGAAATGAGAGCCAAAGTGGTGGCAGAGTGCACACTGAAAGAGAGCGCAGCTATCAACCAGATCCTAGGCCGAAGGGTGAGCGTCACACACACACAACAAGGCCAAAGCATTATGCGAAGTGGCAGCAGACTGTCTCAACTACTAAGACCACAGATTGCAGTGTTGTCAGCGGTGGAAAAACACTGCTTATTCACTTTTCTATTTCTGTATAATTGTAATCTTGCTCAATGTTGCTATTGAGTAAAAGTACAACACCACGAGAAGGGGAATTTTTAATCACAGTGGTTGGACCGCTCATGGAAACACTTCCGTGCTGTTTGAGCCTAAAATATCAGTGGTCTCTTTCTCTATGAGTGTAATGGCTGCAGTTTTGATGGATATGTGTGTGTGTGTTTCTCTATGTGCAGTGGCACGCTCTGTCTCGAGAGGAGCAGGCCAAATACTACGAGTTAGCCAGGAAAGAACGACAGCTTCACATGCAGCTGTACCCCGGCTGGTCGGCACGAGACAACTATGTAAGTTTTTAAGTTTTCAACAAGTAACAATCTTTATTCCTTCCCCAGGGGCCACACAGCAGTTTAAAGCCATCTAGATGTGTATTTTACAAATCATATGACAAACATCCAACAGCATCTGGAGGAAGCTAAAGCACTCAACACTCACAAAAACAGCTTTAACTTGGGTAGTTGGCTGGTCTTATCTGGCTTAAGCTGGTTTAGTTGCTCAAAACCATTTTAAGACCAGCAAAACAGACCAGCTTAGCCAAGCTGGAAGTATTTAGATTTATTTTAGATCTATTTGCTGTACATGTGCTTTTCCTCAGTGCAGTTAGATCTGTTTTTTTCCTCGTGTGCTGTGCGATTTTTCCTCTGCTTTCATTAGTATTCCACTGGTTCACCTAAAAAGAGAAAGGCGAGCTGAGATCAGAGTAATTAAATAACCACAGGGCCTAAACGCCTCGCAGCTTTGATGAAAGAGGACATCTCTCTCCGCCGCCAGAAATGGGGAATGAGCGCACCGTTTACAGTTTCGCCGGAGTTTCGCGCCTGACAAACGGCCCCACCGCCCAGCCTGTCAACTCCCCTTGGAGTCTGACCACGTTTCTTGACTCTCCTAGTCAAAGTTCCTCAACCGGAGCAAGATAATCGTTCTGCCTGGGCCTGACCTAGGCCTCAACAAAATCAGTGGTCATGGACGTGTCCGGCAGAACCGTAGCTCGTTTTCGAGGACAAACGCAACGAAAGTTCTCTCGCTCTGCTCTTCCCTTCCAGTAAACTGATTCGCTCAAAGAAACCTCAAGAGATTCCAATCGTTTCACAATGAAAGGAAAACTAAGCAGCAGCGAGACAACAAGGAATAAACAAAAGGAGAGAAATAGGACGAGGGGAAAGATAGGGAAAGTTCTGTTCTGTCCTGCAGTGGCAGTTCAAACCTTCAGGCTCTTACATGAATAAATAAATCAGTTAAAACTCTCTTGTTCATTTCATGTCTCGGTCTTTTCTGCAATATAATAACTAAGGTTCCTGTCTATTTCTCTTTTTCTGGCGGGTAACTATCAGGGGAAAAAGAAGAAGAGAAAAAGGGAAAAGCAGGCAGGAGAGGGCAATGGTAAGTGAGCTGCAATTATCTCTCATATTAAAGCAGACCCATCATCTGTCACAAGTGTGACATCTCAAAGATGAAAGTCCAGCCTTTTTTTTCTTATCTCTTTTTTTGTGCCTGCCTCATTTTGTATATAGCTATGCTACCCAATGCAATATTTACACGATAGACTGCTTGTTATCCCCCTCCCCTCCCCTTGCCCCATGTTGAGCATTAATAACATTGAATATGCATGACCCCCCCCACCCACCTCCCTTCTTACCAGCTGCCCCCCCACCCCTTGCCCAGCCCCCCTCCAGCATTTATCGTACTGTGATATGTATGTTTTGAGAGTGTGAGAGTTGATCACCCTTGTGACCGAGTTCCAGCCTCCGAATGTGCCGCCCATGCTTGTCACTGTGCTTATGTGGTTATGTGGACGTAACTTTGGGCTGTGCCTGCTGCATGCTTTTTTATATGTGTGTTTATATAGTAATAATATATTTAAAAAAAGGTTTGTTTTTGAAATTCACCCACATCTTTCAATTAAGGAGGTTTGCTGATTACATTGATTTGATTCACTTGACCATTCTTCATGATGCTGATTATTGTGAGATATTGTCCAGGAAGAATGTATTTGCGGTCTCTCTCCATCATGGACACCTTTTGAAGGCCTCTGTATCTTGTTCTTTTTTTTCCAGAACACAGAGAATATTTTCCAAACCCTTGCCTTTCACTCCCTCCGATTACAGGTGCTAATGTCATTTTGAGTCTTAAATTACTAACTTGCTTTATTCCCCTTTTTTGGTTCTTTATGTATTTATTTATTTGTGCTTGTGCAGTATATCAAATATTTAATGATCTTTCTTTAATGAATAATGCTACATGTACATATTTGCTTTATATATATTTTATTTGCTAAGCTCAGTAATTCTCTTGAAGAATACATTGCTTTTACTTTATTTTGCTCCTTTTCAGTTGTTTCCTTTGCTCCATTTTTCATTCTACACATAATGTCATCAAAAGATGCTTCTATGTTAAAAGTCATGTATTATTATGTTTTAAAAAAAATCCCAGATTTGGTAAACTCTAAGCATGCAGCTGCAGTATGTTTATAGGAAAGTCCTCTTTATGCTAAGAATAACCAGAGATGTTGTTATCAGGGTAAACCTCCTTAATCTACTGCCTTAAGTAGCTGCGCCTCCTCCACGCCCTCAGCATGAGAGCGGGTTCTGCCCTGTCTCCTCTTGATCTGCCCCGCTTACAGCCTGCCTTCACCCTCCTCAAACACTCGTCTACCTATGTCCTTTACCCTGGTGCTCAGGTGGACTGTTCGAGGTGGATGAACGTGGGCCAGGCCTGTTTAAGAAGCAGCTTTGTAGTGTTTCCCGGCTTAAACTAATGCTCTGCCTCCCTCCTATAGCTCCTCCCTGCTACTGCTGCCTCAACAACCTGTCCCTATCACCTCCTCTAGTCTAGAACAGCCAGATAATGTATGGCAGACATGTATCCATATCTGCTGCATCCCGCCCTGCTTACCTTTTAACAAACGAGCATTTATTCATAAAGAGCCTTGGTTATGAAAGGCATGCATTGTGTGCTGATTTATTGATTTCTGTCATTCATTTACTTTCATATTTGTTTCTTGCCGTTTGATTTTGAATTTCAAATTATTTGTATTACTAACAAAATATGGTGAAATATGTCTGTAAAGGCATTACTGCACATTTGATTGCCACTATTTAAATATATCTGTAGGAGAAATAGACATTTATAGAGCTCGTCAGATTCATTGGATTCAATTTATCTCTCTTTCCGCTCTGTTTTCTGATTTCATCTCTCCTCTGCGCTGGCTTCCTCTCCCCTTCTTCATCACGTCAGATCTGAGCGCCCCAAAGAAGTGTCGCGCACGCTTCGGGCTCGACCAGCAGAATAACTGGTGTGGCCCATGCAGGTGTGTATCTGGTGTGCCAGCAGGTGTGCTAGAGCAGGTGACAGCTGGGGAACTCTCTCATTGGTACCTCCTCCCACTTTTCTGGCTCTCTCAACCTCGCATTCTCTCCACGCCACTTCCTCTGCCAATCAGCTTCTGCAAATCTGGGAGATGGGGTTTGTTTTTCTCCTCTAGGTGGGGTGAAATGGCTGTTTGTGTGTTTATTTTTGTGTGAATGTGTGATAAAGGAGTTCACATAGTACTCCTTTTTGAAACTGAAAAGAAGTGGGGTTAAATAAAAAGGCGGGGTTTATTTCCCTCTGTTAAGGGGGAGGGGTGTGGCCAGGGAGTTGAGATGGGCTGGTCATGGTAAGTTTTTGGGAAGGCACGGTACCAATGTCCACAGCTGAATCATTTGCTCTAGCTCCTTGCTTTTTTTTGTCCAATGACATGTGCTTTTTTTTTCTTTCTTTCTTTGTTGTGTTTTTATGTTCCTCTATGGATAACAGATGCAAATACCCCTAAGAAGTGTCGTGCCTTGTTCGGGCTTGACCAGCTGGGTTTATGGTGCAAACCCTGCAGGTATATTCCCAGCCCCGCTCTTGGGGAGAACGTCTAAATTACGATGATGATGACAAAAAAAATCAGCTTTTCTTCTCTGGACACTTTCCATGGATTGTTTTCCTACTTCAATCTCCGAGGCCTTGTTTCAGTTTATATGTTTACAAAGACTTCTTTCTTACTTGTTTCTGTCCTTTTCTGACTTAAGAAACACTTCAGACGAACTGAAATCCTCGGGCAGAAAATGACGAAGGCATTGTGGTTCAAATTTCAAGTCAAATTTAGAGTATTTTTATATTAGTATACTTCATTATTGCTGGCTTTTCTGCCCAAGGAACTAATCTGCTGTTTTGTACTGTTCTGCCCAGTAGAAATGTGTGATGTAGCCACTTGTTTTGTGGAGGGCAGGGTTGGGGTGATGCCATCTCATCCCCCCTCTCTCTTTTTTTTCCTCCCCTTCTTCTTCTTCTTCTTCTTCTTCCTTCTCCACTCCTCTCTTATAACCCTTTATTCAGTCCCAACCTCTTGTCTTTCTGTTCTAATACAAGCAGTCTTTGAATTGGGAATATGTTGATGGTAGGTATTTGTTTCTGCTAAGTAATACCCTTTTCTGTGTCATGCTTGTGCACTCTTTCCTTTTCACCCTTCCCTCATCATGGACATCAGGCGTTGTGCTGTTGTGATACTCCACTTTCCGATTTCTACTTGTCCTTCATAATCCTTTCTAGTTTAGAAATCCACCTGATTTCTCCAAAATCCACTCTCTCTAGTCCAGGTTTGGTGAGAATCTTACCAAACTTTTGAATTGTATTGTATATAAAAAAATGATAATAAAGTAAAATTGCTTTAATGCAATATTTTCAATTAGATGTTAGTCTGAGTTAATTGTTGTCAGACACGCTGTTCAGGGACGCACTATTTTTCAAATTTCGAACTATCCTGCTAGCCAGTAACTGTTTTATTGCAGTTGATGAGGTTGTATTTTTTGTGGGGGTAGTGCCGCTCATCAGCACCGCTTGTTATTCAGAGGAACAGCCTGTGCATTTTTGGGCTGTGCTGAGAGAAACGTTGGTATTTGCGTCTTGTATTAGGGAGCTGGAAGTTTAAAGGCCCCACTTAGCTCTGTTCCTGAAAGATGCATCTGGAGAAATTCCCTCAGAGACCTATAAATCGATAAGGAACACAGGGAGATACTTAGAATCAATATGGCTCTTAAAAAATGGATATTAGCTTATTTGCCGCTGTTTGACAGGCAGTTAGCACATTGACATGAATGGCCTCCATGCAAAAGACGTTTTGTAGCTGTACAGCCATTTACGGTACAGGATAGAGTAGCAGACAAGCACATCTCTGTCTCTTTTCACCCATCTTTGACCCTGAAGTGCCATGTCGCCTCTGTATTAAGTCTGTTCTGTGCAGATCCCTCCAGCTGCATGTCGTGCGTTCCCACCGTATACAGAGTGGGTTAAAGTGGCCGTGACGATTTCCGCCCCAAAATCGTACCCTTTGTGTCATTTTTCTTCATCATAGTGTGTATCTACCTCCCTGACTGTCTCTCTCAGTGTCTTTTTTCGCACTTTCGCCTGAAACCAACACGCATAAGAGCAGGCAGGGGTATGACTTGAGAAACAATCCTTACCTGGCTGTTATTTTCATGACGAAACCACAAAGAAGTTGGTTAATTGAACCCGGTTCTCCCGCAACTCTCTGGCTCCCCCTGTCTTTGATTTAATTCTCTTTTATTTTACTCTGTATTTGTTGCTCTTTCTTTTCTCTTTTGGAGTTAGCCTCGGCTGCATCACTGAGCTCGCCCTTTAGGCAGGATAAAGAGAGTTTTTGGGGAGGAAGGAGGAGGGGGGGTGGTCAGGTCAGGTAGGGCAAGGTACACTGAGGTTTTCCCGCTCTCTCCGTTTCTCTCGCTTTCTCTCACCCTATCACTTCTCGTCTCTCTCTCTCTCTCTCTCTCTCTCTCTCTCTCTCTCTCTCTCTCTCTCTACCCCTACCTCACGGCGCACTGGCTTGGCGCTGGTGAGATGTGGCTGGCTGGAATGGCTGGCCGTAGGCGTAGCAGACGAGAGAGGGTCCTGACCCGAGCAGAAATGCAAACATGGCACCACGACCTCTGTGCAGAGCGCTCACACACATGTCTTAGGGGCAAGCTGAGAGTAGCGCTTCCTCTCTAACCTCTTACCCCACCATCTGAACTTCCCCTGAAGGAACGCAAGGAAAAAGACAGGAAAAAAGAAGGGAGAAAGAGGAGTGTAATAATTCAAGCTGATGTGTAAACCGGATGGATCCCCTCGCGGTTTGCGAAACTGGGGTGGAGTTCTTTTGTTTGGAGTTGCGTTGTGCCGCCGAAGGAAAACAAAGAGAGATGTAGGCCTCACCTCTTTCATCATCCTCATTCTGTCTGTTCATCTTCCTCTCGTCCTCCCACTGTCCTGTATTCTCTGCATGTAATCGTGTGACACCATGTGAGAGCGAGATGGCTAATCTCGTCCAGCTCTAGCGTCCATTTTCATGCAGAGTCTGAAAGTGGGTCCGCCAAAAGTTGCTAATGAGATCAGCATGGGTGTCCTGACTTTAAGATATGTGCATTTAAATGGACGTTACTGCTCTGTGTAATTCACTCTGGTGTTCTGACCAAGAGCTTCAACATGTCCCCCCCTTTTTCTTTTAGGAGAAAAAAGAAGTGCATTCGCTACATTCAAGGTGAAGGCAGCTGTGCCAGTCCTCCTTCTTCGGACGGAAGCTTACTAGAGTCCCCCCCATCCTCCCCCTCCATGGTTTCTCCCTCCCCGTCCTCGAAAGAGTCCAAATCACAGACTGAACAAATGCAACCTCTCTCACTGACTATGAAACCGCCCCCCCTGCTCTCGTCGTCCCAACACCAACACCTCTCCTTGGCTCCGCCTCCACCCTTAGCTCTGTTGGACAACTCCAGGGCGGGGAAAACGTCCGGCTCGGCACACAACGGATCCTTGGACCCCTCAGATGTGCCGTCATCCCGACCCACAGGCTCCGCCTCCTCCAGGCCTACATCGGCGTGTCATTCCCACTCTCTGCTGCCCAGCTCCACCCCGACGCAACCGCTTTCACTCGTAACTAAGTCAATAGACTAGCTCCGTTGTTTTTTTAAACCGGCTTTCTCTGTTGGTCTGTCCGTCTGACTTCGGTCTTTTTGCATTCTGTGTTCTGATTCTCTTGTTTTTTCTGTGCGATATGGCTTTGAAAATTTTGTTAATTCTCTTTATCAAAGTTCATTGGTCAATATTTGACCTGTCATTATCTAAAAAATGAAATTATTATGATTAAATATTGATAATTAAATACACTAAGTTGTAGAGTATAGCTTTGTGAATCTGCCAAATTTTGTATGATTTTTTTCAGGTTTTGTTTTTGTTAGTTTTTTTTTTTTTTTCAGCTGTACAACAGAAAAATGCATAATTGTTATGTAGTTTTACATAGACATGTTTAAAGACAGATATACAAAATAGGCGAGGATTCGGTGAGCCCTTTTCTCAAAGAATTGGTTCTCCTTCATTATTTGTATTAAATACGAGCTTGTGAACCAATCATTTTACAGCTGTCCAAAACTCAGAGGGCACGAGGACTGTGGAGACACCTCTCCGCCTGAGGAACAACTTTAATTGTGATGTTACTTGTTCATGTTTAAATGTACAGAAATTTGGGGGGGTTACTGTGTTAATATGCATTGTTCCATTGCGTTGTCTGTTTTATCTTTCTTTTTTGTCGTTGTTTACCAGGGGGAGGGAGGTTGACTCGGATTGGGGTGGGTGGACTCGATTGGAGGGGTGTTTGGGGTGGGTGGAGGGTGGGTGGGGGGGTTTGGGATATTCAATACAAACTGTCACAATGCTAGGACCAGTAGTATTTATTGCTTTAGAGATTGCTTGTTGTATCTTGTATGTTGTCCCTTTTTGAAATCTTTTTGTTTTCTTAATACATTGTATAAATATTCTTTTTCTTAACGTAAGCAACTTATATATATATATAAATGATCCATTTTTACAAGGAGGTTTTGAAGTTTCAAATGTTTTATTGTTTTAACATGAATTTATTATTTTATTTTTATTTTATTTTTTATTTTGTTGAAAACCAGGATTCCACCTAAACTACAGTGTAGATTCTCAAAAAAAAACCTAAAAAAGCAAAAACGTAAAAAAAGGCAAAAAAAAAAAAAAGACAACAACGAACAGATGTATGCACAACTTAATTTCTAGAAACATATCTATAAGCCATTTTACAATAGGTGAAAAGGAAACTTGAAACGGGGACGGTGGGTTCCATGTCTTCAATAGTCGAATTTCGTCTCAAGCCCTTCTTTTCTATTGCACAGTCTCATCTCCGCCTGACTGTAGAATCGTGTACAGATTTTTTCCCGTGCCAAAATTTGTGATAATTTCCTCTCCACCTCTTATGACGCTGTAGGTTCTTTCGTTGTCCAATGTTCGTTTTTCCTTTTCTTTTTCAACCATAATTTGCTGTGACGTTACATAGATTGCTATGTATGTAGTATAAATGTTGCTATAACAAATGTGTTTGGTAGCAGATTGTCAAATAATAAAATTTAAACTTAATAAAAGACGGACGTCATACTGTATAAACCCTCAAGGGCCAAATTATGTATATTAGGAGGTTCATAAAAAACTTAAATACTACAAAAAAACACAAACTGCCACTTTTAAGTACACTACTACATATAGGTAGATAGAAAAAATAGGCATGTTGATGTTGCAAGAAGCTGTAAAAAAGCTACAAGAGAATCATTCATTCGGTGCCATTGTAGTTGACATGACGCAACTGTAACCCGTCGATTACTTCTCTGGTTTATTAAGATGCTAATGATGAATAGTTTGAATGTTTCCTTAACGGCTGTGATGTTCCTGTTCTCTTTTATGCTCTTATATTTTTATTTTGGTTTGTTTTTATTTCATTTTTTTTTCTTTTCTTATTTTCTTCTTTTTTTTTTTTTTGGTTTTCCGTTTTTTTTTTCCATTATTTGAAATGGTTCCCAAAAACCATGTTTTTGTAATGAATAAATGTTAATGCTGTACAGTCTCTGTAGCATGCAGTTCTGTATTAATAAAAACGAGTTAGTATGTGAACTTGCCTTCTGTCGTCTTCTGCCCTTCATTTGGATAAATGTGGCTGTAATGACCATAACCATAATATGATATTAGGTTATCAACAGCACTAAAATAAAAGTCAGAATTTATTATGCATTATTATTATGTTTTTGCACACCTCCCGACCAGCCCTGGTTCTTTAAGTAATTGCATCTGTCACAGTCTGGTTTCTCAAGAGGTGTTATCTAAGTGAAGGTTGCATACTCTGACTCTGATAAGAATTACAGACTGCAGTAATGATGATTAATGCTAATGAAACCTGAAGATCAACCTGAAGTTAGAAGATCCCTATGTTAGTCCACTATAACTCTCCCATCACACACCACTGTCTGCAGCTGGTTTCATTCAGAGTGGAATTCAGCTGAAAGCCTCATGCCAGGATCTGATATTTTAATTTGGCAGAGTAAATCAGTCAGTCATTTGTTTGTGGTTTTAGAAGTAATCAGAACTGGTGTTTTTTTTTTTTTTTTTTCCAAAAGGGAAACATTTTCTACTTTTCCCTTCAGTTTATTATCCATTTCAATTATTCAGTTAACATGAAGACCTCTTAACTCTCTCCCCGTTATTGGCGGAAATTTCCGTCATTTGTGAGACAACGCTTCCCCGCCATTGACAGAATTTTCCGGCTTTCACTGTTATGCGCTAGGGGGCTGAAAGAGTACTGAATCTCCTGATCAAAACACATGCGAAGATGCAGAAACAAGCGATATCATATGTAAAATAACGCGATCATCAACATTAAACAGCATATAAATCAAAACTGCCTAATGTTACTGAATAAAATGTCTATCCAGGATGAGGTACAGGACTGTGCAAGCATAGGGGGTGTTGATGGACTTGATCTACTCCATCTATGTTTTGATCGTTCTGAATGTGATCCAGACATAGTGTTTGACAAAAATGCTATTTTCTCAGCTTTTTGCTCAAAATGTTGCTTTTTTATTAAACATACCCACATTCAAGTGTTGATCAAAAAAGAATGCTTGAATAAAATGTTTTTTGTTTTTGTTTTTTATATAAAAGCAGAGGCTCTGTTCTTTCTTTTGACATATTGCATGTTCAGATATTCATACAACAAAATATTCTGGGGGCTATGAAAATTTTGTGAAAATAATCAAAAACGCTGACGGTGGCTGGCAACTTAAAAAAAAAAAAATGCTGGCAGGGAAAGAGTTAAAGGTGCAATAGGTGATTTGGGAAATGCTAACTTTAGCCTGCTAGCATTGAAAGCATACGATCCCACCCTCCCTGCAAATTGCCGTCCAAAGCCATGCCTCCTCCAAAACACATGAACACGCACAGACCAGAAGCGAGATGACCAGAGACAATGTTATTGTATTATATTTGTTGTTTATTGTTATTATACACAACGCTATCTCATGACCAATTCGTACGTATTTGTGCGAGGTGGCTAATTCGTACAACCTCACTCGTATGGATTCGTACAGTGCATCCGGAAAGTATTCACAGCACTTCACTTTTTCCCCATTTTGTTATGGTACAGCCTTATTCCAAAATGGATTAAATTCATTATTTTTTCCCTCAATTCTACAAACAATACCCCATAATGACAACGTGAAAGTGGTTTGTTTGAAATCTTTGCAAATTTATTAAAATTAAAAAACGAAAAAAATTACATGTACATAAGTATTCACAGCCTTTGTTCAATACTTTGTTGAAGCACCTTTGGCACCAATTACAGCCTCAAGTCTTTTTGAGTATGATGCTACAAGCTTGGCACACCTATTTTTGGGCAGTTTCTCCCGTTCTTCTTTGCAGGACCTCTCAAGCTCCATCAGGTTGGATGGGGAGCGTCAGTGCACAGCCATTTTCAGATCTCTCCAGAGATTTTCAATCGGGTTCAAGTCTGTTAGAAGAAGTGTGTATGTCTTGATAAGGATCATTTAGTCAACAATCCAAGTACATATGCTTTGAATCGCTATACAAAAGAATAAATAGAAATTTTATTTATTCTGGCACGTTCTGTTTACATCGCTATTGTGCCTCGAATCCAAACATTGCCTGTTCAGTCCAGAAAAGCAATGTTTCATTTTTCCCTTTCGAGGACATTCTGAATCGTCTCAGTCTGAATGGGTGTAAACAAACTTCAAAAGACATCAGTCGATTTAGACCACTCTTCGACAACACTGTTCAAAGCCTCTACAAAGCTTTGCCTCACAAGAATATCAACAATCCTTTGGCATTGTTCCCAAAGGTCAAAAGATCAATTGAACAGCCTCTATGTGATTATCCACCATGTTAAGGGAAATACGAATGCATGTAAAATATAGGTCAAACAGATTGTAAGAGATTTTTTTTTAATCTAAATTTTATCTAAATGAAGCTAATTCTTTCAAGCATAAAGTACTGTAGTATACAGGAAGGTCATGGATGGAAGAGAAGACAATCTTTTTTTTTCCTTTCTGAATGGTAACAAGGGTTCGCGTGGCCTTTTGAACCAAAGGGAAAATATGAGGTTACACTTTCCTAATCATTCACTTCTTTGGGCAACTTGTTTTTGTTTTAGAATATTCAAGAGGAAAAACCCTCAACGCAGGTATTCATGTTTTTGTATCCATATTTTATATACAGTTGTATTTTGACGCAGCTTTTAGAAAGATTTTTGTTGTCTAGTGTCAGCTGCCTGTGAAATAATATTTGGTGTGAGACCACACGTACCTATTCATCTCAAAATCTGTATTATTGCAATAGGAATAACAATTTATTTATATATACATGGATTTTGAAATTCACATTGTGGCTTGTGGATCAATTTAAATGATGCATTTTGCAATCCATAATCCACAGCACACTTTATTTGTGCTGTGTTTAGTTTGCCAGCACAGTTTCCAACCACTTTATTTTTAAGCATATTTCCTCTGAAAATATTCATTCTGCTTCTTCAAGGCTGATAAATAAGGTTTTTATTGCCAAAGGATGCATTCAGGGTGGGTCCATTTACCAAACTATCAAACCTAAAGTAATTGAAGCTTGCTCTGCTACACAACTCCACTGTTATTGTTGTGTTATGATGCTGTCTTTTAGGATTCCCTCTTAACCTTGGAAGGACCATCAATTCACCTTTTGAATCCAGCGAATTTCCTTTCACTTCATAGGTACTCTTTCGATGTGTTGTATTTTCTCTAAATTAGATGCTGTATTCTTCTCCTCCATCCCTGTGTATGACGATCTGTTGAAGATCTGTTCAAGAGAATGTCAAGCAAATGAGTTCTAATTACTTATTCATGAAGAAACATTTCCTGAGAGACCAAAGAGGTCAGATAGGTTTTGGACTGATATACATTTAGTGTTGTTAATGTTCTCAGAAATCTTTATTTTAAATATAAATATATAATTTACATGTATTCTGATTTACATGTTGCCTGATGGACTTAACTAGTTAACTAGCCAGTTATTTCCTTTTTTATTTCTTTTTAATTTAATTTTTTAGTGAATTTAAGATTTAAAAATAAAATAAACATTTAAAAAAATCTAATTTAAGATATGGCATCACAACAAAGTCTCAATTTATGACTTTTTATGCTTACTTAAGTAATAATTCATTACATTTCTATCACTGTTTACTGGCCCTCATGTTGTTAACAATTTTTTTTTTTTGTACAACAAATGTGGTCAATGTGAACTGTTGCTGTATTTATTGTTTTATTAATGGGCCCTTTGGCTGTGCATAGTAAATCCTGCAGTTTTTTAATGTATGTACATTTATAACACTATACTTTGTATTATATTACCTTTACATCAGACAAAAAAACCTAGTTAATGCTGTGAGTGTGTTTCTAATACAGCGGCTGTGGCTGTAAAGTTGACATCTTTCTCTCTTCTGACTGTCGGAATCAATCTCGCTCTATTTTTTTCCCCTCTTTTTGAAAATAGTGAAAACACTGTTGTGGAGTTTTGGGAACAAAAAAAAAAAAAAAAATTTATGTATTCTCTCATTCACCACTATAGAAGTTTACCCAACTATGACGACTTCTGCTTTCCGAGATTTCAGTATTTGCTTGCATTCATTAATATTCACTTGTGTGTGCTTATACGAGTATCAAATATTAGGATGCAAGTTATTAACCTTCTTAAATTTCACATTTAAAAAAATCTAGTGTTTGATCATGTCTAAATATTTGTTCAAATGCAAAACCTAAAAGTAAGTAAGCAGTTATGACTGGCAATACTCATGAGCAACCAGAATAGTATACATTTATTAAAGAGCCATACAGGCACCTAGTGGGTAAACAATGGCATTACAAATAAAAATTATTATTTTTCCGGCCACAAAATGACTCTAATTTACCTTTTTGCATTGAAATTTAAAAGCCTTTTCTCTATGTTAACCTTAAATCTACACTAATTATAATATAATTAATTAAAAATATTAGAACAATTATTATTTTAAGTGGTCATTAATGGACCATAATTTTTGCACAAATAGTATTTAGTACCAAAAGATCTCCTCAAAATATTAAATAAATATTATTAAACTAAAATATAGAACATTTATTTAATTGAAAAATAGTTAAGGTGTATGGTCACATTGGACCACCAAGGAGTTAGTACAGACTTGGTCGGTGTCGTGTCATAGCTGGGGGCGTGGCGTGGGGGAAAACGACCCATTCCCCTACACTGGAAACGCATGGTGTTAACCCAGTATAACCTACGCAGAATCACTTCTGCCGCTCGACAGAGCAAGATACATAAAAAAACTGAGCCATATTGTCCGTACAGTATCTGTGACTGGACAAACGACCCAACGGAATGGCCAGAGGTGTAATTTTCTCGTCAGAATACATGCTGCTCCCCCAAATATTACACGACATGCCTACTTCATAAATCACAGTCTTTCGATGAAGATGTTTATTCAGTGTTCCTGAATTTAATGGACAGTCTAATGTCAAACGTTAATTTACCACAGTACCACGTTTAACAAACATTTGTCAAAAGCCTAAAATCCAGTTATATGATGAGTTTAGATAAAGTTTAGACATCCGTCAGTTTTCTGTTGTCTTGCATGCAATGTGGCTTTATCTGTTTATTTATTCGTTTTTCATGTTAGTACAGCCATGCACGAATGACTTAGTTTAGCATTTACATTTTACAAAGCAAATTTGGAGTTGACATGATGTCAGTGTCACAATAGTATCCAAATTACTGACAATAGAGACGTTTTTTTATTTGCTTTTTTTATAGCAACCGTCTTCATCAAAAGACTGGGTGAGCTGAAGCACAAACATGAGCCCAGCCCTTCCCATAATAGAATAAAGAAGACTTTTGAATGTTTTGTACATTAATAACCTCACGCATTCTGTGGTGCAGAACACCACACAGCAATTTTTCTGTATTGCACCAAGTAAAAACAATCGTAATCATTACAAAGAGTAAAGATTAAATGTCTAACAAGGTCTACGCCGTTCATTCTAATAGCGGATATGACGTTTTTGTGGGCGTTCCCAGTAATGCCGACCAAGTCTATCGTTGCGTCCCAATCAAGCGGCAACCTCCCCCAGTTTCTCTTGAAGCCAATACGGAATTGACTTAAACTGCAATTCATCGACTGGCCACTAGGGACAGGCTCCAAAAGGAAACAGAATCTCATTTAGCCCCATGTTAAAATGCCCAACTTTACAGCAGAAAAAAAACATGTTTACAGCCTGGTACAAATTGTGGTTTTGGTCTATATAGCTAATTTTGCCCTTCATGACAACTGTGAGGGGGGTGAATTTTTTTATAACTCATTCGTTTACATTATATAAAGCCTTAAAGTTCTGCATAATTAAGGGCGTGGCCACTTTGAGTGACAGGTGGATTGTCATTTGTCTGCTGTCTGTTAGTCATCACGTCACCTCAGCTCCACCCACGTCCCGCCTCTTTGCCCATTTTCAGTTATCCGGGTGTGACGCGCTGCCAAGATGGCAACAGCCAGCTCGACCCTACTTTACGCTTCAAAACTGCTCTTCAGAATCCTATGGGTGACGTCACGGACACTACGTCCATATTTTTTTACAGTCTATGGTCCCAATTCGCATACTATCCGTACTAAATAGTATTCGAAAATATAATTAATACTACTATATAGTATGCGAAAAACAGTACGCCAACATAGTATGTCCGAATTCAAAGTATTCGAAAAACAGTAGGCGAAAAGTACCCGGATGACCTACTACTTCCAGCGAGATTCTGAAGTGCGCATACGATGGACACTTTACTATCCCATGAGGCCACGGAAGAGGATTTATGAATGGAGGTGAAGCAACTAGTGCTGGTAACTAAGCGACAGAGTCCGTTAAAGATGACGAAGTAGTATGTCCCAAACAAGCCTGCCACACTGTCCTGAAAACTGAAGCCGACGCGTCTCGTTCGCCCCCAGGTGACTGGAAGCAGTAGGTCATAAAGCCCGCCCCCTCCATGAAGTGTAATGGGACATAGACAAACTAAACAATCAAATTACACTTCAAATACATTTTTTCCAAAGATAGTTTCTGTCATTTTAGGCTGTTTTTTATCACACTGATGTTAGTTCAAGTGTTCGTTCAGTTACGTCAACGGAAGAAAGTGAAGGCACGTCGTCCATCTTTTTTTTACAGTCTATGGTCCCAAAGCTTGCATACTCTTCTGCTACACACTCAAAAGTATGTACTTTTTCTTCACAAAAAGAGTACATACTTTTAGGTCGTAGTAGAAGTAGGCGAATTGGGACGCAGCATATTAGTAAGGAATATTGGTGCGTTCAAGTCTTCCTGGAAAGTTCGTATTTACGAGGTAGGAAGTTGTGTTTACGACGTCATGTGCGTTCAAGTCACTTTCATCGGAGTAAGATGGCGGAGTACTTTCTCTTAATTAATTACACAAAAATACAGCAAGGTTCTTAAAATCTACTTCCAGAAAATGAAGAACAAGGAATGTGCATCTGGTGTGTTTTTAATTAATTTATGAAGCCACCGTAAACTTTATCGTTACATATTATATTGTTATTTTATAATGCTATCATAGTTATCATATGCTATCGCTGTAAACAGAAAAGCCTGAAAATATCACTGCTAAATAACTTTAAGTATTGTGGTATTCCGCCATGTTTTTCACTGACATGCCCCCAACTCGTAAAGATCGGGGCTTAAAGAAAATCCCGAGCTTCCCACTGGTATTTACAACTTTATGGTGGCGTTCATGTGCATTCAACTCGTAAATACGATCTTTACGACATGACTTGAATGCACCATATGTCTCAGGTTACTATCGTAACCTCAGTTCCCTGAGAGGCGGGAACGAGACATTGCGTGAGTGACGCTGTGGGAACTCCTCCCCTTCTCCCACAGCGTCGCTGACGCAATGTTGAAGGGAACCCGAGGGTTAAATACATAAATGTTAACATTAATGTTGCTTCTCCATCACTCTCCAGAATAAAACGATACTGTAAATGTAAATTATCGACGTAATAACCAATGCACACTATGCTGTAATGTTTACCAAAATTGCTGCAAATACCTGAAGCTGTTGTCTATCCTGCTTAAAGGGTTAGTTCACCCAAAAATAGATAGATAATTTACTTTATAAAGTTTTAAATATGGATATTTTTCTTACACAAATGCATCACTTTGCTTCAGAAGGCCTTTATTAACCCCCCGGAGCCGTGTGGAGCAGTTATATGATGATAGATGCACTTTTATGGACTTCAAAAACGAAGCAACAATTCACTGCCATTATAAAGCTCGGAAGAGCCAGGACATTTTTAATATAACTCTGATTTTATCCGTCTGAAAGAAGAATGTCATATACACCTAGGATGACTTGAGGGTGAGTAAATCATGGGCTAATTTTCATTTTTGGGTGAACTAACCCTTTAAAGCCATTCAAATGTATTGACAGAGCTGGTTTGTTTGAAACTATTGAGAACTTCATGAACCACGTGACCGCGACGCCGGCGAGATCAGAATGTCACAACTCTTTTTCAACGGCTCTGGCTTTAACTGAGGCACTACGATCTGTTATGCCATATTAAGTGCGCCAAAACGGTATTTATTGTTTGAATTTCGTATTATCGAATTATATTCATTGTGAAAAGTGATACATCTGAAATGAATGATTCATTATGCAAGTGGGTGGAAAAAAAACTGAATATGAAATAAATATTTCCAGATAATATTTTCTTAAATTTGCTTTGGCATTAGGCTATATAAAAGCCAATTATTCAAGGGTTTGGTCTGAATATTAGCTGGTAAAAATACAACAGCGAATAAAAATCTGGTCTCAGTTTCACAAACGAAAACCGCTGATATGTTGAATGAAAATTTAAATCCACCCTCTGTCAATAGGTGGCGCTTATAGAACAGCAGAAAAAGAGATGTTTCCCCGGTAACATTATAAAAACACTATGTTACACGGAGGGAAGATGAAAAGAAAATGCCATTAAAACTTTTCTCAAGGCAGTCATTTCCCTTCAGAGATACATTCATAGAATTCATTCATAGTTTAATTTATATAGCATAATTTCCCTCAGCACTCGCTTGTAAAGGTTGTAAAACCTCCCACTTCTTTCCGTCAAGAACCCTGCGCTGCATGATGTGTCTGCGTGAGACTGTTGCTTACTGTCTAATTCAATAAGAAGTAAAACTAACTTTATTTAACATTTTTCTTTTTTCACTATAGCATTTGTTACAGTATGAAAAATAGCAACCTACACATAGAAGCTACATGTCAGTTGTAATATAAATCTACAGTGAAAAATATATTCCCATCCCATAATAGATTATACATTATAAATTCTACAAGTTAGTCAAAATTTACCACAATAAATACAATAAGCCGTGATAAATTCTAGGGGGTCACGAATAGTTAAAAAAAGCTTTATAATAAATGTTGGTGCAAGATGATGTTTTCTCCTCTTTTCATCTGCCTTTTTAATTCATGTGGCTGTTTTATATCACGTTTGGTTTTCTCCATAGCGTTTTAAAGTGGTAAATTCTCAATAGAATTCAAATGTGTCGCACATTTTATCATCGGTCACGAATCGGAATGGCTCATATAAATCTTATCACAATTTTGGAGCGCGCTGGTGAACGCGCGCAGAGTACAGTGATTTGCGCGCCAGTCGTGCATAATTAAATAAACCGGGCTTCAGTCATGTTGCACTGATAATCTATTCAGTTCGTACAGGAACTTAGCGCTTACAAAAGCTCCGACCGCATTATGCATATAATTAATTAATAGCCTAATTACCCACCATATTTCTTACGCTGTGTCCGCTGCAGTGGGAGAACTGCGCTTAATACACCGCTCTAAAACACAGAGCCTCTTTGAGCGGTGTTCTCTCGCTGCAGCGCGAACACGCACTGTCGATGATGGGCGGGAAAAGGTGACAGAAGTGCTAATGCACCAATTACAACAAAGAATCGTGAGTTTACGCAACTGCATTGGGCACACAGTTAAAGGGGAAGCTAACATGACAGTAGATTGTGGACTTTCAAAGCAACAAAACAATTGGGTATACGCAAATATTGATCCTTAGAAGTCGTAATACGCAAACAGCCCTGGGCAAAAAGTAAGTATACGGCGTATGCGTGCGTATGGCCCCGACCACTGTTGGCAACCCTGCCGCTATTAGTGAACCGCTATTAATCACTTATGATTTGATAAAAAAAAAAATTGGGTTTGTGTGTGTTTCTCTTTCCTGACGAGCGTGACTGGCGCAGCCTACTGCAAGCAGAGAGCTGTATATATCTAATTTCTGCTCGCCTTCAGCGTTCTTTAGAGCATTTGCAGTACAATCACGGCGGATAGACGCACGTACCGTTACGTACTGAACCTTTGGAAACAAAACCAATGGTTCAAAAACAAAAATATAAAAGTGAGGTGAGCAACGCTATGTATTTTGCCGCCTTCTCCTGCGCCGTCGTTACCAAGCAACGGGGTAAACAGCCGCTGCTTTGATGACGCCAACGCACCGCGGTTCGGACCCAAATACTCTTTTGGTACCTTACTCCTTTGGTAAGCTTACATACCATTTGCAAATGTAGCCTGTGATAAACATGCCAAGCACAGATATACTATAGAAAAAAAAATCCTCTTCCTCCATGCTTCATCAATTCTGATGGTTGGTTGTCAGTGCGCACAAATACCGTACAATAGTAGAGAAAAGACAGCAGTGTATATTTTGTGGCATGCGAAATGGGAATGATGTTATGGAGTGGTCCGCTGCTCTCCTCTGTGACAGGTATGACATGGACGTGTTGGTTAATAAATCATGACCAGGTCAAGGGGGAAGTAGATCAAGCACAGGAGAGAGGAAAAAAGGGGGAAATGAAAAAGAGGAAAAGGGGAGAAATAGGAAGAGGTGATCATAATGAGTGGCTTCCTACTGTCACTTCATCCGGTTGTCGCCTCAAGCTGTCAGTACTTCCTGGGAGACTCGATACTTTTTAAGCTCAGGGAAAAAAAAACTTGAGTGTATATGTGTGTTTGAGAGAGGAGACAGAGACAGGGCCGAAATCCCACAGTGGCACTGTGTACTTTGGTAATGAGATGAGTGTTGCTGGTGGCCTGAATCTGCTGGATGACAGGACAGCTTTGGGTAGAGGAACAGATGAGAAATGGACTGACAGCAGAATGGTAATTCTGAGCTGAGGGGCTTATGATGGCACCTTCGCTGCTGCCGTGATTGTGTCACACTTTACAATCAAATGCAAAACATCACAACGAGGGAAATATGAAGTGGGTATCAACTGCAGGCTTCTATATTACACACCTCAGGCACTTATTACAACAAAATATGCATTTAATATTTATATGATTTTGTGTTCAAAAGTTGTGTCTTACCTAAAAATGACATCATTCTGACATCATCGTCTCAACTTATGTCGTTTTAAACCTGTATGACTTTCTTTGCTCAGTGAAACACAAAGGAAGATGCTTTGAAGAATGTTCACGCTGCTCTTTTCATGCAATGAAAGTGAATGGGGACCAGGGCATAAATTTACCACAAAATTATTCTAAAACTATGACTATAGACTGGTGCACTGTATTCCAAGACTTCTGAAGCAATATAATAACTCTGTGTAAGAAAGAGAAGTTTAGGTTGTTACATACTGAAAAAAATAGCTTGACCACCATAGTCACTATTCAAGATTTCCATTCATTGTATGGAAAGGAACAGCTTGGACATTCTTCTAAAAAGTAGGACTGGGTGATATGGCCAAAAATATTATCAGAATACTTTTTCTATATCATTTTATATCGATTTTTATTACAGTGTTTAATCATACCATTAATTAATGTAATCATAACATGTTTGTTTACAAGTAAACTCTATAGAGTCTGCGTCCTTTTCATTTAGAGACCCGTGAAATCGTTTTTTTTTCTTCCGCCAAACTCTTTTTCATTTTATATTTTTACATTTATTATGATTTAATACAAATTAATCATCAAAAGTGGTTTAATGAAGTGAATTCACAAAACTTTAGCAATCCATCTTTTAAAAATTAAAGTTTAGCAATTTATTATTTATATTAATTTACAACAAAGCATTGCATTTTGATTTTTTTTTTTTTTGTCAAATAAAGTGCTGCACAACAGAACATGTATACTGCATAAATTAAAACAGGGATGAAAAAAATATATCTTGGTTGTATATGATATGATACAATGGTAATGTATTTCTGTCCTAAATTCTTAATTATCGATTTTGTAGATTTATAATTTCCCACAAATATTAATATTGATTTATCATCCAGACTTAGCTATAAATATCTCATTCTGTGTTCCACAGAAGAAAGTAAAGAAAGTTGTTCAGGTTTGGTAAAAAAAAATAAAAAAAATAATAATAATAATAATTCAGGTATCTAATCATAGATCATAATTATAATGAAATGCATGATAGAATTTTCATTTTTGAGTGAACTCTTCCTTTAAAAGGTTTATTTTACCATTCAATGCTTAATCATTTTACCATTCAATGCTTAATCATTTTAATATGTCAATGTTAATTTTCAAAGACATGCTTTTGGTCCAAATACAAAGCACTTTATGACCCTGTGGAACAGCATAAAAAGAAAGTTGCATATAGACACATTCAATCACTGAAACAAAAGTGCTAAGTAAACTAGTGTGCGGTACAGAAGAAATAAAGAGACGCTTTGATAGTTAGAGGAAGGGGAGTCAGGCGTATAGGAGGTGGCATGTGTTGCTTGATACGCTGGGAGTTTTTGATAGGGCTGTGAGTGTGTGTGACTGCAGTGGCCCGGCTGCAGTCCTAATGATGGCAGTATGTTGTGAGCTAACTACCCTCACTGTGCTACGAGCCCTCGGGCTAATGCCACATCTCTCCGTCAAGGCCTTCCTTCATCCTGATTTACTCAACCTTTCCGAAGACACACACACATATAGATATATATACACACACACAGATGACAAATAATTCATATTATGTTGAGCTGAAAGTTTGCAATAGAGCCTCATTAGACGGGTATCGTTGAGGAGTGACATTCTTGGCTTCCGCTGCTTGGTCAGGGTTTTTAAAGCAGGCATCTTTTTTAAAAAAAGCAAAAAATCAAATATATAAATAAATGGTAAACAGCAGTTTCTCTTTTCCTCTATAGGGAATAGCTGATTTGATTCCAAGGTTGTACGATGGCATACTGAGGTAAGTTCCACCAACCTGATTTGAGTGAATGAAGTCTAAACATTGATGAAGTCCAGTGTCCCAGCAGAAGATTGTTTGGGAGAAATTTTATGAATTAAGCGAAAGAACCACCATGGCAGTTTTCTTAACAGTGAAAAGAGATGATGCAATCTATGTATAACATTACTCTCCACTGTGAAACAAAAGACATCATAAAGGCCCCGAAATCGAAGACCGAACTGGTGGGACGACATTTCGAACAAAATCAGGCTAAAACAAAGTTTATTTAGAGAATATGAACACACTGGAGAGCTGATTTATAGTAGACACTGAAGCTGTAATTGAAGTGCTGAATTGCAGAGCTTGTGCAAACATATCCACATCGCTATGATCAAATGCTTTCTTAACTGCTGTTTTCTCACCTCTGTCATTTTTTGTCGCAGCATGGGCGGCGTCGGGGTGTTTGCTAACAGCATCTACCTTATTTTTAACATAAGAACAGGCACGCACATTTAGAAATAGAACGTGTCTGGCTTCCGATGTCACCCGCTTCCAGTTATTTTTATCTGTACAAAACAGCTTGTTGTGCAGCTTGATATTGCAATCTTGTATTTTTTACCATATTATTTTAATGTATTGTAATTATAAACACACTGGTTTGTAACGCAAATATTTTTACCATTTACTGCACTTTGTTATTCTTCACGTTATTTCCCTATAGCGGCTATAGTAAATCCTGACAGTAGTTTTTTAACGCCAAAAGAGGGTTTGCCGATCTGCTCGCTGACAATATCAGACATGTTTGATATTTAGGATTTTAAAATCAGGGTGATTGCAACTATGATTACTTCCACGATAGCCAATGAGAGACAAGTCTACAAGGAGACGGAAGTGACAGAACTTTTGAAATGGCGACCGCAAAGCAACAAGTGGCTGTACCGGTCCGGTGGACAACGGAGATGGAGGAAATGTGGCATGTGTGAAATGTGTGAAATGTGTGAAATGTTTCTCGCTACAAAGAATAAGTATTGATACAGCAAGTTGCCGCAACACAGTATCCATTTTGTTTACATCCGCTTCCCCGTGAGATCATGTGTGGTGCTAAATCTGGCAAGATAATCTTAAGAATACCTTGACTTGTAGTGTGTGATGCACCACGATTTTCAAATTTTGCAGGTTTGAAATTTGAAAGAAGAAAATATGCAAAGATTCTCCTTATGTGCGTGATGCAACCAGATTTCACACTTGGTTAAGAAAAACTTAAAAGTTAAAAACTCCTGTAGTCTGAGCCTGGCCTAAGCGAAGAACGAAAAATATCTTTGCCGTGAGTATAGGATGTTACACTGCATGAAAAGAGGTGTATCTGGACTAGTAAACTCCTGTATACACCACTGATTTCTGGAAGTATCCACAAGTACTCCTGACCGTATACATCAAATTCCACCAGTCCGGATACTTCTGTAATGATACCAATTCAGACATAGGGGAGAGCGGGGCACAACCTAACGCGGGGTTAGTTGTAACACACATGGTGTAAAACTTTCCACACATGCCAGAATGACGAAACTTAGTGTATTTACTACATTAAACTACAACATTATTTAGAGAAAAAATTGTGCCAAAATTAAAAAATCTTTGGAAGATATCACTGAACATTTATTTAACCACAGCAAAAGTAAATTTCTTACGTTTATTTTTCATCTCTGTTTTTTGTGTTTATTTAAAATGACAAATCTGATATTATTTTAATCTTATATCTGTTATTTAACAGTTGAGATAGTTCTTTAATGCTGATCTAACCAGCAGAAGACACGAGCCGGGTTTAAATCCCAGTTGTGCAGGTGGGGCATGTTGTCACACTGCCATTACAATGTGCCCCTATTAGAACTACGCTATTCTATATTTTTATGAATTCTTTTGAGAAACCATGAGAAAAAGGTGAATAAGAGTCAATGTTCAGAAATTATTAATTATTATTATGTTTTTAACTATGCTGTATAGCTGTATTTAGCGATGTGTTTGTTGTCAAACTCAAAAATTTGTATATTTTTAATGACTAAAAAAATGCCAATATTTTATTTAAAAAAGTTAATAATTGTATTTTATTTAAAAAAGTTAATAATTGTATTTTATTGACAAAATATTTTAGTTTGTCTTGGATATTTTTTTGATTATATCAGGTAACATTTTAAGCTGTCATTTGGTCATGTTACAGTGTACCCCTCGCATGTTACAATGTAACCCACTTCCATTCTTTCGGGGTAAATCAAGAAAAAAGTATACACTGTATTAATGAAACAAAACCACATAATTGTACTAGATATGTGTGAAATTAATGTGGGAAAAAATAAATACTCTGAACCCCAAGTGGATTTACACAAACTGAGAAAGTCAAAAAGCGTTAGGTTGTGCCCCGCTCTCCCCTATGTTGCTGAGGCATACTACCCTGCTACAGCCATTTGTTGCCATGGCAAGTAATCCCCTCAAGGATTTTGAGAGGGGACATTTTCACACCTAAACTAGACAGCTATTGGGCCACAGACTTTCCTCAAAAGTCATTTCATTGGTCAACTTGGAATTTATCCCACCCAAAACCCTTACAACAAAGTGACCTCATTGGTTACATTTAAAATATACCCTTCCCAAAACCCTTAAGGTGAGTGATTTGATTGGTTGCAGGCCAGGTGGGCAGATAGAAAAAATATAGTTTAACCAATAATTGATTGTTTGTCTTTATTAAGGAAAATAGCAAATAGTATCTAAAACCTAAAAACAGTCAGAAAATAACAATTTCAACAGAAAATGACATTGAAAAATAAAACATCTACTTTTAATTAAAGATATCAAGTATATACAAACCCGATTCCAAAAAAGTTGGGACACTGTACAAATTGTGAATAAAAACAGAATGCAATGATGTGGAAGTTTCAAATTTCAATATTTTATTCAGAATACAACATAGATGACATATCAAATGTTTAATCTGAGAAAATGTATCATTTTAAGGGAAAAATAAGTTGATTTTAAATTTCATGGCATCAACACATCTCAAAAAAGTTGGGACAAGGCCATGTTTACCACTGTGTGGCATCCCCTCTTCTTTTTATAACAGTCTGCAAACGTCTGGGGACTGAGGAGACAAGTTGCTCAAGTTTAGGAATAGGAATGTTGTCCCATTCTTGTCTAATACAGGCTTCTAGTTGCTCAACTGTCTTAGGTCTTCTTTGTCGCATCTTCCTCTTTATGATGCGCCAAGTGTTTTCTATGGGTGAAAGATCTGGACTGCAGGCTGGCCATTTCAGTACCCGGATCCTTCTTCTACGCAGCCATGATGTTGTAATTGATGCAGTATGTGGTCTGGCATTGTCATGTTGGAAAATGCAAGGTCTTCCCTGAAAGAGACGACGTCAGGATGGAGCATATGTTGTTCTAGAACTTGGATATACCTTTCAGTACTGATGGTGCCTTTCCAGATGTGTAAGCTGCCCATGCCACACGCACTCATGCAACCCCATACCATCAGAGATGCAGGCTTCTGAACTGAGCGCTGATGACAACTTGGGTTGTCCTTGTCCTCTTTAGTCCGGATGACATGGCGTCCCAGTTTTCCAAAAAGAACTTCAAATTTTGATTCGTCTGACCACAGAACAGTTTTCCACTTTGCCACAGTCCATTTTAAATGAGCCTTGGCCCAGAGAAAACGCCTGCGCTTCTGGATCATGTTTAGATATGGCTTCTTTTTTGACCAATAGAGTTTTAGCCGGCAACGGCGAATGGCACGGTGGATTGTGTTCACCGACAATGTTGTCTGGAAGTATTCCTGAGCCCATGTTGTGATTTCCATTACAGTAGCATTCCTGTATGTGATGCAGTGCCGTCTAAGGGCCCAAAGATCACGGGCATCCAGTATGGTTTTCCGGCCTTGACCCTTACGCACAGAGATTGTTCCAGATTCTCTGAATCTTTGGATGATATTATGCACTGTAGATGATCATAACTTCAAACTCTTTGCAATTTTTCTCTGAGAAACTCCTTTCTGATATTGCTCCACTATTTTTCGCCGCAGCATTGGGGGAATTGGTGATCCTCTGCCCATCTTGACTTCTGAGAGACACTGCCACTCTGAGAGGCTCTTTTTATACCCAATCATGTTGCCAATTGGCCTAATAAGTTGCAAATTGGTCCTCCAGCTGTTCCTTATATGTACATTTAACTTTTCCGGTCTCTTATTGCTACCTGTCCCAACTTTTTTGGAATGTGTAGCTCTCATGAAATCCAAAATGAGCCAATATTTGGCATGACATTTCAAAATGTCTCACTTTCAACATTTGATATGTTATCTATATTCTGTTGTGAATAAAATATAAATTTATGAGATTTGTAAATTATTGCATTCCTTTTTTATTCACAATTTGTACAGTGTCCCAACTTTTTTGGAATCGGGTTTGTATATATATATATATATATATAAAGAGTGTATATATAGGATTAATCACTATTTGTAGAGATACTGCTAGAGAAACCACTTCTCCGCTAAAGGACTAGGTCTTAATTTCTGTGAAATAATATGGAAAGAATAATGAAGTTGGGGAGAGAGGATGCCTTCAAATTATAAATCATACATAGATATGTTCTCTAATGGCTCTGTCAAAAATGATAAAGCTAGCTATATTAGAGTTCAATTGTGTTAAGACTATTTTGAGGCGGTTTTGTAAAACTTCCCTGGCTCAACCCCCTCCCTCCATCTAAGAACATAGCAAGCACCTTAACTGCCGGTCATTAACATATGAAAGGTCTTCACACCTGACAGCCATCAGTGTTTCACCTGTAAATGTCCATGAAATTTCATGGATTCATGTATATGTCCGTGTATGCCAAGTATCTGGGTATTTCTGGAAATGTACTGTTATATGTAACTTTGCTCAGGATTTTTCCGCATACATCCGGCAAACCTGAAATTACACGGAAGTTTACCATGCCCAGATATTACCAAATTCGACCCTTTTCATGCAATTAATAATGCACCAATTTAAATTTTAGCCCATTCACTGTAGCTCAAAACCACTAAAAATTACTTGAAAAGATTTCTCGGACAGGTTGAAATGCTATTCGACAGTTCCAAGTGTGTCCCTCGTGCATCATTTGCTGATAGGTATGTTTGCCGTAATGAAGATACTGTCACTTGAACCCTAAACGTACATATCGAGTTTGATCTCTCACTTAGTCCGGATTGATTTTCCTCTTAGCACCATGGTCCAGCGCCTTGCTTCAAATGAAGAGGCGAAAATGAGGCTCTTTGATTTTATCTGCAAAATTAAAGAAGACTGAGGTAAGGGGGTACCAGTGCTGTGGGTCGAGAGAGAGTACGACCGCCTCCCTTTGATGTGTTACTCATTTATCTGTGTCAACAAAGAGAGAACCGGAGGAATAGTGAGAGTTTGGAGAATGGCAATCATGCATTTCAAACCTGCTCAGCTTAGAGCAAGCCCACCAGGCATGTGGCTAGGTGATTTCTGTCCTGCGGGCAAGTAGAGGGATTTTACAACTAGTTTGACTTTTTCAGGGCATGCAGAAAGAAAGGTAGAAAAGTTTTTAAAAGAGGAAGAAACTGAGGGCTTGTGTACATCTTCCGACTGTTGAGTTGCTCATGTTTGCTTCGTATAATGAAATATTTGCTTACCTGAGAGCTTTAACCACAGTAATTGTGTCCAGGGCCATATGAGCACAGCCACCAAGATGCTTTCCTACACAGTGCAGAATATTATGTTCTGTTTTTCCTTTTAAAAAAATGTATGTACTTGTGTATACGTATAATGAATTCCATATGAATAAAAAGTTTAAGACTAAGTATCATTTAAAGGTCATACATTTCCTGGCAGGTTGTTTCCTGATAGGTAGGATTAAAAAACCCCCAAAAATAATAATTTAATGTACACAATTTGAAATCTGATTGTTAAGTCTTTGCCCATTGGACCATCACCTAAGCTGTAAATGCCATGTGACCAATCATTCTGGAGCTAAAAGAAAATGTCATGAATTCACTTTTACAGCTACAGAGCCCCTAAAGGGACATGGTGATAAAAAAAAATACGAGATAGGAGGAAAAATTTTGTTCTCGCAAATGTTTTGCTTTTGCAAAACTTCGCAAAACGTTTGTGTTCATTGCGAGCCAATGCAAAGTTTCTCAGAGGGAACGCAAAACATTTTACGAGCGAACACAAAGTTTCTCGGGGAACGCGAAACATTTTGTGAGCCAATGCAAAGTTTCTCGGAACGCAAAACATTGTGCAAGCAAACAGTTTCTCGGCGGGAACGCAAACATTTTGCGAGCGAACAGTTTCTCGGGTAAACGCAAAACATTTTGCAAGCAAACAGTTTCTCGGGTAAACGCAAAACATTTTGCAAGCAAACAGTTTCTCGGCGGGAACGCAAACATTTTGCGAGCGAACAGTTTCTCGGGTAAACGCAAAACATTTTGCAAGCAAACAGTTTCTCGGCGGGAACGCAAACATTTTGCGAGCAAACAGTTTCTCGGGTAAACGCAAAACATTTTGCAAGCAAACAGTTTCTCGGGGGAACTCAAACATTTTGCGAGCAAACGCAGTTTCTCGGGGGAACGCGAACATTTTGCAAGCGAACACAGTTTCTCGGGTGAATGCGAACGCAGTTTCTCGGGTGAACGCAAAATATTTTGCGAGTGAACGCAGTTTCTCGGGTGAACGCAAAACATTTTGCAAGCAAACAGTTTCTCGGGGGAACTCAAACATTTTGCGAGCAAACGCAGTTTCTCGGGTGAACGCAAAACATTTTGCGAGCGAACGCAGTTTCTCGGGTGAACGCAAAACATTTTGCAAGCAAACAGTTTCTCGGGGGAACGCAAACATTTTGCAAGCGAACAGTTTCTCGGGGAAAGCAAACATTTTGCAAGCAAACAGTTTCTCGGGGGAACGCAAACATTTTGCAAGCAAACAGTTTCTCGGGGAACGCAAACATTTTGCAAGCAAACAGTTTCTCGGCGGGAACGCAAACATTTTGCGAGCGAACAGTTTCTCGGGTAAACGCAAAACATTTTGCAAGCAAACAGTTTCTCGGCGGGAACGCAAACATTTTGCGAGCGAACAGTTTCTCGGGTAAACGCAAAACATTTTGCAAGCAAACAGTTTCTCGGGGGAACTCAAACATTTTGCGAGCAAACGCAGTTTCTCGGGTGAACGCAAAACATTTTGCGAGCGAACGCAGTTTCTCGGGGGAACGCAAACATTTTGCAAGCAAACAGTTTCTCGGGGAACGCAAACATTTTGCAAGCAAACAGTTTCTCTGGGGAACGCAAACATTTTGCAAGCGAACAGTTTCTCGGGTGAATGCAAACGCAGTTTCTCGGGTGAACGCAAAACATTTTGCGAGTGAACGCAGTTTCTCGGGTGAACGCAAACCATTTTGCGAGTGAACGCAGTTTCTCGGGTGAATGCAAACCATTTTGCGAGCGAACGCAGTTTCTCAAGTGAACGCAAACATTTTGCGAGCGAACGCATTTTCTCGGGGGAACGCGAAAAGTTTTGAGAGCGAACGCAGTTTCTTGGGGGAACGCAAACATTTTGCGAGCGAACGCAGTTTCTCGGGGGAGCGCAAACCATTTGTGAGAGAACACAAAAGCATTGACAAATCATTTTTCCTCCCATATTTTTTTTCCTTCACCATGTCCCTGTAGAGGCTCCGTTTACAGCTGCCTATTTTTTCTATAACATTCTAAATTTCACTTCAATATAATTTTTTCTTATATTGACAAATTGATGACAGTATACAAATAAATATACCCCCCCCCCCCCACACCCCCCCACACACACACAATTGTCATGGCATTGATGTAATGTTTTCTTATGTTCTTGGTAAAGCAAAAGAGTGAACTTTTTGTTTGCTGTCAAAAGCACAACCGTGATGGTTGAGCAGAATTGCATAAGGATTACTAAATCTTGCCTCACAGTGGTAGAGACAATTGCTCTGCTGTGTTTGGGAGAGTTTCAGTGGGGTCTGATAAATTGCATTGGGTAAGAAGTTTGGCTGTTGGCCATGAAAGGAGAGCTAAGAGTGAAAGCACTAACAATAGTCCATTAATAGTTACAAAAGACCAGGGATAGTTCAAAAAGCTGCTAAAAACTAATAGGCTGAATATCAGCAGGTTCCCATTGTGACAAATTACTAATGTGCAGAAAGTGTGACAGCCCCTGCCTTTATTTCATTTCATGTTATACGTTTTTATGCATTTTGCAGATGCTTTTGTTCAAAGTGACATATATTCTATTTTTAAAAACATTTTGATAAATTCTATTAAAATTATGTCTGATTATTAATAATATTTATTCATATTTTTAAAATGTTATGTTCGATAACTACTAAATTCTATACAATTTTGTCTAAAAAAAAAAAAAAAAAATTTAGGGATTACAACATTATGGTGTACAGGGTATTACTTTTAATTTGCTATTCTTTTACTTTTAGTTTGCTTTACAAATTCATGAAAATCATTTTTATCAAACAGAGCATGTGAAAGAGAGAATGAGGGTGAGAGGGTTGGCCTGGGGGGCCCATTAAGCCCTGTAAGTGGTCAATAATGCCCACTTCTCTTCACACGCTACACATGACTGACAGATGTAAAATAAAGCTACATGACTCCAGGGAATATGTTATTGACTCATGCTCTTGGTAAAGAAGCTGTTGAGCAGCTAAATTAATTTCCAAAAGCCCTCTTCAGTCTGACAATGGTTGCGTGTTATTATAGTAAAGGGCATGTAGTTGTTAACCCCTGAGGTGTCTCCCCTCACTATCTCCTCCTGCTGAGCTGCCTATAGTCCTCACACAAGCTAACCCAATTCCTCTGCCAACCTGAATTCTGCTTTGAGTCCCGTAACAGAATGCATCATTCTCCTTTTTTGTCTGATTAGTCTGCTGAAGAGTTGTTTGAATCGCGGAAGTCTGCGCACTAACTCAAACAACAATGTTTGCATGTGTTTTTTTTTTCATTTAGAAACTGTAATTCTCTCAGTCAGGGGGCCTAGTACAAACAGATATCCCCGGCTTTAATTTTGGGATCTAACAATTCCTCATTAGCTGCTTCTTGATCTCGCTAGAGTGGTTCTCGCCAGCCTCTGCCATGTTCCTTCCCTCCCCTGATTCATTGTGGTGACAAAAGTCCTCCTACACGTTGTAACCGGGTGTGATCGCTTTCACAGAGCTACAGAGGAGCCGTCAGCAGTAATCTTTTTGCTCTGCCTCTCTCTGTCTGATTCCACACTCACCACCCTGTAAACAGGTCTAATTGTCTCTCAGTTTCTGTTGCGCTGTGCTGCATGAAAGTAATGTGGTGAAAAAGTTGAAAATGCCAGCAATTTAAAAAGTTACCCAAAAGTGAAAATAATTCAATAAAGAGAAATACAAAAAATACAATTTAAAAAAAAAATCTGTGAATATCTTTATCATCTTAAACATCATGTTTTTGTAGTTTTCAAATATGAAACTTAAAAAAAAAAAAAAAGATTTACAGTATTTTTTTTTTTTTGTCTGTTGTTTTTCTCTGCATGAGTTTTATAAATTTTGGAATGGGTTGGTACATAGTTATTGTGTGAGAAATGAAAGATCCACAAATACCTTAGTAAACCAGAATCTAATTTCTATCTTTTAAATGCTATTAATTTATTAATGTATTTATTTATAAATCAATTTATATCTTTTTTTATTATAATATATTTATATCATAATTTATTTTATATAATTAATGGATTTATCATTTATAATGCATTTATTTTTATGTATATTTTCTTTTTATTTAATAAAGTTATATAATTTATAACTTCTAAATTTATTTATTTATTTCCGGTCAAAAGTTTGGAAACATTACTATTTTTATTGTTTTTGAAAGAAGTCAACAAGCCTGCATTTATTTGATCAAAAATACAGAATAAAACAGTAAATATTATTACAATTTAAAATAATGGTTTTCTATTTTAAATATACTTTAAAATAGAATTTATTTCTGTGATGCAAAGCTGAATTTTCATCAGCCATTACTCACCTTCAGAAATCATTCTAATATGCTGATTTATTATCAATGTTGGAAACAGTTGTGCTGCTTAATATTATTTTATAACCTATGCTACTTTTTTCAGGATTCTTTGATGAATAAAAAGTTAAAAAAAAAGAACAGCATTTATTTAAAATTGAAATCTTTTGTAACAATATACACTGCCGTACAAAAGTTTGGGGTCAGTCATTTTTTCTTTTATTCAGCAAGGATGCGTCAAATTCATAAAAAGTGATAGTAAAGACTTGCATTGTTAAAAAAGAATTCTATTTTGAATAAATGCTGTTCTTTTTAACTTTTTATTCATCAGTGAATCCTGAATAAAAGTATCACAGGTTCCAAAAAAATATTAAGCAGCACAACTATTTCCAACATTGATAATAACTGAGTATCAAATTAGCATATTATCAGCATATTAGAATGATTTCTGAAGGTGACTGGAGTAGTTTCATGCAAAAAGGTTAAATGAAATTTGATGAAAATTCAGCTTAACATCACAGAAATAAATTATATTTTAAAGTATATTAAAATAGAAAACCATTATTTGAAATCGTAATAATATTTTACAATATAAATTTTTTTTCTGTATTTTTGATCAAATAAATGCAGCCTTGGTGAGCATAAGAGACTTCTTTCAAAAACATTAAAAATAGTAATGTTTTCAAACTTTTGACCGGTACTGTATATATGGCACTCAGAATAACCATATATATATTAAAAATCCATGTATTCTGACAATTTCATTTCATTATAGTATATGTTTATATGTTTTATCAGTGCCTTATTCTTATTAGAAGGGCTCTTAAAAGAAGAAGTGGTCAGAAAAAGGTCCAAGTGGAGGTCTATAAAGGCATTCTTCATGCCATAATTTTTACACGCTAGGGGGGACTTGCTTATATTTTTGTGTGACAGGTTTTGAACATAATGCATTGTCATATAATTCACAATATGGGGTGGGTGACACAGACACGCTCTCAATATTCAAATGCAGCGTGGCTCATAAACCTAGCCACCGACAGTCTGTTCTCCATCAATCAGCAGCTGTCCCCATCGCTGGCACCCCATATGAATATATGAATGCATGACTGCCACAAACTCTCATAAGACAGTGACACAAAAGCAAGCACAACTTAGTTCTTGGATGGAAAAGAATGAATACATATTTTATAGATGTAATGGTAATGACAGTTTAAATATAGGCCTATAAGAATTTGGAAATGTCTCTCACTGGATTCACAGATTCTTACTGCTATTGCATTACACACAAAAACGAATGGCATGAAACAAATACTCACATCACCCTAGTGAAATAAACAGAATAGAGAACATTGGTTCATATGGAAAGAATGCAGAATATTTAGAAGAAATGACAGGTGTGTGTCAGGGGGGATGTTTATTTATCATGCCCAGCGCTCTTCAGATAGAGATGGATGGTGTGGAGCAGAGGCTGATGGGTATAGAGACGGGGTCTCAACATGTGATTCTTTCCATGAATTAGATTCATAGGGAAAGGGAGCATAACAAGCTGAGAAAATCAATGGTAAACAAAGCGAGAAGGAAAAAGGAGACTCAACTTTTAGGCATACATGATCAGCACATTGGCCAAATGATGTCATCCATCAGAGTGGACACAGCAATTTGCCATCTATTTCCTCATCCATCAAACCTGATGTGTGTGAGTCTATGCATGTTTGCGGACGTGGGTGCTTGCACAGGGCAAGGAAGCTGAAACAGAGGATATATATATATATATATATATATATATATATTTTTTTTTTTAAATGGTCTGTTTTATTGTGTAAACAATAAAGGAGCAATATTTTCTGATGTGCTTCACCCCATATTGCAAATAAAGATGACAGAGAATTCACATCATATATTCCACAATCTTGTATCGGCAAACACTCTGCAAAATACATACATTTAGTTTAGTTTCTTGTTTAATCTTCTTAAATGCCTCATTGTTTGAACATGGTGTCTGCGCTAAAGCCACTAAGATTTATTAATGATGACTCTCAAACAATCTGTCAGCTTATCAGCAGTTAGGCCTAACCTTTATGGTGTTTTACTTTCAATCTTTATTTTACCAGCACTGCATAAAATCATTGTCAAGCTTCTGGTTTCAATGCTATTGATTGTCTTTGTTTTAATTCTGTAGCCTAAATAAGACTTGATCGATATCTGCAGTAGATAAATAGCCTAGTTCCTGTTTGTGGTATAGCCAATCTGTGACAAATTGGGCCAGGTCCATGCTCATGAATGTTAATTAGTGTATGTGACGTTCACATAAATAATACAAATCAATTGTTTATAGTTGAATTATTATACAACTAATTATTGTTTATTAATTTAAAGTAATATTCATGAGCATGTGCCAGGACCAGAGATAGGAAGGCGGGAATTTGGGAATGGCCTAATACTAATGTAGGCTGCTGGTGTGACAACGAGAAAACCTAAATAAAAAACCTTAGGGCCCTAATTGGGCAGAGCAGATTCGCGTCTTCTTCGTCTTGAGACGAGGGAAGAGCTGATAGCGAAATAACCTGTGCCCTGAACGGAGTGGAGAGCACTTTGGGTACATAACCATGTCTTGGCTTGAGGACGACTCTGGAGTCGTTAGGCCCAAACTCGAGACAGGAAGCGCTCGTAGAGAGTGCATGTAAATCGCCAGCTCGCTTGACTGAAGTTAGTGCCAGCAAGAAAGCAGTTTTTAGCGAAAGGTGCTTCAAGCTCACAGACTGAAGAGGTTCGAATGGGGAACCTTTCATGGCCTCTAAGACCGTGGAAAGGTCCCATAAAGAAACCGAAGGGGGTCGAGGCGGGTTAAGCCTCCTAGCCCCTCTGAGGAAGCGCACGATGAGGTCGCTTCTCCCCAGTGATTGTCCGGCCACGTGAGCATGAGACGCTGCTATGGCCGCCACATATACTTTGAGCATGGAGGGCGAACGACCCGCGTCCATCAGCTCTTGAAGAAAGGAGAGCACTTCTGTCACCTCACACGATTGTGGGTCCAGGTTCCGTGCTGTACACCAGCCTGAGAACACTGACCATTTCAGCACGTAAAGCCGCCTGGTTGAGGGTGCTCTAGCTTCAGAAATAGTATTCAGCACCCTATCAGGGAGGTTCCCGGGTATCCGTTGATGGGCCACACATGAAGGGACCACAAGTCGGGGCGGGGATGCCAGAGCTTCCCCTTTGCCTGCGCGAGGAGGTCTCTCATTAGCGGTATAGGCCATGGGGCTATGTCTAGCAGCTGAATCAGTTCGGAGAACCATATCTGGTTCTTCCATAGCGGGGCTATTAAAAGCACTGCGCGCTTGTTTTCCCTGATCCGTTTGATGACCTGAGGTAACATCGGAATCGGAGGGAAAGCATACAGCGGGCGGCTGGGCCAGTCATGGGCCAGCGCATCCCTGTGCTTGGAGAAGAATGTTGGGCAATGAGCATTGTCTCCTGAGGTGAAAAGATCGATCTCCGCTTTCCCGAAGATGCTCCAAATCAGCTGAACCGTCTGTGGGTGAAGAGACCATTCCCCTGGGGGAATGTTGCCTCTGGATAGCATATCCGGACCCTGGTTCAGAATGCCTGGCCCTTAGCGAGCGCAGGTTGTGCTGAGCCCATAAGAGGAGATGTTTCGCCATGATGTGCAGGTTGTTTGACCTGAGACCACCCTGACGATTTATATAGGATACCACCGACATATTGTCCGTTCGGACCAGGACGTGGTGATCCTTTATGTATGGGAGGAAAGCTTGATTGTAGGCCTATACATCAGATTTTTTACAAATCTTTTTATCTTTGCCATAAATTGAACATAACCTCAGTTATTCATTGAAACTTGACTGTTTATATCCCTGAAATGAAGATATGACGCATTTCAATTTCAAACAAGATATTCGTCTGGCCCGCAAGCGAAATCATGAATCCTACTATGGTGAAGGATTAGCTTATGAATATTAATTAGGTCGCACTTATGTTGCAGCCTCAATGCACAACACATAACCTAATAAAATTTTTCCACCTAGTAGACTCGGTAATTTGTCAGCTGTACTTTAATCTAAAAGCATCTCTTTATCACATTATTAAATAAAAAATAGGCTATACACTGATGTATTAAAATATTTTGTGATGCTTCTAAAAAAAAGTTAATAGCAATTATATTATGGATATGGCATAGTGTAGCGGTAGCCTATATTATTGCATTTACATATCACACATACATTAGTCAATAAATCAGTGTTTCCCAATCTTTTTTTTTTCACAGCTTTAGCAATAAAGCACTGAAAAAAAAAAAAGAAGAAAAATAGCCAAAACCCCATGGAACAGATTTAGGAATCACTACACTATTATATTACATGGAAGCAAAATCTGATCCATTCTAACGCAACCACAAACACAACAGCTATATCTTTGCCATAGCTATGCATTTCAATAAATAGTTTAAATAATTCTTCTAATCCTTTTTAAACAACACATGCACCTATAGCAGACCTTGTGCAGGATTTGTGCTGTGCAATGAGGTTGCATGCTTGAACCAACAGCTTAATGTGCCTGCTGGACATCCTGCTGAGAATCTACACACACGGCAATGGCCTGTCAATCATTCTTCTAATGCATGAATGGGGATGGGCTGACGGAAGAGGGTTACATTGTCATAGTGCTATTTATCTTAATGGTAAACATAAGTTTAGCAGACAAATAGATGTGTGTTTGTCCATCTTTATGCATTCATGTGTACAGTGCAGGGATATAGAATGAAATTCAGAGGCCGTGCTCAGTGCACTGCACTCTACAAGCAAGAGTGTGAGGCATTTCACAAAACACAGACATAGTACATGTGGTATTATGGATCGAAAAGTCAACAACGCAGTTAAATTTGGAGTGGTACCAGATTAAAGAAAGAGACAGGTTGGAGGAAAGGTCACTGTAGGACTTTGGGGTAAATTGTGAAGCATTAGATCCATGAGTACACACACACACAGGGGTGGATATGTTATGGGAATGTAAGTTTATCAGGTTTCAGTGAGGTTCTATAAATTCTTCCTCATGGCAGAGAATTTCCCTTGTGTGCCATTCACCTGTGTCTGTGTGCTCAGTATCTGCCCCAGGGCACCATACCTCGCACACAAACACAATACCTGTGTGTGAAAACACTTTCACATGAGCTTCATCTTAGTGCTGATCAGGCAAAATTTTGTTTAGGCAAGAAGTGTCTCTTATCTATGTGTCAAGAAAATATGATATTATAAATTCAAGCTTCACAAAACATAACACAAAGTTCTTTATTCCCTTTAATTAATGTGTCTAATAGCTGCATAAAGCAAAATAATTGTGAATTAGGCTTTTACTATCTGTTTAAAGATAATATTATACAAGAAACCTTTAAGTTCTCATTTAGTGTTGACTTTGAGCAGTGCTGTGTAACGATGTATAACAATGCAAAATAAAATTTGTGAAATTTTATTTAAAGTTATCAAAGTAAGACGTAGTTTATACTGGAAAAGAAAACGTTTTTAAAAATTGACAAACTCCGCTTCAGTTTTATTCAGCCTTTGAATGTGTTGCATGTAAGGCTGTTGAATACACAGTCAAATGTATTATGCACCATGTAATTACTTTTAAAAGTATGGAATGTGGCATATAAAATAAAAATACCCAGCAGTCAAGTGACGTCTTTACTGTTTAAATACTTCTCACTGCAATATTTGACATTGATTAAACATAACTGCTGATTTTGATTGTACTTTTCAAGATACATTCAAAATAAATACAAATGCACAGCATTGCATGTTTTTTTCTTTTTATGTATTTTGTATGCTACTGTTTAAAAGTTTGGGGTCAGTAAGTGTTAAGTAATAATGCATGCATTAAGTTTGATTAAAAACATTAGAGGTGCAATAGGTGACCTGGGAAATGCTAACTGTAGCCTGCTAGCATTGCAAGCATACAATCCCACCCTCCCTGCAAACCCATGCCTCCTCCAAAACACATGAACGCACACAGACCAGAAGCGAGACGACCAAAGACAACGTTATTGGATACATCATGTGTCTTTACAGTACAGTGAATAACACTACAGTACTACAATAACAAATGTAAACAACTGTTTGTCTGCGTGAACAGGCTGCGTGGTGGTATGCAAACGCACGTTAGCTGAATCCGAAATGCAGGATATGAGGAGACTTTCAACCAGCATAACAAAAAATGTTTCTGTAGAGAATCACCGATTGCACCTTTAAGCTGATAAAAAACTGACAGAAATCTTTTGATACAATGTAACAGTGTATTTCAAGTAAATGTTTCTTTCAAACTTTCTATTGATCAAAGAATCCTGAAAATTCAGCTGTGCCATAACATGAATAAATGACATTTTAAAATATATTAAAATAGAAAACAATTTTCGAAACAATAGAAACAATAGAAAACAATTTTCTACCTGGAAGTGTCGCCACCAAGTGTTTGTTTGTAAACAGGATTTTTTTATTATTATTATTAGATTATTTTCCTGATGTAATATATAGTTTTCTTTTCTTTTCTTTTAGAGCAATAAAGAAGGCCCTCTGAACCATAAGCAGCTGAAGGAACACCTCATAAGGGGGACAAGGACGATGTCATCACTCTGCAACCCACATCACTCCTCCATGAACTTCTGTCTTTCTTCACCACCACAGCACAAAAAAAAAGAGCAATTGAGCGCTCTTCTTCCGGAGGTCAAAGGCCAATGTGTGCTTGTCAGGAGAAAACAGGCTCGGGGCAACAGGTTAGATCAGAAGCTGTGGCCTGTTGATTGGGTGAGGTATGATCAGCTTCCGCGAATTGTGCTGGGGGGGAGAGAACGACTGGTGTGACAGCACGCGGGCGATGAGCTGTGAGGGAATAAGAGCTGACATGAGGAGATTCAGGGTGGGTGAGTCTTTCTGTCACTACCTGACACAATGACACTAAGGAGAGACACACAGAGAGGGGAAACAGAGCGATTGAGAGACAGAGTGTCAAAGAGCATGTTAGGAAAGGGTAGAGAAATACTTCAACAGGCAGAGTGAAGAATATGAGAGAATGGAATGGAAAAACAGTTGACCTGAAATGTTTGTCACTGACGTTAAAGATTTTTCTTAGACCTACACCTGTCTGACTGTTTGGGACAGTTAAAAATGTAAATTCTGTCATGTAGTTCCAAACCTAAATTACTTTTTTTCTTGCGAGAAGATATTTAGCAGAATGTCCAAGCTGCTTTTTTCAAAAGTGGAAATGGGGTTGAATGAGGAAATTGATCAATTTCTGAATGAAATATATCTTTAAATTAGCTTAACCAAAATAATCATGAATTAGAGGTCAGTATTGTTTTCTGTTTATTTCTTTTTATTTTATTCTTATTATTTTATGTTGCAAGGACGCAATAAATTGATCAAAAGTGACACATTTAAAATGTAAAAAAAAAAAAAAATTCTATTTCAAATAAATGCTGAACTTTCAATTCATCAAAGAATCCTGGTTTACACAAAAAAATTTAGTAGCACAACTGTTTTCAACATTGATACTAATAAGAAATGTTTCTTGAGCAGCAAATCAGCATATTAGAAAGATTTCTGAAGGATCATGTGACACTGGGGATAAATTTGCTTTTGTCTGATCACGATTAGCCAAAATAAACATGAATATGGGGTCAAGACAATAAAGAAACAGTATTGTTTTCATTCTGAAGCATTAGGGAGGATTAAAGTAAATCAAATTGTGAAACAAGTTCATTAACAGCTAAATGCTTACAAAAACAATATTCAAAAAGATGCTATTCTCTCATAGTAAAGGAATGCATTGGAAGATAAATAAATCTTTTGTGTGCATATTGAGTCTTTACTTTTTAGTTGTCTAATCATTGATAGAGCAACATCTACTCTGTGTATGTTCACCATGTGCAAAAAACAAAACAAAATCTAGGCAGAATTTTATAGCTAAGTGCATTCAAACAGACTCTATTCTCCCTAGTTGCTTTATGTTTGCTAATCCTCAGGTTTACTACTTCCTTTTTCAGTCCATTTTTCTCCTCTCCTGAAGTCTGTCAATATGGGCTTGACCTCTACGGGTGATCCATTTTCTGTGATGTTGACCCCAGCAATAGCCTTAAAAACAGCTTTAAATTAAACAAGGGAGCACACAGATTGTTGTATAATGTATCCGGACCTCCCGCCGAGATTCCTCGGTTCAGTTATGTTACTGTCTAGATTGGAATTTCCCTTTTTCCTCGTGTTTATGTGATACACAATGTGGATTCCTGACAGGGCCCTGTAAATTACCTCTTTAAACATTCATTTGGCTTAAGCAAGAAGAGAAGGAGAAAAAGCTCTTGATTTCATATACAATGAATAAGTTAATAAAAAGGTATTTTTTTTTCCATACACACTTTTTTCTTTTTTTCCCCCCTCTCATCATTCCCTCAGAAATCAAAAATATGTCTGAGGGAAAAAAAAAAACACACGCTCAAGAATGTATGCGTGCACAGACATACAACAACAACAAAAAGAGAGGGAGAGGAGAGAGAAAGAGAAAAGGGAAGGAGGATGAGCAGGCAATGATGTGCCTCACAGGCTCCCTCCTGCCTCCCAAAATATCCAGCGCGGGAGCCGTGCGAGGCGGCCCGCACTCCCCTGAGAGCCCGCGCCGCTATCATTAGCGAGGGAGACGGCAAGCTCAAGTGGCATACAAACTTCAGCAAAACGTCAAGTGAGAAGAGCACGCCACTGCAGAGCTGGCAAACTCCACCAAATTAATACTGCTGAAAATAAAAGGCAGGACAACTTTCAACCAGCCAGTGAGGCAGAGTGAAAGAGAAATGTGAGAAGTATGAGAACGAATGAAAGGCGCAGGGAAGAAAGTATGGGTCTGTGCTGGGTTCGCACATAAGAGACACGTTCATTTTGGAGATCTGTGCCGGAGCTTTTCTCTACCTCAGCGACTTGGCTGGCGTTTGAAGGAAAGAGACACTGAGGATGGGCACTTTCCTGATGAGGTCATCAGCAGGGCTCGGAAACAGAAAACTTTGTATCGCTCGAGTTTGGCTATTAGTATTCCGACAGAAAAATAAATGAATCTCAAACGGAAATCTTTAATGAAACAACTGCACACCCGTGGAAACCAGGAAGCTTTCAGTAAAAAAGCAACATGCTTTAGAAGGAAGTAATGCTCCCAAATACAAATGCTCTTAAAAACCTCAAAGAACAAAATATAATAAATGATACCTAAAAAAAAAACAGTAGCCGACACTCTGAACTGTATCACAGAAAAGGCTTTGATTAGTCAGTGATTGACGTAATAACTTTTTCTTAATTCTTAGGCAATGCAACTTTATTTCTATAGCACATTACATACAAAATTGAAGTCATAAGAGGGATTTTTAAAATAATCATAAAAGATGCATAAGAAATAAAGAAGCATTAAAAATTTTGGTAACACTTTATTTGGTTACACTTTATTTTACAGTGTCCTTCTTACATATGTTACATAGTAGTAACAGTAAATTAGCATAATTAACAGCATAATTACATGCAACTAACCCTAAACCAAACCAAACCCTAATCCTATAGTAAGTACATGTAGTTACTTTATATTACTCAGTACTTAAATGTATTACACTGTAACACGGACACCTTAAAATAAAATGTAACCCTTTATTTTACAGTGTCCTTGTTACACTGTCATGATTCCAGCCTGTGTTTCCCGGTCTTGTGAGGACTCTTGTTATTTCCTGTCTTGTCATGTTTTGTAGTCCTTTGTAGTTTTTCATGTTGATTAGTTCTCCCAGGTGTTTCCCATTTGGCCACTCCCTCTTGTTATCTTGTTAACCTTGTTTTCTCTGTGTGTATTTATACCACTGTGATTACCCTGTTCAGTGTCAGTCAAGGTTTCACTGTAGATGCTCTTGTTCCTGAGTTCCTGGTGTGCTCAATCGCTGTCTTTACCCACGTTTGTTAATAAACCAAATCTGCATGTGGATCCGTCTCCTCCTGCTTTTGTTCTACCCAGCATTACAGATCGACTGACCAGCACATGGATCCAGCAGAGGAGATCTTGTTTCTTCGTCAGGGGATGAACACCATTGAGGATTACACTGGTCAGTTCTGTGCTCTTTCTAATTGTTTAGATTGGAAAGATGGTGTTTTTAAGGACTTTTACTGTCATGGCCTAAACGAGCCTTTAAGATCATGGATGCCTAGAGGAAGAAATGAACTGAATTTAGAACAATACATGGACTACGCTCTACTGTTAAGTGGTTCCACCTTCACTGTGGGGAGGGTTGAGGAGGATCCTTATCCTAAACAGTTTTTTGGAGGGGCCCATGTGCCTCGAGCTCTGGTGGCCATAGAGCATGATTCACCATGGATCCCAGTCCAAGAACCCATTCCAGAATCTTCGGCCAAGATGGCCGCTACTCCAGAGTCTTGTCACAAGATGGCCGCCATTCCAGAACCTCTTCACATCATGGCCACCGCGCTTGTGTCTTTGGACATGATGGCTGCCGCCACGCCAGAGCCTGTCTCCGTCCAGAGCCCAGTGTCGTTCCCTGTCTCTGACCAGCGTCCAGAGATGGCCCCAGCCACTGACCAGCGTCCAGAGATGGCTCCAGCCACTGACCAGCGTCCAGAGAGGGCTCCAGCCTGTGACCAGCGTCCAGAGAGGGCTCCGCCTCCTGTCTCCAGTCCAGAGTGGACTCCGCCTCCTGTCTCCAGTCCAGAGTGGACTCCGCCTCCTGTCTCCAGTCCAGAGTGGACTCCGCCTCCTGTCTCCAGTCCAGAGTGGACTCCGCCTCCTGTCTCCAGTCCAGAGTGGACTCCGCCTCCTGTCTCCAGTCCAGAGTGGACTCCGCCTCCTGTCTCCAGTCCAGAGTGGACTCCGCCTCCTGTCTCCAGTCCAGAGTGGACTCCGCCTCCTGTCTCCAGTCCAGAGTGGACTCCGCCTCCTGTCTCCAGTCCAGAGTGGACTCCGCCTCCTGTCTCCAGTCCAGAGTGGACTCCGCCTCCTGTCTCCAGTCCAGAGTGGACTCCGCCTCCTGTCTCCAGTCCAGAGGCTGGCCCTGAAATCCCTGAGCCGCCGTGGCTCCCTGAGCTGTCTGCGCCTCCGTGGTCCCCTGAACTGCCCGAGCCGCCGTGGCTCCCAGGTCCGCCCACGCTCCACGGCCCGGGTCCGCCCTCGCTCAACGGCCCGGGGCCGCCCACGCTCCCAGGCCCATCTATGCTAGGCCAGGGTGCTTGTCCTGTTCCGCTCCATGGGCCTGGCCCTCCATACCGCCCCCGGATCCGCCTCCGATCCACCTCCCTCCTGGACTTTTTTGTTTTGCTTTTTATTTTTTGATTGTGGAGCGTCTGGAATCCGCTCCTTAAGTGGGGGGCTCTGTCATGATTCCAGCCTGTGTTTCCCGGTCTTGTGAGGACTCTTGTTATTTCCTGTCTTGTCATGTTTTGTAGTCCTTTGTAGTTTTTCATGTTGATTAGTTCTCCCAGGTGTTTCCCATTTAGCCACTCCCTCTTGTTATCTTGTTAACCTTGTTTTCCCTGTCTTTACCCACGTTTGTTAATAAACCAAATCTGCATGTGGATGCGTCTCCTCCTGCTTTTGTTCTACCCAGCATTACATACACATAGTTACCATAGTAATAACTATAAATTATACTAACCCTAAACCAAACACTAATCCTACCCTAACCCTATAGTAAGTACATGTAGTTAATTAATAATAGTCAGTACTGAAATGTATAATTACAGGACACCTTAAATTAAAGGGTAACCAAAATTTTATTTAAAATGTATTAAAAACACATAAGTAGAAAAGATGAGAATGTTAAAATTCCTTCATTGATAAAATCCTTCAAAAATATAAACTTACATAAATTTATGACATTTTCCCAAGGAATGCATGAACTGATAATACAAATAACTTAATGGCAATTTAAGTAGTTTTAGATAAAAGCATCTGCCAAATACACTGAACAAAATTATAAACGCAACACTTTTGTTTTTGCCCCCATTTTTCATGAGCTGAACTCAAAGATCTAAAACTTTTTCTATGTACACAAAAGACCTATTTCTCTCAAATATTGTTCACAAATCTGTCTAAATCTGTGTTAGTGAGCACTTCTCCTTTGCCGAGATAATACATCCACCTCACAGGTGTGACATATCAAAGGTGTGCCTTAGGCTGGCCACAATAAAAGGCCACTCTAAAATGTGCAGTTTTATCACACAGCACAATGCCACAGATGTCGCAAGTTTTGAGGGAGCGTGCTATTGGCATGCTGACTGCAGGAATGTCCACCAGAGCTGTTGCCCGTGAATTGAATGTTCATTTCTCTACCATAAGCCGTCTCCAAAGGCGTTTCAGAGAATTTGGCAGTACATCCAACCGGCCTCACAACCGCAGACCATGTGTAACCACACCAGCCCAGGACCTCCACATCCAGCATCTTCACCTCCAAGATCGTCTGAGACCAGCCACCCTGACAGCTGCTGCAACAATCGGTTTGCATAACCAAAGAATTTCTGCACAAACTGTCAGAAACCGTCTCAGGGAAGCTCATCTGCATGCTCGTCGTCCTCATCGGGGTCTCGACCTGACTGCAGTTTGTCGTCATAACCGACTTGAGTGGGCAAATGCTCACATTCGATGGCGTCTGGCACTTTGGAGAGGTGTTCTCTTCACGGATGAATCCCGGTTTTCACTGTACAGGGCAGATGGCAGACAGCGTGTATGGCGTTGTGTGGGTGAGCGGTTTGCTGATGTCAACGTTGTGGATCGAGTGGCCCATGGTGGCGGTGGGGTTATGGTATGTGCAGGCGTATGTTATGGACAACGAACACAGGTGCATTTTATTGATGGCATTTTGAATGCACAGAGATATCGTGACGAGATCCTGAGGCCCATTGTTGTGCCATTCATCCACGACCATCACCTCATGTTGCAGCATGATAATGCACGGCCCCATGTTGCAAGGATCTGTACACAATTCCTGGAAGCTGAAAACATCCCAGTTCTTGCATGGCCAATCTAATCAGCATCTTGATATGCCACACCTGTGAGGTGGATGGATTATCTCGGCAAAAGAGAAGTGCTCACTAACACAGATTTAGACAGATTTGTGAACAATATTTGAGAGAAATAGGTCTTTTGTGTACATAGAAAAAGTCTTAGATCTTTGAGTTCAGCTCATGAAAAATGGGGGCAAAAACAAAAGTGTTGCGTTTATAATTTTGTTCAGTGTACATAAATATAAATATTGAAAAAAATGCAACAAAGGATCCCATTCAGTCAATTATAGATAAACTATTGCAAATAATTTTGATGTACCCTAATGAAACTTTATACTGTTTAAGAGAGCTGAGACCATACTGGCCCGGTTTCACAGACAGGGCTTAGATTAAGCCAGGATTAGGCCATAGTTCAATTAGGACATCTGAGTACCTTTTATAAACGTGGCTTAGAAAAACACATTACTGGTGTGCATCTTGAGACAAAACAATGGCACTGAAATATATTAAGATATCTCAGTGCAAGTTGCTTTCAGTTAAAACAGCTCAAACATGCATTTTAGTCTGGGACTAGTTTAAGCCTATGTGAAACAGGGGACTGACATCACAGCCTTCTAGTTTGCTAGGATGGAGGTCAAAGCAACTGTGCTGTAGGCCTTTAAATGTGTATTTTCAGGTACTTTACAGGGGGTCAATGAGGTGAAGGAACATTCCAGGATCATGAAACTTTAAAGAGAGTCTGCTCTGACATCAATATATATATATTAAGATTTCAGAATCTCAACAAAGTCAAAGCAAAGAAAGTCAAAGTTTATGTGCTTAATACTTGAACAGTGGTGTAATATACAACCCTGAGACAGTATTTTGCACACATTTTTAACCCAATACATGTAATATAGTTATAACATTTTGTAACAAAATTCAAAAATCTAAATATGCTTAAATGTGCTATAAATATGTTTAAAAGTAATGTTAGTTTTCCATGATTGGTCAAATATGCAACAGAGACTGGAGAGACACACAACCGCCACTGGAATGGAACTGCCCTTTTCCAGCCCAGCAGCGATTGGCGACAGCATAATCATGGACGTTAAATGACTGGTTGAGAGATGTTGCAGAATTTAGGCTAAAGCTCTGTACAATTCAGAGGCGTAATTACCAGTTAGGTTTAAATAAACAAACAGGACTCCGACTGACCGCTCATGTACAAACACACACAGATATACATTTGCAAGTCAAGTAGATTATTTATTAATATACAAGTGCTGTTTTTCATTAATTATAACAACACTCAACCCCTGCCCACAATATTTTGCTGAATACATGCCTCTATAAACCTGAGGGACTATTTTAAAAGAGCTATTTTCTCAAGGGATGAAAATAGTTTACTAGAAATACACGTCAACGAACCCAACAATTTACCCATTTTTTGATACATTTTTTTTACTCAATTCCTTGAAAACCAACTGAGGCAGCCAATGGCCTGACTGAAGGTACAACATGGCACTAAACTGGGAGTGTGTATATGGAGAGACTCTGAAGCAGTGACGCTTTCTTCGAAACATATCTGTGCATCTGCACCACACCGCCACTAAAGACTCTGAACACAGCCTTTCTAGTAAATTACATGTACAATGAGGCAGTTAAGTTGAGAAAGCTCTGTTTTTGTGGTTGGTGGAGAGGATCTGTTTTCTCCTGAAGTGGAAAAAAAATGCAAAAAGTGAATCTAGAGGTGCCACTGCCACATTCTAAGTAAATACACTGATTACACGCATCATTTATTCACAGCGGTGCCACATACACTCACTGATTTTGACATATGCTTAGGACCAACATAGCTCACGTTTGCGCCATCCAGGCTAAGAAAAAAAAACAGTTTATTGTTCAGTGCAACTGCTTTTTTCCCCCACCAAAGCACTCGGTGGATAGCAGCAACATTAAATAAAAACCGGGGTGTTTGACATTAAAGAGACCCGTTTAGCGCTATCTTGGTTTGAGATGCAGTCTGCTATTTATTGTTTTAAGTAGTTTCTCTCACACATGGTTGACACCGGCATTCACACAGATCCTTTCAACATATACGTGATGCTACATCAAATGCTTATAACTAACCACAACAGGATCGGGCAGGAAGTGTACGATTAAACAAATTAGTCTGCAAACCCAACAAAATTATTAAAAACTGGAGATAACCATTCGCTATTTATACCATCCGTCTTGTTTGTTAGATGTGATTGTTTTTTGTGTGGGAAGAGTTATGTTTTTATTTCAACTGGATTTGGATGTGAACGTGGTCCATTTTAGTGTGCGACTAAAGATACACAGGATTAAGATAATGCATTTGTGACTTGAAAAGTAAAATATTAAAGCACCAAAGACTTCATGTCCCCTTAGGAAACTATACAGAGTTTATAATGGCCTCTCTCTCTCTCTCTCTCTCTCTCTCTCTCTCTCGAAACTTTTATTCATGCAATGGCAGCTGTAGTTTTTTTTTGCAGGACTACTGGCTGAACCTGGAGTCACTGCTAACTGGAGAAAATATCAAAATCAAAGTCCCCTTCAGTTCTGTCACATTCACAAACACTGATAATCACTTTCCCCGTCTTTTTCTCGCCATGTGAAACATCTTATTTGCTTTGATTGTGCTGTTTAAATGATTAGCATGGCAGCTCTGCGGAGACGGGGGCTGATGGCGCACGGAGTGTGTGTGTGAGGAGTGTGTGAGCCGCATCTCCTGCTGAGCTCACCGTACTGGGATTGAATGGAGTTGAGTTCACCCCTGTCACATCACATGCATGTGAATACATATGAACACACTACCCAACATACACACACAGTACCGCACTGTGTGATGTCGCTTTCTTTATAAAATGCATCTGTAGTTCCATCATCTGTAAGGCAGCTATGACTACATCTAATCTCCCTTATATGAGCTAAAGAGCCTTACAGTCTCCATGGTGACAGTGGGCAGCCAATAGCTCAGGAGATGCTCAAAATATAATGACAAGACACAGAAGAAATTATGGTGTAAGTGAAGTTTAAGCAGGAGGATTCCGTAAACGGCTGTTAATTAAAAAGTTTTGTAATATAAATAAATATATGTATATTATTGTGAAAAGCTTATGTGTGAGGGATGTATTTTAATTTAATTCATTCCATCAAGTAAGGTCTTTTTTTAATCTTCATCACAAATAATTAAGTAAACTGACTGTTATTTGGCCCCTCGAACGCACATTATGAACAATTTTCAATTTCATTTTTTTTTTTTTTTTTTATATTTTAGGCATTAGCAGCCTCAAAAAACATTTTAGTGGACAATATTACATTACTATTTTACATATATTGTCCACTAAAATATTAAATTGACAATAACTAAATAGCTCAATTTTACATGGTTTTAACCTTGGATTTGATGAAGACATTTAAATTGTAATACCGAAATACTTATGTGCACATCACAAAACAGATGCCCGCGACTTGTATTTCTACTTGTAACTACACATTTTTAGTCTATTTTATATTGAAAATCAATATATGTGCAAATAATGTTACAGATTTTTCATCATCATAATATCACTACAGCACAAGATGGACTAGTCACTTCATGACTGGTGACAGACAGTGAATTGAGCATTCAAAAAAAAGTGAAGAAAAATGAATAAATATTTTAAAATCAATAAGAAATTTGTTTTTATAAATATATTTTAAAAAACCTAAGGAAACAAAGAAAGTGGGAGAAATGTATAGCTTAAATATAATGCAATTATTTAAATGTAGTTGTACATTTATTCACTTAAAGTATTATTATTATTAGTAGTAGTAGTAGTAGTATTTAGGAAGTTATAGTGGAAAGCAGGCTACTATTCTCATTTTCACCTGCAGTCAATTAAAATTATGATGTAAGGTTAATATTTATTGATAACGAATACTACTACTAATAATAATAATTTATGTTTAATCTATTTAATATAAAAATGATAAAACGATAGGATATATATATATATATATATTACATATGCTCTTATCTCTTATTCTTTGTATTATAAAACTGAATAAAAATAGCCTGCATTTATTAATCACTGTCATTTTCAAATCTCTTGGAAATTCCCTTTTAAAGTAATTGAAAAGTTTTGGCCTCGCATATTTTCTTTGTGATGTTTCAGAATGCCGTGTTCTCGGTGGCTTTAAAGGAGTTTGTATGATGCGGAGAAGTGCGTGTTTGTCTTGTACTTTACCGCCACCAGGTGGTCGAACGACAGAACACCTGCAGAGAGAAACGCCGGAGCTGTTTGAAGCTCTGGGAACTCTGTCATCCCACTCCTCTGTCCTACATGATGGGAGCCTCTCTTCAGTTTGTAAGCATAATACAGTGCATGATGAGTAATACAACTCATAAACCTGCCTATAGACATGAGAACTACAGCAAACAGCAGTTAGTGGCATGACAATCTCCCTTGTTTTTGCTACAGCAGAGTGTCCAGCACTATCAAAGCAAATGCTCACTTTTACAAACACAAATATAGCTCCTCGAGCCAACGCAAACATCTGATTAGTGACAAACTGTCTTTCTGTGTTTCCACTTCGCTTCTAATCTGGCTTGGCACCAATGCTTCCATTTATATTTGAGGATAAAGCAACAGAAGGCAGAGCAGCCACCAGATATTACGACTGGAGCCCAGTGTGCCGTGAGATAGGCAGGCCAGCGCTCTCTCTTCCCATCTTTTCCCTCGTAGCATCCGCACCATGAAAGCCAAATGAAGCGCAGAAAGAAATGAAAGTGTTTCTTTTCCCACCCAATTCCCTGCCAACATCTGTCACTGCCAGTGCTTTGCATTTGTGGTTTGTGTTTGTTTTTGCTCTTTGTGTGCACAAGTAGGTGTGTATGCATAATTGTGTCTGTGTGCTGTCCTGCATCCTTGTTTACAGTTCTCTATTGTGGGATATGTTGATTGCCCCTGACAGGTGTGTAACACTTTCTCTCTCTCCCACCCCCTGTCCATCTCTGCTTCAGCTGCACGCTGTCTATCACCGTCCAGTCTGGCCTCACTAAAATAATGAATCCCTCTGATAAGCGCATGCGAGCGGCAGACTCAGCTTCATATTAGTCTGGTCCTGTTCTCATTGAGTAGGTGCACAGAGACACCATCCCTCGACGCAATACCACGAACGAGGCCCTTTCTTTGTAAAGAGTGGAGGAAAAAACATATCTCGCTTTTCATGCCTCTGGCGCTCACACACCTACAGCTACTCTGGGAACCCGCAGCTGAAACTATGAGGGTATAGAAAGGAGAGAGAGAGGGAGGGGGAAAGAAGAAAAAACAAAAGAAAAGAAAGAAAAGACACCTGAAAAAGTGAATGTGTGAAGCCATCGAAAGATTAAACGCGCTAAACTTGCCGCTTCCAATCTCACACTGTTCGTGAGCTGGAGTCAGATCAATAAATCATCAGCAGTCCATCTGTGTTCTATCAGTGAAGCCATCGTCGGTATATGGACAGCCCTGGCCTGTTCCAGCAATCAAAACATTTCCAACATTTGAAAAATCCATTATGTCCGAAATCAGATCCAATAAACAGAAAAAGTGGACCCCGAGATCATGGATGAAGCGAGGGGAGAACATATGACACTATAAATTTAAAACACCACCGTATTTTTCGAATGAGTGGCAAACCATATGCAAAAGTCCAATTTTTCAATCGCAGTGAATGTTTGATCTCAACCTGAACTTAGATTAACATGCTTGCCTTTAATAAAGCACTTTTCTAAATTAAAAGTAAATTTGTATAATTTTATGATGTTCAAATATTTTCTTCTAGGCCTAAATAATTGTAGGCCTATAATTATTTTTATTTAGTAAGTAGCCTTATAATAAAATAAATAATACAATAAAATAATATAGCTATTTTATTACATGGCTATTCACCACATAAATAAATATGTGCACATTAAATATTTATTATAGTTGACATTATTTTATAATTTTACCTTTATATTATCTTAAAACTTCCGGCAATATAAAAGTCTATTACAGTGTGTAACACAAACAAACAAACAATCGGCCTAGCAACAAGATAACAACACTGCAGCAATATAAAAATGTACTCTGTATTTATTAAAAAGAAGTCCGTTGTGGTCATTTTACTACAATTGATGGCTGTGTCTAAAATCACATAGGCTACTCTCAGAGGTAGCCAACTTTTTCATACTTCGCAACTGTATGAATGTGTGAGTTTATGGATGTAATTCAGACGCATTACATTCATGTTGTCATTGACAACTGACACTGTAAATTCCAAAAAGAATAAGTGCACTTTAAATACCCTGATTCCTGGAAGGTGCACTGAAATACAAAGTGTGAAATGTTGGACACTTCATGTACTTAACTTTCACAGCTTTCCTTACTAGTGGAGGGGCTATCAGACTCCGATGCTGGATGAAAAAATAACCGTATAAAATTCAGACATTAGATGGTAGAGTACATAGTGTAAGTGCATAGTGTATACTATGTAATTTGGTACACATCTACTGTTTTGTGTATTATACAATATGCATATTCGGATGGCACCACTTGCGTTGTTTGTATGAAACAATAGAATAATAATAATAGAATGAATTCACGTTGTGATACGAGATACAATGTAGCATCGGTTACCTGGAAGAGCTGTCACAGTATTGCCATGGACGACAGTGAATATTAGGAAATACCAACAGATTATCAAGTATTTCAGATAGCTGTGTAATAAGTGGAGAAAAGCCATTCATAGATTAGCTATGTCTGAAATCGCATACTGTCTAGTAGGTACTACATTTGGTTTGAAACTTACTTTGCAAACATTTAAAAGGTATGTTTTGTTTACAACTTGTAGGGTTGGAAAAGTGTAGGGCCTATACCTGGAGACTACTATCATTGACATTCATATTAATCTCCCCCGGAAGTAGATCTGAAATCTAAGATCTTTGCTCATGTTGAGCCATTATTGCCTAAACTGTAAATGCAAATGCCATGTTGTTAATCACTCTGAGAACAGAGTTGCCATTTTGTTTGGTGTCGCTATAGCGGTGCACAAATTACACATTTATCTTTAAAAGGCTATTCAAAAACATGCATTCTAAGATTTAGATGTTACTCTGTTACTTAAATAAATAATAATAATAATAGGGCAAGTCATTCATTAATGATTACCTCATCAGCAACTAATAACTAATAGTCTATCTGATCAATAGATTAAGTCATATATGAATTGCTATTAATTAAACGTGTCAACATGGATTAATTCCCTGTAAATATCAATGTGTTAATTACCACAATGGGTCAAACCATGTATCTAAACCTCCAGCCTTCTGTTTTAATGAATCATTAGCTAATGATTTGCAAAGATATTATGTTATGAAGTTACTTTTTGAGGCACATGACTATTAACTTATAATTAAGTAATATGTCATTATGGTTATGGGTTTTGACATCCGCACTAACGTTTAAGGTCTGTGGGACCAGTTGACAAGTTGGGCTACACGATACAGTGCACAAGTGTTACATTAACTCAAGATTATCTGTGCATGCATTAGTTAAGCATGAATTAAAGCATATTAGTGTACCCGCATGGTAAAGTGTTACCAATAATTGTAATCACTTTAAATTTCATCAAAAATACTTGACAATTCAATATATTCCATTTCCACTTATGATAAAAATGCAGGTAGTGCCTGTAACTGCTTGTTAGCTAGTTGTTTCAAAGCCTTATGAATGGGAAGAGCTATTCCTCAGCCAGCCTTCTCCAGCTCAGACTGTGTCCACTTTAACTGGCCTTTAAATTGAGCTTTTCTCTCCCTGACTGCAGCGATCCAGGGCTCTGATAAGATCTCTCCATCTGCCCGGCGGCGGGCCATTCGTCCTGGAAGAGCTTTGTCCTGCGTGCTGATAAGGATGTTTTCTCCTGCTCAGTTCTGACCCGCTACACTAGTATTAATAATTGGAATGCAGTCTGCTTCCACCAGCAGCCATCAGGGACTGACCTCTGCACTCATAAACACGTCTAGGTCATTTTACGTCTCCTCTGTGTATATATGTGTGTGTTTTGCGCAGGTGTTTCAGAACATATGTTTAATTCTATTCAAACGGGCCTGGCAGCTTTTCAATACCTGCTTTCTTAAGTTCACTGCAAACATGACTATAAAATATCAAAATATTGTCAATTCATAAAACGAAGCGCACACATGAGCGCAGTCTCCAGAGATACATGCTAAAAGATTATATTAGCTAAGCCAGTGCTAGGGCATACCTTCACATCTTTAGCTGGATAAACAAATCTAAACATCAAGACCTTTGTCATCCTGGTTTTGGGGTTTTGTCTCTACAGGGCCGTATGGTGTGAAATCTGCTACTTAGCCACGGCGCTGCCAACACATCTGCTGTTGGACTCCAGCCAGGTGCATCCAACTCTTACAAATAAAAAAATAAATGTGTTAGGGGGGAAAAAACAGCTTTGGGTTTAACAGAGCCAGTGTAAAATCTCTGGTAGCCAAAACACAGCCCTGAAGTTGGGGATGGTAAGGCAGTGAGTAGGCAGTGAGAAGTCATAGATCACTGTCAGAGCTCGGCCGAGAATAACTTTTTTTGACATGCTTTTTTCATTGGCTCTGCAATGGGAATGCACTCTCTCTCTGTATCGCCCAAACATCTGCAAACTGTTGCTGAGAAGAAACCCAGAGGAAAACATTTACCTAACAGAATACTAATTCTTTCAGGCCCCGGTGTCAGCACTTCGTAAATAACAGCAAGTGTGCGGGGCGGGTTTTTCGCTCAGGCACATGTGGAATTGTTTTTTCAAGAGAAGTCTGGGAGAGCAATCTCTCTGCTACCGCTGTGAGCGGCACATGGTTTAAAAGGGGAACAGCACTCTTACTCATAGCGTTCTCTATTCCCATCTTCAAGTTCTATCTATCCACAGTCAACCTTTTCTGTTGACTATAGCTAGTCACAACATAACACAACATAATTTTTTCATGTCACGGTTTTACCAGGAGGGAAGAGACCAGAGTCGATGTGAAAAGCTCAAGTTATTGAAACTAAACTGTATCAAAGCAGTGAAAGTATGAAAGCCACAGTATTAAAGGGCCTTAAGTAGATAGTGACAGACATTAGGAAGGCTGTCAGGCTACAGAGACTTCAAAATCTCAGGCAGAGCTGGTGCGCAGGTGCTCTCACATTAATCATATCTCGAAAAAAATGTAATGCATCCTTGAAGAATAAAATAAATTTCTCATTTCTTTTTTCTGTTTGGATTTAAATAGGCAAATGATTAAGAGTGGATCAATGAGTGGATCATTATTGCAGTGATTATTATGTTTCTAGCATGTTATATGTTTGGCAACAGTTCTTCTAACCCAAACTGATGGAGTATCTGGCTTTTCATTTCTTAAACAACTATGTAGGAAGGCACATCATGGCCATATTCCAGGATGACAATTTAAAGATTCATCAGGCTCAAACTGTGAAAGAATCAGACCTTAAGTTCATTGAAAGTCTTTGGGATGTGCTGGAGTGGACTTTACAGAGTGCTTGACTCTTGCAGTGTCAATACAAGATCTTGACCAAAATTGATGCACCTCTTGATGGAAATTAATGTTGTGATGTTATTTAAAATTGTGTTGTGATGTAACATAAAACGGTTCTTCATGCTCCCTCCCAACCATTCTTTCACATTTTGAGCCTGATGAATCTTGACATTGTCATCCTGGAATATGGCCATGATGTGCCTTCCTACATAGTTGTTTAAGAAATGAAAAGCCACACACTCCATCAGTTAGGGTTAGAAGAACTGTTGCCAAACATAACATATAACATGCTAGAAACATAATAATCACTGCGATAATGATCCAATCATAGACTCTTAATCATTTGCCTATTTAAATACAAACAGCGACTTTTTTTTGGCCGGGCAAAGTATGTATTTATTCAGGGGTGTTTCCTCTGAGGGAACCTCTGGGGAGGCAGTGTCTCCTCAAAAAAAACTGGATGAAAAAAATAATTGATATTACAAAAATAAAAACACTCGTAAAAGTCACTCGTTTTTCTAAAGTAAATGTCCAACAGCGACACCCGCAGGTGCCTCCTCTGATCCCATTGACAAACTTTAGTGGGGGGTAATTGAGAATGAATGGGGGAAAGTCACATGAGAGGAGGCAATGCCTCCATCGAGTTATGATTGGATATGATCGGTTATGATTGGTTTGTGCGATAAATCCTGCCTCTTGTTTTCGTGCACGTTCACGAATCGGCCTGAATAAAGATAATGATTAATTGGAAGACTAATTAAAAAGTAAACAACTCAGCCATTTAGATATCACTGCTTTATGTCACGTCAAAAATCAAACTTGAAATGGCCTGAAAAAATGATGACTGCAGGGGGTTTTAGTGAGCAGTTAGCTTCGTGTCTGTGACCAGTGTGTTCAAGCTTGATGACTGATGAAAATAAGTTGACAATTAAAAAGAAAAGCTGAACATTAGTTCACAAATAAAATATATTGTTTAAATTGTTACTGCCTTTAGTTATTATTTTGGAATAAATGTAAAAATGCATAAAAACACTAACTTGATTAAAATTATACTTGGTTTAAATAAATAGAAAATTAGTGTAAAAATAGAAAATAGAATTGTATTTAGTCTCTCCTTTTTATGAAATATGAAGTATACAGTATATATATACCAGTGGTGTATAAAAAGAGGGTTTAATAAGAAATGGTTTAGAACCATATTTCACAAATTAATTGCAAATAAATGTTAATTTGATATTTGTTACAGCACAGCTAACTCACAAATGCCGTCATGCATAAAACACAATCAATTTCCTATCGTATGAACTCGGCTTCCCAGTTTGAACACAACATCCACTGGGAAGAGCTCAGAGCCAAATAACGCACGTCACCTAATGACAGTGGCTGTGGTTAAGAAATGAATAAGTGACAGAGACACATGCATAATTCAGTGGTTTTATAGCAGCTTAGTGGAAGTGGATGAACAGCAGCGAGAGGGAAAGATACCTCTGCGTCTGCCTCATCATCCCTTCCTCATCCTCTCCCCTGACATCTCTTTCAGCGCCGAGCCTGATGCAGACCAGGGACCGCTGCGAACAGGTGAACACACAGGCACAGGGACCAGCTCATGAATAAATGAATGCAGCACACAGCAATAATTTGCATCTTTAAGGAAAAAAAAAAACACATCAGCGCTTTGTCTGCCGAGAGGTGGAGAGGCGTGCTTTATTTTTTTATTTTTTTATTGAGAGTATTGTTAGTTTGTTATCTAATAAAATGCGTTTCATTAACAATGGCATTCCAAAAGGGTGTCATTGGCGATGCCGAATGTTGTCAAGCGATCATGTGTTCTCTCAGAATTGTTTCCCTTAATTAGGTTCTCACAGTACACATCATAATAAATGCTGAAATGCATTTGTCCTTGCCTAATCCCAGGTACTAATTTTTGAGGTTATTATGCAAATCAATACTGTTTACAAACATGAAAGCTGGCAGTTGGCTTTTGATCTGCGGCAGAAATACCATCGGTTATCAATAGCTAAAGCCCCCTCTGCAGGTGTCATGTCAATAACAGCAGGATCGATAGGGCCTAGTCATGGGGGATTGGGACCGACGGTTCTCTGAGGAGTATTTAGTCTGTGAAGACCTGGACACATTGCAAATTCAAAGCCAAACCATATTGCTAACTGGCCTTTGGAGCTTGTCTCCAGATAGGCAGCACACACAAATTAAGGCTAATGGTTCTGCTCAACAGATTCTGACTGCTCGGCATGAAACGTCTTGGGAGAACATTGCACCACAGACCATCAGTATCAAATTATAAAAGCAGGCACATTTCCTGGCTGATACATGTATTTAAATATCACATACCAGAGTCTAATGCTCTTTCCTTTTATACCTGCAATTTACCAAATCGCTTTTTTCATTAAAGTCATATGTCAGTCTGTCTGAAGATGTACTTCTTTTACTCCTGTGCATGCTGACCCTTGGCTCATATAGTGTATAAGCACTCTTTTCCCTTGCTTGAGCTAATGTGTAGGCAATCCCACAGAGCAAAGGATTGTGGGTCAGAGGCAAAGTCAAGAACGAGAGCATGATGATGTTGCAGGGGGCATTTAGAGAATGCACTGCTGTTTAGCAAGTAATCAGAATGCGATAAGACCCCGTTTCCTGAGGTCAAGGATGTTTCAGAATGTTAATGAGGTGCTAAAGAGCTGTTATGGAGGGCTGTGGCTTCACCACAAAAATACGGTGCACTAGGAATAAATTAATATATTACGGTTTTAATAGGCAAGATTTTAGATGGGATAGTTCAAACAAAAGATGAAAATCTTACCCTCATGTCGTTCCAAACCTGTATGACTTTCTTTCTTCCGTGGAACACAAAAGATACTTAAAAAATGTCTCATTCATTTTTATTATTATTTTTGTCCATACAATCCAAGTATTTTTTCAAAATATATTCTTTTGTGTTCTGCAGGAGAAAGATATATATAGGTTGAAATGACATGAGGGTGAGTTTTTTAATTTTGGATGAACTATCACTTTAAGATATTTGATATTTTATGAGCCATAATTTCCATGTACACAATTTCAGTGATGTCATGTAATATTCATATAGCAATTACCATTATAGCAATACACCATTACAACTAACCTGCGGTCCTTATTAGCTAACATATCTTAAACATCACTATGGTTATTAAATCCACAGATTTGACCAAATTAAACATTTAAAACTCCAGAACTCCAGAAAATTATAGGTTATCAATACAGATGAATATATTTTTCATGAAGCAAAACACTATAAAAATAAGGCCGCAAAGTAACAAATTATGACCACACATGCATGCCATTAACATGAAATAAAAAGTATCAACATAACATAGACATAAACATCAAATAAAATGCATTATGACCCCCAAAAGCAACAAAAGGATGACAGTGCTAATTGATTTAGGAGCAGAAGAGTTATAACAGCAGCCAGACCACCAAGGATGTTCGCCGTGATGTCTTCCACATGTATTCATCTTTCCCTTAATAATGGGCTCTGTATCACACATTTAATCTAATATGCACTCTCACCGACGCATGCAAATTTCTCAAACTTGGATTAAACTTGAACATGCAATAACAGAAAGATGTACAGTTTGTGATTCAAGGATATAATGACTCCCACACAGTCTAAGCTTTGGAGAAGTGGATTCTGAAAGACAACAGACACACAGAGCACACAACTCAAACCGAGTTCTAAAAAGTGAATGACGCCTTAGAAAGAGTATCAGAGTAGATGATAATTGTGGAAACAGAAGCAGCGACTGGTAGAACAGTGAAATGTGACGGTTCTAGAGCCCTCACTCCTTCCTGTCTTTCAAACAACTTTGACAAATCACACCATCTCTCAAGTTTGCACTTGAGTGGGAAACAAAAAAGGCAAAGAAACTGTCGCAGAGAGGATGATGAATACACAGAATTTTGTTTTTCTTTCTTTCATTTTTTCTTTCTAATTAAGTGCGAGAGACACTTTGTGAAGCTAAAGTTGGATGACACAGGGGTACACTGAGGGACACAGTCACTTTAGGAAGATTTTCAAAGTGGCAAGCACAAATAGAGGTTTGCTAAGTCATAACCGCTAATTGATACAAACTTAATGAATGCGGGTGGTACCGAGACAGATGCTTTGTGGAATGCGGCAGATTTCTGTGACTGAATGCCTCTCGTTGTGTCGCACATCAAGACACCGAGAACATTTGGCAGGTCACAGAGTTACACAAGGAGAGGGGAGGCTTGCGAAAGCGGGAAAAAAGCCCAAGCGAGTCGTGTGTGTATCTGTGGTATGTCTGCTCTTGAGCTCGCCTGTTTGTTTGAACGCTCCCTCTTTTGTTTGGGCTTTCGAGGCTCGCCAGCTCTGTGGCTTGCAATTAGCGCTCAGGCCTCAGGGACCTAATTAACCAGTGCAATTAATTCATTTCTTATTTATTTATTTTTTTAAATCCTGTACAAGTCACCCTGACATTTGTCAGCCAGTCAGGAGGTGTTCATTGTAAGCAATGATTAGCTCGTTTGCAAGCTCTCCTTTTCCCCCAGGTGGTGGTTAGTCGGAGGAGGAGGAGGGGTAGGCCGGCGAGGAAGAGGGACAGTGATGGTGGGCTCACGTCTGTGGGGAGGCAGGCGCAGAAACATTGCAGCTATGGTGATGAGTGGAAGCGGGGGTCCGCTGACCTTTCATCGAGCCCGCAATCAATATGGTGCGAGGGCCGGTGCCTTTGACGAGCAGGCTTCGCCCACCTGGAGACGACCTGCGGCCGTGGCCACAAAGAGGTGGGGGGAAGGAATGTAGGAGGTCTTAGCCATCTTTTCTCATTAGCACATTATGACATCTTTGTCTTTTGGAAAAAGAGCAGGGGGTGGGTTTGGATGCCACTGGTACCCTGCTTTAATAACCGTTCCCACCATCTGGGACCAATCTGACCACACGGTAATGATGTAGATTGAGAATTAGCCATGTTCAGTAGGATTACTAATAAAAAAAAAAATACATTAATTGTTGAGTGGTTTTAAACCCATTTCTGGAAAATGCAAAAATTAACTAATGTGTTGGGGTCAGTGGGATCATGCATGTCCACCACCCTCCTGAGCTGATAATAAGCTGTAAGACTCTGGGCCCTATCATACACCGGCGCAATGCGGCGCCAGGCACGACGCAAGTGTTTTTTGCTAGTTTCAGCCTGTCGCAGTTATCATTTTCACGTCCTGAGCCACGTTGTTTAAATAGCAAATGCATTTGCACCCATTTGTGCACCCATGGGCGTGCTGGTCTGAAAACGAGGTGTGTTCAGGCGCATTGTTGGCGCGTTGCTATTTTGAGGCAACTGAAAACGACTGCGCCATTGACCAACAAAAACCTGGTCTAAAGTCAATGGCGCAGTATTTTTTGTGTTATTTAAAGGACACGTTAGTAATATGCGCCTATAGGCGGGTGCACAATGCGCGTACACTCTGCTTATTACACACACAGGGCGGGCAGCAGCACACAAACATTTTTAAACATTAAAAATAAAAGGACTCCTCTCTGAAGAAGCGTTCAGTCTTTCCGCTTGCAAATTCCGCCTTGTAAATAGCGAATCCGCCATGGCGCAAGTGCAACTGGCTTTTAAAGACCGACGTTTTTGATGCAGCCAACCCAAGTACAAATGCGCCATTTTCCGATTCCAGTCTTCTCCCTTTTCCCATCACATGTCAGCTTGGAGTGGCTTTCATTTGGGAAATAAATAATAATAAGCGAGTATTTAATATCTATAATTAAAATTAGATATGATGTCCTCAAGTCGAATGGACAAGATGGCACATCAACCACGACCAGTAAGGTCCCAATAAGGATTTATGATTTTAATGAATATAGACCGAATATGTTGTTATAATTGCATACTTTTTTATAACGGACTACAGTACACTGAGGTGCATCTAACTACTATTTACACAGAAAATACTGCTATTCACTTAGTGTAAATAGCATTTAAAACTATATGCATTTAGCGCAAATAGCCTCTGCCGCAAAGTACTTTTAGAGCTATAAGCCTATGTTTAATGTATTTACTTATTTTCAATATTTTTTCCCAATTAATTTTGCCACTGTTTTGAATTAAATGCTTAAAATGAAATGGAAAACGAAACAAAATTTGAATACAATATATTTATCTAAAATACCCAAGTAGTGGACTTGTACAGTGGGGAGAACAAGTATTTGATACACTGCCGATTTTGCAGGTTTGCCCACTTACAAAGCATGTAGAAGTCTGTAATTTTTATCATAGGTACACTTCAACAGTGAGTGACGGAATCTAAAACAAAAATCCAGAAAATCACATTGTATGATTTTTAAGAAATTAATTTGCATTTTATTGCATGACATAAGTATTTGATACATCAGAAAAGCAGAACTTAATATTTGGTACAGAAACCTTTGTTTGCAATTACAGAGATCATACGCTTCCTGTAGTTCTTGACCAGGTTTGCACACATTGCAGCAGGGATTTTGGCCCACTCCTCCATACAGACCTTCTCCAGATCCTTCAGGTTTCGGGGCTGTCGCTGGGCAATACAGACTTTCAGCTCCCTCCAAAGATTTTCTATTGGGTTCAGGTCTGGAGACTTGCTAGGCCACTCCAGGACCTTGAGATGCTTCTTATGGAACCACTCCTTAGTTGCCCTGGCTGTGTGTTTCGGGTCGTTGTCATGCTGGAAGACCCAGCCACGACCCGTCTTCAATGCTCTTACTGAGGGAAGGAGGTTGTTGGCCAAGATCTCACGATACATGGCCCCATCCATCCTCCCCTCAATACGGTGCAGTCGTCCTGTCCCCTTTGCAGAAAAGCATCCCCAAAGAATGATGTTTCCACCTCCATGCTTCACGGTTGGGATGGTGTTCTTGGGGTTGTACTCATCCTTCTTCTTTCTCCAAACACGGCGAGTGGAGTTTAGTCCAAAAAGCTCTATTTTTGTCTCATCAGACCACATGACCTTCTCCCATTCCTCCTCTGGATCATCCAGATGGTCATTGGCAAACTTCAGACGGGCCTGGACATGTGCTGGCTTGAGCAGGGGGACCTTGCGTGCGCTGCAGGATTTTAATCCATGACGGCGTAGTGTGTTACTAATGGTTTTCTTTGAGACTGTGGTCCCAGCTCTCTTCAGGTCATTGACCAGGTCCTGCCGTGTAGTTCTGGGCTGATCCCTCACCTTCCTCATGATCACTGATGCCCCACGAGGTGAGATCTAACAGGTCTGTGAGAGCCGGAATTCTTACTGGTTGGTAGGTGATCAAATACTTATGTCATGCAATAAAATGCAAATTCATTATTTAAAAATCATACAATGTGATTTTCTGGATTTTTGTTTTAGATTCCGTCTCTCACAGTTAAAGTGTACCTATGATAAAAATTACAGACCTCTACATGCTTTGTAAGTAGGAAAACCTGCAAAATCGGCAGTGTCAAATACTTGTTCTCCCCACTGTACATAACACTAATCTAAACTAATGTGTATGTTGTCTTTACATTTCATACATCAGACACTTTAAAGTGGCTTGCACTGAATGAAACCAGTTATATTTGTACATCTAATAAAGTTCATCTCAGATCATAATGTAAACATTAATAACATTTCTGATCTTCCAACTATCACTCAACCAAAAACACAGTCAATCATTCTCTAAAATGTGTGGTTTGATGGTATTGACCACAATATTGGGGAAAGTGAATAGCCTACCCACTGTACACATAAATACCAAATGAACTGAAAATATGATATGAATTATGTTTAAAAGCAGAATTTCCCTGATTTTATATACAGTCAAACCAAAATTTATTCAGACACCTTCAACATTTTCTCACATTATCACAGTTTATTCGCTATAGTTTCGAAAGTGGTAATAAAATATGACAAGAACTCAGAGTTAAACTGTGTCAGAACAAATTCATCTTGATAATGTCAGATAACTTTGATAGAAAGGTATGTAATGGATTACAATCAACCAATCAGCTGTCAGCTGTTAAATTTAAGTACACAATTAGATAATACCAATTTAGGTCAACCAATTACCAAGCAATGCTTAATTTTGTTCAGTCTGTGGTGTAAAAGGTCACATTGGCAATTAAAGAAAAAACAATTCAGCAAAACATGGTCAGGTCAAAGTGTCTGAATAATTTTGGTCCCAAATTTTTATCAATTTTACTGGTAGTCCACTGTATGAAGAATTTTTGGGTATAATATGTCACAGTTTACTTTATTTTGCTACCCTCACTTACATAAATTAACTATAGTGTCCTGCACCCACTAAAATATATCTGGTGTCTGAATAATTTTTGGTTTGACTGTACATGTATTATAGAGAATTTAATAAGTCTGGTTGGGCATTATTAAAAACAAGCATTTTAAAAAGTTTGAAGCTATTGCAATCGATCCGTTAAAAAGCATCTTTAAAATCACATTCACTTATGTCAGTTGGATCTAATAAATGTCAACTAGTCTATTAAAATACAATATTTGTAAACACTCCAGCTGGAATGGATTTCTGAGATAACACCATGGCAACCCTGATGCTTGCATGCTGACCCGCATACATTTATTGGCAGATTCGATCCAAGAATATTTCTATGCTGTCGCTCACATGGGACCGCAAGAGAGCGTAAAAGAATCGGGCAGACAAAAAGAATGAGAGACAGAGTTGTTCCTTGCTTAATATGACCGAAGTGTGCCCTTTGCGAGGTTGTGCATGCTCACTCTCTCTCGTTCTCTCTCTCAGTCTATCTCCAGTGCCCTCAAACTTCCCCAAAGAAAGCACAGCAGAAGAGAGCCTCTGCAGCTTTGATAGGGAGGGGGGCTGTTGTGTAAATATTTTGTGTGAAAGAATGCCTTTTGTGCGTCTTAATCGTGCGTTGGGTGATCTCTCTCGAGCGGCACGGCGGGTGCTGGCTTTCATACCCACTCCCGGCTGGTGATGGGGTCTCTGTACTTCCAGGAGTGCTGGGAGCGAGAGTTCACTACGGGGGCGTTAAGTGTGTCAAGAAGAACGGTTCCCCCCATTGCAAGCCCCAGGCCCTCTCCGCAAACATTAAAAAGCATAAACAGTCAATACTGAGTGTTACAGTCAAAAAAAAAAAAGACAGAGTATGAGTTAGGAACATTGGCTTTCTGAGGAGTTACACAACATGGCGAGATCAGAGTGGAGCTTTGGCTCTGCTGCATGGCTTTTTCACCGTGCTCCACACTCTTGGGGAGGGAAAGCGCTTGTTCTCGCAGTGAATCATTCATACCAGGGGGTGCGGAGGGTGGGGGCACTGCAAATAGAGGAAAAGGGGGATCAAGGAAACCCACACCTGGTGCAAAGAAGAGGTCAAAGCATCCAGAGGAAAAAAAAAGAATAAAGACAAGGAAGAATTGCTCTGTGTCATTCCTTGAAGAGACGTCCGCTCTCCATCGCACAAGGCAGCAACTCGGCAGTATTTAAGCACGCACGGTGAATAGACGGGCTGTCTATTATCGAACTGACATTGAAAGCTGCCTTTCATGATAAGTGAGAACAGTGATGATGAAAAAAAGAATCACACATCCACGTCTGAGAGTTTCCTTTTGAAATGTGAAGGTTTGTTTATCTGTTGTGTGTTCTAAGTGAGAGGCTTTACAAGTGAGGAATAAAAATCTGTCTTCCACACACACACACTCAAATAATTTCTCAAAACACTCGACACCTGCCTCCTGACTCAAGATCTGTAATAAGTGGAAGTCCGGATGTTTTGGGGGATTTTTTTTCTGACATATTTTTTTGTTTTCAACAGAGGCCCTTTCATATGAAGAAAGAAGGTGCAATTGATGTGAATTCCATAGAAATCTCTTCAATATTGACTTACTGCATCAGATTTTAGTTGTGCTTTCTGTTGTGCACTGACTCAGCTGTGCGGTGTGAGCTTACACTACTGCTGAATTGCTGATTAGTGAATAATATCACATTTAATATTCTTAGTTTAATGATGCAAAAAGTGAATCAAAGAAAAGACGAATCAAAGACATTGTGATACTGATATCTGTAAATAAAAAATAAAAAAACAATGGGGAAGACTATTATAACTGACTAGTAACTAGTATAAGATAATTAGAAACTGAAAGTTTAAAAAAGTTATTGGTGAGCCCAATATCAAAAAACGTAGGTTACTTTCTGGCTTAATAGTATTACTTTCCTTTCATATATATATATATAGGGTGACTTCAGGATGAATGGGACACTTTTTCCCAGTCATCTCAATGGCAAAAAGTGTCCCAATCAACCTGAATTCACCCTATATTCTTTAAAAAATATATACACTCCAATTCAGTCATTGGGGTCAGTAATAAATACTTTTATCCAGCAAGGATGCATTAAATTGATGAAAAGCGACAGTGAAGACATTTATAAGGTTGAAAAGATGTATACTTCAAATAAATGCTGTTTTTTTTTAACAAAAAGCCTGTTATTCCACAAAAATATTTAGCAGCACAACATTTATAATAATGAGGAATGTTTCTTGAGCCCCAAATCAGCAAATTAGTAATGATGCTAAATGAATTAGTTATGACTGGAGTATTGAAGCTGAATTTTCAGCTTTGTCATCAAAGGAATACATTTCATTTAAAAATATATTAAAATATAAAACTGTTGTTTTAAATTGTAATAATATTTCACACTATTACTGTTTTACTGTATTTGTGATCAAATAAATGCAACCTTGTTTGACATAAGAGAATTCTTTCAAAAACATTAAAAAAATCTTACTGTACCCAAACTTTTGGACAGTATATGTTTATCTCTGGCGAAAAAAAGATGAAGTTCCTGAGACATAAACAATAACCAGTGTTGGGAAGGTTACTTTGGAAATGTAATAGGTTACAGATTACAAGTTACCCTATTTAAAATGTAACAAGTAGTGTAACTATTTCAATTAATTTATTAAAGTAATGTAACTGATTACATTGGATTACTTTTCTAAATTTCTAATGAGTGTTTTCAACTGTTAATCATTTTCAAACATTTAAACCAGGCAGGGTTAACCTTACAGTAGTACTCAGCACTGATTACTGTCAGACTTTCAAAATCCTTAATCTCTTGAATTAAGATTATAATAATTTAATTTTAAAGCACAGCCACCACAAAATCAGACTTTAGCACCTCTTTTTACTTTGAGATTGTTCTGAGGTTAAATAAAGATTTCTGGATGAAATGATTTTTAAATTTCCAGCACTGAAATGCATTTTTATCACTCGCCATGGTGGCAACTCTCAGACAGGTTGTAGCCTAAAGCTTTCAGCGGCAATGTGGATTGATGTAATTGGCAGACGTGGTGCGCTGCAAATTCAACAAGAGAACCAATCAAAAGCAGCAGAATAGCATCGCTTTTTTTCAACATATCCTAGCTTTCTACAGAAAATATTCAGATGTAACCCCCTTTGTAATCATTAATTTCATAAGTAACTGTAATTTAATTACACATTTTTCTCACTAACTGTAACGGATTACAGTTACATTTATTTTGTAATCAAATTACGTAACGCTGTTACATGTAACTAGTTACTCCTCAACACTGACAATAACAGTGATATACATAGTAGCTAGGTAAACAGGTGTTTTGTGTCAAAGTGGTTGCTATTCTATTGGTCTAGTTTAGCTCTGTCTTGACCAATCAGTATCCGGGACCAGAACTATCCATTTTATAATGGTATTTATCATATCATCCAACAACTGTACATACAGGCTTATAGTGAAGCAAAAGAAAAGGAAGGCGATGGTGACTCCCTGGGATTCAGACACTTTCTTTTTGTTGTCAAACAGAATCATTAAACATGCTCATTCCCATAATACCCTGGTGCAGTGTTATTAATTTATCACTTTAGAGTTAACTGTGCTCTAATACGCGTGGCCTTATATGAATGGCAATGTGTTAAATTTAGTTTGAAATTGGCTGCGATAAATTATGTAACCATAGATACTGGAAGCTTTGTTGCTTCTTTTAAGAGTACCCTCACTGGAGGAACTCATATACGTAATGCGATCCGTGCTTTACTTTTATAATGAGAGTATGATGTGATGACCAGGAAATGGTTCCCTGAGATTCTGGCTCTGTCGTGACTGACAGAGAGTCATCATTGCTTCCCTCCATCCATGAGACAAAAACAACCCGGCGCTTCTCTGAGGAAAGTGGGGCACTTCATCCCATCATGGTTTAGCTCTGATGTTAGCTATGATGTCTCAACAGGCTGGTTTACAAAATAAATAAATAAAATAAATAAATAAAAAAGGGGGCGGCGGCGGCAGCGCTATATCAGAAGTTGATCGTTGTGGCTAAGGGAGTCTTTGATAGGCTTCTGAGGAGTGACAGGACTATTTTTCCCCAATGCTGCTCTCCTAGACGGCTCGAAAAAAAAAAAAAAAAAATCTGCTTCATTTGATTGGTCGGAACAGACTGTCAAATGTCAAGCTGTTATCAAATGCAAGATGTGTTTTTATTTAAAAAGATGTTGGCAGAGGGGGGGAGAAAAAAAAAAAAGTACACCTATCCGAGGCAGGGTGCTAGACACTCATCATGTGCGGCCTCCAAAACTGGCACAAGGACCTCTTGCATTAAAATGTACTTCTAGCAAATATAACAACAGATATTGGAGTCATTCCTATTAGGCAGTACATTTGTCTCCATGATTTATGTCCTGCTATACTGGGCAAAATATTACACTAAAGTTGGAAACAGGAGTGAATTTTAAATAATTTCATGTGGAAAAACATATTTCTGAAAGTCTGCTATACCATTTTATAGTTTTTTTTTTTAAAAGAAATTAATACTTTTAATCAGCAAGGACGCATTACATTGATCAAAAAAGTGACAGGTAAGACTTTTACATTGTTGCAAAAATGTCCATTTCAAATAAATGCTATTCTTTCAAAAAACAGTTTTCAACATTGATAATAATTTATTGGAACCATCATTTTTCTTAAGTCTTGAAGTGACCTATCCTTAATAGATTGGTATGCAAGGAGCAAACAGCGCCAAGTCACATGACATATAAATAAATACAGTTGGGAACAAACAGTAGTTCTTATTCATAAAATAATAATTTCAGCCAGCATTGCAAACCACACTGAATCCACACTTCTTCAAAAGAACCCTGCAAAAACATATTTCAAAAAAGCCAATGAAAACTACATTCTGTTGATTAAAAAGAAAAGTTAAATGATCATGTGCAAGGACGACTCTACCGTTTGTGTTTTGAGTGCAGCTGTGAACTTTTCATTCTCAAACAGTTATGGCTAGTGTGTATACATGCACAGAGATGAATTGGCTTGAGGCGGTCCTGTCAGAATCCTGACACTCCAAAGAGTGTCCAACTCAGTGTTTACACTAGAGGAGCCTCATGTCTTCATCTCGCCAGACTGGGAGCGACAAAAAAAAGAGAAGTTTATCTGCAAATACACTTCTGAGATTCTTTCAGTCTGCAGAAAGATCATCTAGGGCCATATACACAACTGCTTATGTAAGCAAATGATATATAGTGATATACTGTGTCAGCTTGGTTGACGCTCAAATAGCCTTAAGTATGGTTGATGTTCTATCTAGATACATATAATAACAGTCCCTTCAGTATCACAATACACTGGTCCCTTTACTCTCTGGTAATCTATTGCATTAAGTTCATTCTTTTCTTTATGGTCACTTGCAATGCAATCACAAAGCAGTCATATCTTCACCTATGTTTATTGCATTTTCTTTTCCTGCTTCCAAAAGAGTAACGCTCTGAACTGGATCTCCATTTTAGAACAAAAGTCCAATTTCCATATATGAAAAAGCTCAACGTTAAGTTTTGTTTAATTGAATCTCTATTGAAAAGTGTAAGTGGGGGTTTGTGTTTTATTTATGTGTTTTTTCCTCCTCTTCTCTTTTCTTTGTTGCTTCTCTCCGCTCTCTCTGACAAAAGACGCCAGCCTGCCAAGCAGGGCTGCTCTGGGACGAACCTGTCAATCACAGCTGACGGCACCCTGACAACATGTACGTTAAAAATTAAACTAGCTCTCAAAGCCGATGCGTGACAGCCGAGCCTTTGAAAGTGGCTGCAGTGCTCAGCGACAGAAAAGGCAGAACGAGAGAAAAACATACTAAGAAAACAACAGTGTGATCGGAGTAGAGAGAGAGCGAAAGAAGGGAAAAACAAAAGTTAAAAGCAAGAAGAATAAGAACCACGGTATTGATGGTGGGAATTTGTGTTATTTCCCTGCCTTTTTTAATTTGGTGATCTTCTCTGAGGACCTGCAGGCATTTCCAGGGATGCTGCTGCAAGTCACTTTTGTTTCTTCGGGTCTTTCAAACAATCTCAAAGTTCTAATCAGTTCACCAACTGAGACTCGGCTTCTGCTTGCCTTACACACACAGTCATGACTCTTGAAATGATTTGAAAGAGACGCAGCTCTTAAAACAATCATAGCAGATGCATTTATCAAAATAACAGGGATAATGCTTTCACGCAAACATTTTCTGAGGTAGGAAATAAATCTAAGGACACACGTCTGATTTCCCAAAGCCATTGAAGCCGTTAATAAATAGAAGAGCAATATGCAAATTTTCTGTATGCTTGAAATAACCATCACCAATTGGCAGAGCACAATGGCATAGTACATCATAAAATGCAGTGCATGACACATGAACAAGCAGTAATCAACACATCACTTTAAATCTCCTTTAAAGTTATTAAAATTGCATTAGAAAATTAAATATCTTACCTAAGGTGTGATCTAACTGGACACCACTCACTGAATTACATATGCAACATGAGGTCATGTGACAAATGGAGTCAGGTCATGTGACAACAATGTAGCATACTGCTCTTATTATTTCTGCCATATAAAGATATAGCATTTTAATGCTATAAATTAAAAACGCATACTCAAAACTATGGTTACACTGTTTTTTTGTCAAATAGTTTGGAGGGAATTGTGGTAAGGAATTGTGATGGAAATTATTTTTTGAACTTATTCTCTGTAGCCTACATTTAGATATTTATGATGAAATTTACGCTGTCAGTATCACCATTTCCTGAAAATAATGATCAATTGTTACAACATTAACATAATTGCAGTAAATATTATATTTATGTATTTATATATTAATATTTTTATATTATTTCCTATGCGTCTGTCAAAAAGTTTAACGTACATTTCAAAGCCAAATGACAGTCGCTTGTCCACTTATCCATGCATACAACATGCCAGAATGTTGCAGCACCAAAACAAAAAGCTTTTACATATGTGCATGTGTGCACATATCTTTGTTTGTATAAGAGAGCGTGTGTATTTGTGTGTATGAATGTCCGCTGTGGCCTGTGCTCCAGGTCAGCTCCCTCACAGCAGCTGTTTAAAATGACTTGCGTCTGAGTCTGAGCCCAGCCCAGCACCTGCTGCAGCTGATAGGATTTAGAGCACAGAGAGATGACACAGCCAGTAAATACATATCTTTCTGCACACTTCTTCCAGGAATTATTTTACAAATAGAGAGAGAGAGAGAGAGAGAGAGAGAGAGAGAGAGAGAGAGAGAGAGAGAGAGAGAGAGAGAGAGAGAGAGAGAGAGAGAGAGAGAGAGAGAGAGAGAGAGAGAGAGAGAGAGAGAGAGAGAGAGAGAAGCACATTTAAAGCTCTACTGCACTCTAGTGGTGTGAAAAACCTCAAAACAGTTCAATAGTGTCCCTGTTGAATGCAGCAGATTGAATTTTCGAAACCGATTCAGGATGCAATTGTCCCTAAACCTAAAATAAATAGCCTAATAAATTAGTAATCAATTAAATAAATTAATTAATTAATTAAACGTATTTAATAATCAACACTCAAATAGCTAAAAGTTGTACAAACGTTCAAATTGCACATAAGGAAGTTTTTATATCAACTTTTTAATTGCAGAATTGTTTCTACTCCAGTTTGTTCGCGAAATATAAATAAACGACAATAAACTGTAATAACTTGTTTTTAACGAGTTCACACTTACATATAATTATGGAGAGTAGATTTAAATGCGTATTTGGCGTGCTGTCCGGGGGGAGAGCTTCGAGCTCGGAATTTGGCCCGAACCCAGAGTACCCCCCGTGTATGTAAGTGGTTAGAACTAAGAGTCTGGAGAAGGGGTGGTTGAGGGATGCTGATAACTGTCAACAAACGGAGGTAGGACTGCTGCGTATATATACCTCTTATTGTTGATCAGCTGAGTGCTCTCCACTTGTGTCAATTATCTGAACGTGCTCCTCCCGAACCTTGTTAATAAAACATCATTTATTAGGCTACATTTATTCAAACATAGGCCTACATGCTAAATAGCCTAATGAAGACAACAGGTTAAAGAAAAATATAACTAATGAGGTATGTAATACAGTGCAGCTATATTTAGCAAAATGCTCTTCTCTAAAGTCATTTTATCTAGCTAACTAATGAGTTTATGCACATTGAATAGGCTAGCTTTCTTGAGGTAGGTTAAATGTAATGTTAAGTGACATTGTATAAGCTGTTTTACTGTCGTTATTCCCCGGTTCAAACACTGAAAGCGATTGCATGAGATATGATTAGGTAAATTGTAGGCTAATGTATTTTTCAACATACCTTTCGGTGTTCAACCATGTTTATTTCGTGTTGTAACTAGTAGAGATGAGATGATCGGTTCACGTGATACCTTAACGCTTGAACTTGAATCTGTCACGTCGTAAAGAGCGCCAAAAAATAATAAAAATAAAATCGACAGAAATTTAAAGTTGAGACTTTGCTTCATATTAAAACTAACAAAGCACAACGTCATTGGATGGCAGGCGGGCTACAAAATAGTGAAGTTTTGTTCACGCATCAACAGAAAACATAGCACAGACTAAAATATTAGATTTAAGAAACCATTATAGGCTAATTACCAGTTAAAATCGTGAAATTAATATTACTGCAGTATCCACAGCTGACATGTTTAACTGTTGTAGTTTATCCACGTTGTGTGCATGAAATAAACAGTCAAAACGTGCCTTTGGAGGAGCTCTACTTAAACGTCTGTTACTGATTTCGACCCTCCAAAATCATTTCGAACCAAAACCAAAAATAGCTGTTTCGGTTGTAACATTTTCGGTACACAAAATTTCGGTGCATCCGGTTTAAATAGTTATGTATTATTTAGTCATTGTCGGCCATTCTTTTTCTAACCTTAATTATCTGCATTATGTAAATGCTCTGTAACAACTTCAATACCTTGCATGCCTCTCATACAAACTTAAAGGGTTAGTTTATCCCAAAAATGAAAATTCTGTCATTTACTCACCCTCATGTCTTTCCAAACCCCGTTCGTCTTCAGAACACAAATGAAGATATTTTTAATAGAATCTGAGCGATTTCTGTCCCTCCATCGACAACTTGCACTTTGACGCTTCAAAAACTTTATAAAAAGATCGTAAAACGAATCCATATGAATTGAGTGGTTTAGTCCAAATTTTAGTCCAAACACAATTGCTTTATAAGCTGAACAGGTTTAATTTAAGCTTTTATTCACATAAACATATATAACTCACACAGCGGTTGTGGTAAACGGAAGCTGAAGCATGTTTGCTTGATGTGCGAGAACCAATGAGGTTCATTCTCGTGTTACGCAGCACGTTTGAGCTTTCGCAAGTGTTTGTTCGCTGATCAATGTTTATATGTAAATAAGTCTAAATTTAATCTGTTCATCATATAAAGTGATCGTGTGTCTCTTCAGAAAAATTGGACTAAACCGCTCAATTCATATGGATTAGTTTTACGATCTCATTATAACGTTTTTGAAGCGTCAAAGTGCAAGTTGTCGATGGAGGGACAGAAAACGCTCAGATTCCATTAAAAATATCTTCATTTGTGTTCCGAAGATGAACGAAAGTCTTACTGGTTTGGATCAACATTAGGGTGAGTAAATGATGACAGAAAACAGTAAACAGTTTTTGGGTGAACTATGCCTTTATTGTTGCAAATACCATGTAAATACAATGAAAAACAATAATTGGCCAGGTATAGGCACTAACTCAGTAATGATTTTTGTAGTAATTGCAAATTAAGAATATAATCTCAATTTGTATATTGTAGGCTATATTATATATTGTATACAGTGGGGAGAACAAGTATTTGATGCACTGCTGATTTTGCAGGTTTGCCCACTTACAAAGCATGTAGAAGTCTTTAATTTTGATCATAGGTACTCTTCAACTGTGAGTGACGGAATCTAAAACAAAAATCCAGAAAATCACATTGTATGATTAAGTAATTAATTTGCATTTTATTGCATGACATAAATATTTGATACATCAGAAAAGCAGAACTTAATATTTGGTACAGAAACCTTTGTTTGCAATTACAGAGATCATACGTTTCCTGTAGTTCTTGACCAGGTTTGCACACACTGCAGCAGGGATTTTGGCCCACTCCTCCATACAGACCTTCTCCAGATCCTTCAGGTTTCGGGGCTGTCGCTGGGCAATACGGACTTTCAGCTCCCTCCAAAGATTTTCTATTGGGTTCAGGTCTGGAGACTGGCTAGGCCACTCCAGGACCTTGAGATGCTTCTTACGGAGCCACTCCTTAGTTGCCCTGGCTGTGTGTTTCGGGTCGTTGTCATGCTGGAAGACCCAGCCACGACCCATCTTCAATGCTCTTACTGAGGGAAGGAGGTTGTTGGCCAAGATCTCACGATACATGGCTCCATCCATCCTACCCTCAATACGGTGCAGTCGTTCTGTCCCCTTTGCAGAAAAGCATCCCCAAAGAATGTTTCCACCTCCATGCTTCACGGTTGGGATGGTGTTCTTGGGGTTGTACTCATCCTTCTTCCTCCAAACACGGCGAGTGGAGTTTAGACCAAAAAGCTCTATTTTTGTCTCATCAGACCACATGACCTTCTCCCATTCCTCCTCTGGATCATCCAGATGGTCACTGGCAAACTTCAGACGGGCCTGGACATGCGCTGGCTTGAGCAGGGGGACCTTGCGTGCGCTGCAGGATTTTAATCCATGATGGCGTAGTGTGTTACTAATGGTTTTCTTTGAGACTGTGGTCCCAGCTCCCTTCAGGTCATTGACCAGGTCCTGCCGTGTAGTTCTGGGCTGATCCCTCACCTTCCTCATGATCATTGATGCCCCACGAGGTGAGATCTTGCATGGTGCCCCAGACCGAGGGAGATTGACCGTCATCTTGAACTTCTTCCATTTTCTAATAATTGCGCCAACAGTTGTTGCCTTCTCACCAAGCTGCTTGCCTATTGCCATCCCAGCCTTGTGCAGGTCTACAATTTTATCCCTGATGTCCTTACACAGCTCTCTGGTCTTGGCCATTGTGGAGAGGTTGGAGTCTGTTTGATTGAGTGTGTGGACAAGTATCTTTTATACAGGTAACAGGTGCAGTTAATACAGGTAATGAGTGGAGAACAGAGTGGAGAGGGCTTTAAGAAAAACCAACAGGTCTGTATGAGCCAGAATTCTTACTGGTTGGTAGGTGATCAAATACTTATGTCATGCAATAAAATGCAAATGAATTATTTAAAAATCATACAATGTGAATATTATATAATTTTTTTTTTTTTTTTTTTTTTTAAGATTCCGTTCTCCCCACTGTATATAAAATTGTATATTTATATATCATTAGATTATATTTTTGCAACAAGAAAACTCAAAGAAATTGTCAAGCATATACTTTAATGAGATGCTCCAGACTTAATTTTTTTTTAACATTATTATAGTTTTTGTTGTTGTAGTGTATTATCATTTTGCCACACAATGCCATTCTAATTTAACCAGACTGAAGACGTTTACAGAATAGAGTTTAGATGAAAATTGTGTAGCATGTATGGGCGTTAAAAAGGGGGTAAACAGTTTCATCAGTACAGTTTCATCATTATCGGTATGGGGACGAGCCACACACCCCATTAAGCGTCCTCCCGTGTATTATTATGTGATGCGTAGGGTTTTTCAAACACTCTTTGAGAGATATGGTGCACCAGCATGAAGGTGAAAAAAAAAAAAAAAAAAAACATTTTATTTCAAACGCTACTTCATTTCAAACCACTCAAAAGGAATTTCACACTGCTCTCTATTTTCTTTTATTTCTTCATGCCTTCACTTGCTCCCATATGAATGCCCTATTTTTCTTCAAGCCTGCCGCTGCTCATAAGAACTGCTGCGTCCTTTTGAAATAAACAGTGTTATTTATTGCTGGTTACAAAGCAGAGTGGCTTCTTCCACTACCATTGATTTTTGTGTGTGTAAAGTCAGTTATGATAATCAACAATGGCACCCGTCCCTTATCAATTATGGTACTGTAACCACGCAAATGCTTAGAATAAAATTCTTTTGTTTGACAGGAGCACTTCAGCTGAATGATCGAACTTCCATATAAAAGCTGATGATCATGATCTCCAGCATTTGAAATGTTCCAAAGGGCAAGATGGTCGACTGAAAGGAGTTTGCATGATCAGTGTCACAGATTTGTTAGTGATTTTTGAATAGGCCTAAAATACATTCTGAATTCCAGATTTTCAAAGTGGATTCAGTGGACTTTTAGACCCATGGCAAAGCATAATTCTGCTTTTGTATCATTTAAATCAAGACATGATTTCAAAATATTGTCATTGTTACAACTAACCCAGACAGCATGGTAACATTGATACAATGTTGAGTTTTGGTTGAGATTGACATTTCAATGTTTTAAAGTGTGTTGTATCAGCATTGAAATTGTGATGAAAGTCAACAGCACACATGGGTGGAGACAGTGACATTGAACTAACAGTGATTTGTAGTTGATGAGCATAAGATCATGCAGGTGTGTATCTCTGCAGAACACCAGTGGGTGTTTCCCAATCAGTGGGGCGTTTTCAAACACTTTACCCGATTTGCTCTAATCCACTGGGGGCTTGGTTTAGGGGTGGGCCTTCATGGTTTTAGCAAGTCTGTTGAAAAACATCTATTGTAGTTTGAAATTGGCCACTGATTGGTAAACGCCCATTTTGGTTTTGCATGTGCTCTTCTCAGTAGTTAAATTGATGCTTCATCATTAGAGAGAAAACACAGGTGTACACACTTGTGTGTTGAAACACCTGACATGCTTACATGACTTCTCTAGCACAGTTTCAAACAATGCTGAATCTACCTTATTATTTCTCTGTTCCTTTATTTTGCGTGCTTGTTATTTGCGTTTGATTTGTATTGTTACTGACTGTAATTAGAAACATTAAGAACTTTTTTATTTTTTATAAAGTGTTTGAATAAAGGCAGTGGCTATTTGCACTAAGTGAAAATAGTGATATATTCTATTTACACCATGTAAAAGTAGCAGTTCTTGTGTAAATTAGATGCTATTTATACTTAATTTTGGCAGATGCAAACTATTTGCACCTCAGTATTGTTGTACATTAACAGGATGCAATAATAACAATGTGTAAATGATTGTTTATTAAAATTAATAAATGGATGCCACCTTAATGGGACAATAAAAGCCCTCCCTACACCTACCCCTAACCGTTATTATTAAACATTTCGTTAGGCACTTTATTTCCACTTTAAACCATTTTCATTGAAAGTAAATGCCTTTCCATTGTGATATGTGATGGGAAAAGGGAGAAGAGCGAACTCGGCAAAAGGCAGATTCGAACCCGCATCAATGGCGTCAAAACCAAGTTAAATTACACTCTACTGACTACACCACTAAAGACGTTGGAATGTATGCAGGTTTTTTTTTAGTCTTGTTAGGCCCAACCAGGCATTGTTGGGCGGAGTTGGTGCAAATAGCGCTTGCCAACAAGGTGTGCTATTTGCACTTGGTGTAAATAGACACTCCATTGAAGGCAGCATCCATTTTTCTACATTCTTAAAAAATGCATCTTGCTTTAGTAATGTTTATTGGGGAATTCCTGAGTAAAGTTGTAACATCATTTAACAGATTTATTGAAGTTGCAAGAGACATGAACATGAGCAAGAATGTCACACAGCCCATGTCTTCATCCATCAGTTCTTGCAGAGCACATTGCTCCTTAGTAGGAGTGAAGGCAGATGAAGATGGACAATTAAAAAAAAAAAAAGAGAGAAGCACCCTGCTGATAATGCTGACATTGATTATACATTGAGTTGTTGTCGACAGCATAATCACCTGACCTGGGACTTGATGCTATCCTGTGCCTTAACTCCTGCTCCCTGATTAATCAGGTAATCATTCATATTCCTGAATCACTATTACATTTGGGGAATGTAACTGATCTCCATTCAGTTTAGCCTGTTTCCACTGAAACACAACCACAAAAAAAACTACATCTTGTGTTTATTGAGAAAGTGACTGCCATGGCTATTTTGTGAAATTTAAAGAGATTAAGGTCTACAAGGTGAATCTGCAACTTTAAAGGGATAGTTCACCCCAAAATGAAATTTCTTGAGGGTGAATCATTTATTCACCCTCAAGTTGTCCCAAACCTGTATGAATTTATTTCTTCTGCTGAACACAAAAGAAGATTGAAGAAGAAGAGTGAAGAATGTTGATAACCAGACAGTTGACGGTAGCCATTGACTTCCATAGTATTTTTTTTTTCCTACTATAGAAATCAATGGCTATCATCAACTGTCTCGTTACCAACATTCTTTAAAATATATTCTTGTGTTCAACAGAAGAAAGACACTCATACAGGTTTGGAACAACGTGAGAGTGATTAAATGATGACAGAATTTTCATTTCGGGGTGAATTACTCCTTTAAAGAAATTTTCATTGAAAAAGCCTAAGCTCTTTCATTCTTTAAGATAAACTTGTTACTTGAATGCTATGTAGTTTCACATAAAATGAACTGAGATTTATGTAATGGTCATAGCTCAGAGGTGTTTATTCCTCTTCATGTAGAGTTTAGCTCCAACACACCTGCCTGATGTTTTCATTGATCCTAATGACCTTGATTCGCTGCTGCAGGTGTGTTTAGGGCTAAGATAAACCTGGTGGGAAAAGACACGCTTTCTTTTGATATTGAAACATTAATAGATTTTAGAAAAATAGAATTATTATACAGAATTTAATGACACTATAATCATAGTTTGAATATTTTGTGTTGAGCAACTTTTGAATTATATTGTGTTTAGTATATTAACATTCTTGAATGTGACTGTGGAAAAAACTGAATTGACTTGTTCTTAAGTAACATCATGCTTTCTTTTTCAGATTTCAGAGAACCCAAAGGAAAAGAGGCAGTCGTCTGAACCTGAACCGCTGGACCACCTGTAGTTATAATGACATCAAACTTCTGAAGCTAATTTTATTTTTAAAGGTTGCTTTTGTCCTATTTCTCCCTTTCTTTTTTAAAGAATGATCTTTTAAATCTTTTTTGTTATTGTGTTAAACTGTTAAATAAAATACAAACCCGATTCCAAAAAAGTTGGGACACTGTACAAATTGTGAATAAAAAAGGAATGCAATAATTTATTGACAATAAAATATAGATAACATATCAAATGTTGAAAGTGAGACATTTTGAAATGTCATGCCAAATATTGGCTCATTTTGGATTTCATGAGAGCTACACATTCCAAAAAAGTTGGGACAGGTAGCAATAAGAGGCCGGAAAAGTTAAATGTACATATAAGGAACAGTTGGAGGACCAATTTGCAACTTATTAGGTCAATTGGCAACATGATTGGGTATAAAAAGAGCCTCTCAGAGTGGCAGTGTCTCTCAGAAGTCAAGATGGGCAGAGGATCACCAATTCCCCCAATGCTGCGGCGAAAAATAGTGGAGCAATATCAGAAAGGAGTTTCTCAGAGAAAAATTGCAAAGAGTTTGAAGTTATCATCATCTACAGTGCATAATATTATCCAAAGATTCAGAGAATCTGGAACAATCTCTGTGTGTAAGGGTCAAGGCCGGAAAACCATACTGGATGCCCGTGATCTTCGGGCCCTTAGACGGCACTGCATCACATACAGGAATGCTACTGTAATGGAAATCACAACATGGGCTCAGGAATACTTCCAGAAAACATTTGTCGGTGAACACAATCCACCGTGCCATTCGCCGTTAGGCCAACTCTATAGGTCAAAAAAGAAGCCATATCTAAACATGATCCAGAAGCGCAGGCGTTTTCTCTGGGCCAAGGCTCATTTAAAATGGACTGTGGCAAAGTGGAAAACTGTTCTGTGGTCAGACGAATCAAAATTTGAAGTTCTTTTTGGAAAACTGGGACGCCATGTCATCTGGACTAAAGAGGACAAGGACAACCCAAGTTGTTATCAGCGCTCAGTTCAGAAGCCTGCATCTCTGATGGTATGGGGTTGCATGAGTGCGTGTGGCATGGGCAGCTTACACATCTGGAAAGGCACCATCAATGCTGAAAGGTATATCCAAGTTCTAGAACAACATATGCTCCCATCCAGACGTCGTCTCTTTCAGGGAAGACCTTGCATTTTCCAACATGACAATGCCAGACCACATACTGCATCAATTACAACATCATGGCTGTGTAGAAGAAGGATCCGGGTACTGAAATGGCCAGCCTGCAGTCCAGATCTTTCACCCATAGAAAACATTTGGCGCATCATAAAGAGGAAGATGCGACAAAGAAGACCTAAGACAGTTGAGCAACTAGAAGCCTGTATTAGATAAGAATGGGAAAACATTCCTATTCCTAAACTTGAGCAACTTGTCTCCTCAGTCCCCAGACGTTTGCAGACTCTTATAAAAAGAAGAGGGGATGCCACACAGTGGTAAACATGGCCCAACTTTTTTGAGATGTTGATGCCATGAAATTTAAAATCAACTTATTTTTCCCTTAAAATGATACATTTTCTCAGTTTAAACATTTGATATGTCATCTATGTTGTATTCTGAATAAAATATTGAAATTTGAAACTTCCACATCATTGCATTCTGTTTTTATTCACAATTTGTACAGTGTCCCAACTTTTTTGGAATCGGGTTTGTAGAATCCATCATAACGTAATGCAGATTCAACAATATTACCATTGATTATTTTTGTGAATTTCAATATTGCTTCAGCATCCATGATGTAGAATCCATCATAACGTAACCAAATCTCAACATTAACTGAGGGTGCAAAAGTGATACTGAACCAACATCACTTTGCAACGTTAATTCAATGCAATTAGTGTTGACTCATCAACACTGACTCAACATTGTTTCAATGATTACATGCTATCTGGGTAAGGAACTGAAACCCGCTTGGATATAGGCTATGTTCATTTGACAAAGAAAGCGAGCAAGAAAGAGTGACGCCTTAAAATTGTGATTATCCTGAGTGGCTTGGTTCAGCAGTGATACCTGCTGGGACACAAGCGCAGGGCTTCTAAATAAATTGCAAGTGGCCTTGGGCAAAAAGAAGAACTGTCTTTTGATCTCCTTTACGAGTGAACGAAGATAATTTGCAGGCTGTCAATCAAACTCATAAGTCTTCAGAACAATGGGAACGACCTTTATCTGTCTTTTTTTTTTATCACATATTTCATTATGACAATGCTCTCTCTCTCTTTCTCTCCGGTCGAGAGCCGCATGATCAATAATTGATACGGAGTGGTAGGGCCGACTTTTTCTCTTTTCTTTTGGAGCCCTTGTCACTAACTGTTGTCAGAACACATTTGCTTTGATGCCAAATTTGAAGAAGCAAAAAACGGCATCATATGTGATTATATATTTAAGGCTGTAGAAAGGTTGGGGTAGATCGGCAGCTCCTTTTCCCCATGTGTTCAAGGTGCTCTATTGAAGTTGCTTGTGTTGTTGCCAGCCTCTGCCTTAAACACACGGATGCATTGTAAGGAGATTCCTCCTTCTAAAAGAAGAGATGAAAAGAGCTGAGTTTTTTTTTTTTGTCATGTGTCAGTAAACACAGAGACTTTTAAGATGAGGGCAGATCATACAAAAGAAACTTACTCTGTAAACTCTGAGCCATGGGACGGAGGGGGAAATGTCACGTGTAAGGGTTGTCTTTACCTGGACCGTGTGGGGAAGACAAACCCAGTAGTGCAATTAGGTTAAAGGCTCTCTGTTTTAATAATGCAACATCACTTATGTAAAAATAAATAGTAAATAACGCTTGTAAATAAGAAATCATGGACATTGCAAGAAATTACCACAAAATTTGCACTGAATATCGACAAACAGGTGTTTGGAAAAGTTCTGTGATGGTTTTGATGTTATTTAGTGTTTTAAAGGTGCACTGTGTAAATTTTAGCAGCATCTAGGTTGCGAATTGCAACCGCCCACCACTCACCCCTCCCTTTTGAAGCACATAGAGAAGCTACGGTGGCCGACACAGGACAAAGATGTCGTCGTCTGAGACAGCAAAGAGTAGCTAGCGCTCTGTAGAGCAGTTTGTCCGTTTAGGGCTACTGTAGAAACATGATGGCACAAAATGGTGACTTCATTGTAAAGGGACCCGCGGTCTATGTAGATAGAAATGGCTCATTCTAAGGTAATAAAAACATAACGGTTCGATATAGTTATGTATATTATATTGCATTTCTGTCAATAGAGCCTCATAAATACTACACACTGCACCTTTAAGTAGATAAAAAAAATAGGCTCAAAAATAAGTTACCCTGCTGTTCGGGGGATTTTTATTTATTTACTTATTTTAAATTAATACTTTTATTCAGCAAGGATGCATTAAATTGATTAAATACATTTATTATGTTACAAACCACTTTAATGATTTATTTTCTCACAACATGTGTTGATCCATCATTGTTCAATAAAAACATGAAAAGCACATTTTTTCCTTAAGGTGTGCCTTTAGCCCCGTTGTACCCTAATAAAATCTCACAGTGTTATTGTATTTTCGATCAAATAAATACAGCATGGTTAAGCATAAGAGATTTCTAAAACAATTCAAAATCCATCCATGAATGGTATGTATTTTAAAAAATAACATATGTTGGGTGTAAACTGGGGCTAAAGTCATTATTAAAAGAGAAAAGTTTTATGAAACGCCTAAGAGAGTGTAGCAAAGGAGAGAGAGACAAAACTGCATGTAAACAAAGTATAAACTAAATAATAACCACATTTGAATGGCTTCAGAAGCGTCCCCAATCCCTCCATTATTCAGTGTATATTCCACCACTATTTCCTCTTTTAATTATCCTCCAAAAGAAAAGATGGAGCACATCAGACACATCTCCACAAAGCCGTCCCTGGCACGCTCTCAGAGTGGCCGGCAAGCGTAGGCAGCGTCTGGCGAAGCCGATAGCGAGGCTTGTGCATTGGCAGGGACAGACAAGGCCCGTCTGCAGCTCTGCACAACAACAGGAGGATGATCTCTCAGCAAAGGGGCCCTCGTCTTCCTCCCCCTCACACGGGAGGTTTTGGCTCGCCCAGCCACATCACACCGTCTCCGACAGCAGATTAAGGCCCGTTCGTAGAAACCCACAAGGCTAATGAAGAGAAGCGGCAGCTGCTATTCACTAGGGCAGAGCTTTTGTCCTAGAACCATAAAGTACTTGAAATTACACATTTTCTTTATAAGAACCCACACTGATGGCTTCTTTAAATACTCATATCTGGGACTGCAAAAGTCCACTGCATATTGTCTTCAACCCCTGAAATAATAAAAATGAATTATGTTTATTTGGGTGCTGTGTACTGCCTAATTCTAGATTATACAATTCCAATTTAATGCCATTATCAAAAAGCTAACAGTGTATTTGTTTGCCATTTTGTCTATCAAGACATTTACATTAAGAGTCTTCTTGGCCTTTCCTGTAATGTCACTAAATTAGACCATATCCATTATTTCTGAGTTCCTCAGTTTTTTGCTTTAAGTTTTCAGATGAACTAAAAGACTAGTCTGGTTTATGGTTTATGGTTAGGTCCAAAGGTCTGAGACCACACTGAAACCTGGAAATAACAAAAAGCCATAGGCCTCTAAGCCTTAAACAGGGTTTAGGTTAAGCCAGGATTAGGCCTTAATGAAATTAGGACATTTAAGTAGCTTTTATAAATGTTCTTTAGAAAAAAAGTGTTACTGGTGTACATCTTTAGACAAAACAATGGCATTGACATTTAAGATATGTCAGTGCAATTTGCTTTCAGTTAAAACAGCTCAAACATGCATTTTAGTTTGGGACTAGCTTAAAGGGGTAGTTCACCCAAAAATGAAAATTCCTCAAGTTGTTCCAAACCTGTATGAATTTCTTTCTTCTGTTGAACACAAAGGAAGATATTTGGAAGCATGTTTGTAACCAAGCAGATCTCGGCAGCCACTGAATACCATAGTGGGAAAAAAAAATACTATGGTATTCAATGGCTGCCGAGATCTGCTTGGTTTTCATTTTTGGGTGAACTATCCCTTTAAGCCTTGTCTGTGAAACCGTCACACTGTCAATTTGTCACACTGATCATGCGAACTTTGTACTTATGGTCAGATGACATTTTCATGCTGGAGAACATGATCATCAGGTTTTATAAACTTGTGGAGTTTAAGCAGCTTGAGCTCAACTTTCACCAAATTTTCATGCTGATAATAAAATTATTAACAAGAATAAAATGCATACAATTAAAAAATGTAAAATACAACCATTTCTCACACTGAATCAAATGAAATTACTGTATTTTGCATATTTTATCATTTTATCAAGAATCTTATGTGAAAACACTGCACTGTTGATCTCTGCCTGTGTCCAAAGCAATTCACTCCATTTTGCTCTCTCTCTCTCTCTCTCTCTCTCTCTCTCTCTCTCTCTCTCTCAACCGGAGAGGCAGCAAAAGATCTTAAGTGTTGGCTTTTTGTTCTCCAGGGGGAACCAAGAGAGAAAGCTTGGGCTTATTTGAAGTATTCCGCCCCGTGTGGGGAGGAAATGTCTTGTAGTGCTTTCAAGATTACTATTTGCAAGCCTGTGATGTGAGAGAACCATTCCTGTAGCGCAGAGTACATGTGGTACAGTAATCGCTAACTAAGCCAAGAAAAAAGGTAAAAAGAGGAGGAGACAGGGAAAAAAAGTTAGATTAAAAGACCATTCCTCAAAAAAGATATAACACTAATGAATGATTTACACAACAGGGTCCAAAAGGTCAGATTTTTTGTACGATTTTTTCAAATTACATATTTAGATTTTTTTAATACAAACTACAGTATAAAAAATTTAGTGAAAAAGTTACACTCAAAAATAATTAGGTAACATTAGTATTAGTATTTTGCCCACTTTTTGCTTTAATGCATTTACCTCTACAAGTTTGTGTAAAATTAATTAATTAATTAATTATTGAGGTAAAATGATCAATGTCGCATATTAGTCGAGTGATCTAGAAATAGCACAGAATCTTATTCATTTAATAATTACTTTATTTTAATCCTCCACTTTGTCATAATGTTTCTTTTAATTTTTTCAAAATCCTAAAACTTTTTGTTTATCTCCAAGTTTAAAATAGATTTTCAGTGTGGTTTCAAACTTTAATCAGTCTTTATAGAATTTTTAAAGAGATCTGACACATTAATAATGTTTGTGACTGTCAGCTCAAGCCATTGACAGATAAAGAAACAAAGCGCTAACTACAACTTCTCTCACTCTCTGAGCTGTGTTTTAAAACAATGCCAGAGTGGCTATCAAAGAACAGTGTAGCTATTGTTTTACAAAAGCTGTCTTTCTCTGGAGTAAAACCAGCAAAAAAAAAACAATACACAAAACAGAGCGTTGCTCCTCATCTTGATGAAAGGAGAGATGAGGGGAGCTTTGAAAAGAATAGAAACACAAGGCCAACTCTCTTTGGCCTTTTGCCTGTCAGCTGAGGGGTTTGCTTACATGCCAGAGTCTACTGTCCTAGAGTTGAAACAACCATCACACAATAATACAAACACATACACATGAAATGTATGACCTACCTCAACACAGCCTTATGAAGGCCTTGCATCAGAGTGGCTCTTCAGGCTATGGAAGCAAAAGAAGGCAACATATTGTCGGAGGTTATGTCAACACATTCCAGAACAATCAATAGTGTCAGAATCACTTAGATGAGTACGCCTGAAAATGCACATGGCAGGAAAAATAGACACCAGATGTACTATAATGTGTGCACTCTCTGTGATGCCAGTATTTGAAAATAAATAATTCAATAAAAATCTCCAGAACAAATGGTTGACAAAATGTCTGTCAAGCTGGTTTGCCTCAATCTAAACAGAATGTGACAGTTGTGTTTCCCTCTAATTGCATATTTGATGATGACACCAAAAAACAAAGCTATAGAGAACAGCTTCTACCATATAGGGATTTCAAAAACCTGTGATGAACGTTTGCTTTATCTGCAGTCTCGACACATTTCAAAATAGGTGTGCCGTGCTTATGTACAAAAGGAAGGAAATGTGAAGGGGAAATTTGACTCTTCAAAAGTTTTCAAATTTATTGGTCAAGAACAATCAAATATGTTAAATGTTATAACTTAAAGCGACAGTTCACCCAAAAATGAAAATTACCCCATGATTTACTCACCCTCAAGCCATCATATGACATTCTTCTTTCAGACGAATACAATCGGCGTTATATTAAAAATGTTCTGGCTAATCCAAGCATTATAATGGCAGTGAATGGCAGCCCAAAATTTGAAGCCTAAAAAAAGTGCATCCATCCATTATAAAAGTAATCCATAATCCACGTAGTGTAAGCGTTTTGAACTGCGAGAGGCGTTACACTTTTTGCGTAAATTGAATACGGAAGGCGGTCTGGCGGAAGCTAGATATTTTACTTTATAACGTGTTAAATACGGATATTTTTCTTACACAAACACATCGATTCACTTCAGAAGGCCTTTATTAACCCTCCGGAGCCGTATGGATTACTTTTATAATGGATGGATGCACTTTTTTGGGCTTCAAATTTTGGGCTGCCATTCACTGCCATTATAAAGCTTGGATTAGCCAGGATATTTTTTTAATATAACTCCGATTGTATTCGTCTGAAAGTTAAATTAAATAATTGGCTTTCATATTATAATAATACAAATTGTTTCAATATTAAAAATATTTCATTAATATCTTAAGCCCTATTCTGACAGGATTAGTTTTACATGGAGAGGTGGGGTAAAGTAATTATTACCAGAGTTTCTCAGTGATTTTAGTCCCGTCTGAATGTGCCATCTCAGTAATCATTATGGACAATGTCAGTAAAGATTACGGCAACTTTTACCGTCTGTAAATAGGTCCGGAAAAAGGTCATGTTAATGCTGTGCGAATAGACCAGCTGTAAATATGTTGTAAATATTCTGTCATTTCCTGTTTAAAATTAGTTTTCCGCGGTTTTTCAAGTATGGAGGTGTTTGAAGAAGCATTCAGTTGCGTTCTAGGCGGTGGGACAAGTCTTTGGCAAACCTCAAATGTTTTCTGCATACCATTCAGATCAAAAAGAAGGTCGAAAGCACTTGTTAGAGGCACGAAACATCTTTTAGCTAGGTAAGTTCCTATTGCAGAGCAAATTCCAATCGGAAATGAGCATCCCTATGCCCTACTCATTCCAAAGGGCAGAACATGATCATAAATGATTAAATTACTTCCTTGAAGTGACCATTGCATGCTCCCTTCGCTAACGGACCTGTGGAAGGGCCCTTCATGATGGGATTCAGTTGTGTTCTTTCGTTTGGAATGCTCCTACAAATGACGTCCCCTTCCCGAAGTGCCCTTCCAGGGCGCAAAAACGCTGTTTGGAAGTCACCCCATATATATAGGTTAAAATAAAATACACACATGATGACAGGGAGGTGCGTAAATCGAGTTACCCCTCCCACTTAGTTTTACTGAGATTTCTTCTCCTGCGAATTGGCCATTAATATTACAGATGTCCTGTGGTAAAATGACATTACTCCACCTACCCTTGTAAAACTAATTCCAAATAGGGCTTTAGGTGAACGTTCATTTTGACAGCCTTAAAATCTTCTCAAACCTCCTGGCGGCCGCTGTGGACCTCCCTTTGAAAACTCCCCGTTTAAGGGGTTACCTAAAGGGAACTTTGATTTAAATCAAATTAAACTTGTGCACTCAGTTAAAATTGTTTACATGCCCTTTTTACTACACATTGTGCCATATACAGAAAGGCCTGTTATAGTACCTCCTGATCTTTTTGTGGCCCGTTGTGAAAAGAACACATCACCAGGTCATGGGTGAACAAGGCTTGGTGTGCTGGTAAGGCTCATGAGGTGAGGGGAATTTGTATAGGTAAACTCTAGCATTGGGGAATAATGGGAATGTGGCTTTAGTTGTTTTTAGAGAAATGAATAATGGGAAAGGTCTGTGACGTTTTCAAAGGTAAACTCTAGTCTCTGTGACGTGCCTCTGGCAGCAGCATGTATACATCTCTAGAAGAGTATAAAAGGTCCACCAGGACCTCTATGGCAGTACGGCGCGGACATCCTGCTCTGCAACCATGGGAAAGGTAGGCGCTTATAGTCGTACCTTCTAGTTAGAGTGACTCTGGCTCTTTAAAATTGGTTATATGCCACAACAGGGGCATGTGTGCTGGACATTAGATAGAAACGACCTGATGATCATACAGTCTTAAATGAGCTTGTCAAACTAGATAGAAGATAGCAGAATAAGACTCCACAAGAGCATTATTATGGTCTAGAATAGGAACTCTATCCAAAATACAATTTTACATGAATTTAATATATTCATGTATTACATATTGATGGAATCCCTAGCTCATTGTTTCTCATGACTTGACTATAAACCATAACACAGCATGTTATTTTCACTCACAGCCAAAAAAATAAGATATGAAATAAAATAAGATAATATATAGGCCCATAAAATGCATAAAATATCTAAGACTGGACAAAATGAATCAGGATATTCATTCAAACACATAACTTACACATAACTTAATTTTTTTCTCTGATCCTTGCTAACATCCTTTCTACCTGCGGTGCCTTTTGAAATCATTGTCTTTCTGTCGTCAGATCATCTTTTACGAAGGCAGCAATTTCCAGGGGCGTTCCTATGAGTGCTCCTCTGACTGCTATGACACCTACAGGCACTTCAACTGCTGCAACTCCATCCGGGTCATGGGGGGTCATTGGGTGGCCTATGAGAAGCCCAACTATATGGGGTATCAGTACGTCCTGGGCCGTGGGGAGTATCCTGACTTTCACCACTGGATGGGCTTCAACAATTGTATCAGATCTTGTCAGATGTTCCCCCCAGTAAGTCAATCAAACTGATGGGTTTTATTTCAAACAGTTAGACACCTTTAAAAAAAGCAACGTCAATCAACGAGCCCTTTGATGTAATTTATATATGCAGGGAAAAAACAGGTTCACAGGTCCACCAGGAGATTTTAGTTATTTGAAATGGAGCAAGACACACTCCAATGACTGCACAGCTCATCATAATTCCATTCATCTCTGTTTTTGGCAGTGGAAGAATCATGACACTGTCACTAGAGTTTGTTCGACAAAAATGACTAAACGTCTACTTGAAAATCTTTGAAACAGCAGTACAGCAGGAAGTCATGTTCAAAGGCTCTATCTCAACAGCGACATGAAGAATTCAGAGTTTTGCCTCCCTAACGTTCTGACAACTGGTCTTTCAAATGTATCTGCATTGCCCTGATTATTGATTCCTCTCAAGCCTAACCGCTGGTTTTTCTCCCCACACAACAGTACAGAGGAGCCTACCGCATGAGAATCTACAACAGGCCTGAAATGTACGGAAACATGATGGAGTTCACAGACGACTGCCCCAATGTCTATGACCGTTTTGGCCACCACGGCATCTACTCCTGTAACTGTATGGAGGGCTTCTGGACCTTTTACGAGCACCCCAACTACAGAGGCCGTCAGTATTTCCTGCGACCCGGAGAGTACAGAGCCTGCATGGACTGGGGTTGCACGAATCCCATGATTGGCTCCTTTAGGAGAATGAGGAGCAGTTTAATGTAAAAGCTGTCTTTTTTATTACCATTAAATACATTAAAACTAAATAAAAAAGTTCTCGTATGCTGTCTTTTTTTAGTACGCTTTGAATTACTCTGTAGCGAAGGAAAACAGAAAGATTGTTCAGCTTGCCTTTTCTCTTTCGAATAAGGATCCACTGATCCGTTGCCCAAGACACATCAAAATCAAGATTGCAATTTCAAGCCAAACTCAACTTTATAAATCTGATGTGGTTGAAGAATTTATTTTAATCTCATTCCAAATCATAAAACAAGCTAATAAAAAAATCAAGAACTTTGTGCCCATCTGAGAGGACAATTTCAATTAAATCTTGTTTAAATTAGTTAATATCCCAGTTTCATATGACCATTTTATCCTCATTCATGTGTCCTGCTAGTTCATGGCGTTTACATTTACATATAAAGCCCTGAAGCAACTAAAAGCAGAGTTTGCAGCTTTTTTGTCAAGCACTGAAAAGTGCAGTGGTGAGAAAGCACAAAGCTTGCAAAGACACAAAGGGGGCGCATGCTGGCAAATCTACAGTCGCATCCACTCTATAGAACACATTGTGCTGACCAGACAGAGTTTTGAGAGTCACACACAAAGCCCTGATCCATGCTGGGTCTATAAAGAGGTCCTGACCTCAGAAATGGTTTGGTCCACTCGGAAAACAGTCACAATGGGCAAGGTAAGTGACCAAATTGTGTCTGTAAATTATACGGATGCTTTATTTTTTTTTTTGTAATCAAGGTGTAAATATTTCTGAAAAACAAGTTTATGATAAAATATCTGAAGCACTGGGTTTAAAAACATTTTGATTTATAAATATTCAGTTTGAGTTATATTCATACATGCTTGCACTAAGGGTATTTTATGGACAAAATAATGGACTGCAATGTAAATTCAGCTTTGGTAACATTGGTAATGAAAAAATAAGGGATCTTTATTGTACCCATCACATTCGGTTGCAAAATAACTTGGTGCCAAGCGTCTCATGATTCCTACAATAAAGTGAGAAGTAAACAATAAAAAAATCATTGAAAAACAGACTGCTATTAGCCTAAGATAGTCCTGCTGTGTTCAGTTAATATGTTTGAGATTAAATCTGTACATTGTAGACTTTTGCCATACAGAGGACAAAAATGTAAACTGACAGACCATAAAACATTCACTTTCAAAATACTGTATATTGGAAAGAACATTTCAGCTTTTCTATATCAAATATATAAATCTGATAATATACTCAAGAAATAGTGTGCACCTGTAATCCTGTATTACATTCTTTCATTATAACATCCAACAGATTACTTTCTTTGAAGACAAAAGCTTCCAGGGCCGTCACTATGAGTGCACTGGAGACTGTGCTGACATGCATTCCCACTTTTCTCGCTGCAACTCCATCCGAGTAGATAGTGGATGCTGGGTGGCCTACGAGAAGCCCAACTATGGTGGATATCAGTACATGCTGTTCAAGGGTGAATACCCTGACTTCCAGCACTGGGCTGGATTCAATGACTGCATTCGTTCCTGCCGCATGGTTCCTCCCGTGAGTCTTTGCTGAATAATCAGCATTAATAGAAAACAGTATTTTTCTCTTTGCATCAAAAAGTTTAGGCTATGTTGTGAGAAACTAGCTCACCAAAAATAATAGTTGAGTATTTTGTACTTTTCTATTTTCATATATTCGTCTTTAAAGATTTCAGATGTTTACTCTGTTTATATGATGTTAATAGTAAAACATACTGTATATAACAAACAGGTTTCCCAAACACTCACCTCATCTGCCATTGGTCTGCCAAACAGAATAGATCCTGCCCCAAACTCAAGCTATTGGCTGATCCAATGTTGGCATGCCGGGCTGATCAATCAGAGCAATGCTTTACATTTTTGGAGGGAATTAAGTTGCAAATGCATAAACAGAATAGTATATACAGCGTATAATAATATAACACTGGTTGTTTCTTCCTCAGTACACTGGAAACTACAGGATGAAGATCTTTGAGCGCTCCGATTTCGGTGGTCAGGCAATGGAGCTGAATGAAGATTGCCCTGATCTGCGTCAGCGATTCCACAACGGAGACATCTCCTCAGCCAATGTCATGGAGGGCTACTGGATCCTCCATGAGCACCCCAACTACACTGGCCGCCAGTTCTTCCTGCGTCCTGGGGAATACAGGAGGCACGTTGAGTGGGGCAGTCCAAGTCCTACCATGGGCTCTCTGCGACGTGTGACTGACCTCAACTGAAGATCCAAATCACGTAACCACCTCTCCCAATGTGTCAACAGCACTGCCTGTCCATGCAGCGACTATGTCTAACCTTTAATCACCTCGAGGTGGTCATGCTGAATGTATTTGTGATGCTTGCTGTAATCCGGCACAAGTGCCGTTTAGCCTCGCTTAAGTAGGGCTATCTGTCTCCTTTAGCACTGTTGACTGAGCAAACTGTGTATTTTATCAGCACCCTTCCCTTACCAACTACAACTGGAAATAAAGGAAAAATTTATTAAAATCAAACAAATGACATTTGTATAGTCTGAATGCAACGCAGTGAGTGAAAACATGTAAAAACGTTGACGTGTTAGTATACGTCATCCATTTATGGAAGGCCAACAGGGCCAAAACATATGATACTAACATGTTACCGCCTAATTACACATTAACACGTAATCTATGCATTTACACGCAATTATGTGTTAACACATAATTATGTATTAATGTGTAAATTACACGTTAACATGTTAGTTTCACACGTTTTGGCCCTATTGGCCTTCCATATCCATGCATTGCCTTGATCGGGCATGACGTCATCTTGTGCCCAAGAGACAAAAGAAAATTATTAAGGAAACGGGGCTTGTTCTTTGAACTGAGTTATTAAGGAACAAAAAAAGAGGGTATCTGAGGATGGGAGAGCAGAAGACTTTTATAAGATCACATGATGTCTAGCAGACGCTTTGGGCCCTTGAAAGAGGCCCCATATTAGCAGCACATCATAGGGCAACGCAGACTCAAAACGGAAAAGTCAAAGAGGCCTGGTCTTAGCCCCAAGCATGCAGCTCTCTCAGAACACAAAACAAAACCAAGTCCATATCTCAGCTCATGCATTTTTCATAAGGTATGGATACTGAGCCCTTTCAAAGATAAATATCAATTATTGAATTTTTTAATTAGAAGCCCATAATTGGCAAAGATACAAATGAATAAATAACTTTGACGATTAATTATACATTTGAAAAAAATTAGGCTCTGAAGGGAGCACGTTTGAGTCTCTAAAGATCAAGGAAACACAAGAAATATGAGTTTTCGCCTCAAGTAATGTACAATTAAAGCTGTACTGACTGTGAAGGTCCGATGGCTTGCCATGAGACCGGTTCTTTTAAATTTGTCTTCCATATGCCCTGAACTCTCAAGTCAGACCTTGACGTGATATATCATGTGCAGGTTGATATAATACCAAATCAAGAATTATTTAGCAGTCATAATTTCAACATAATAAAACTGCACTGACAAAATTGACCTGAAATACAATTTTAGGGTCAATTAGTAGCTCATGCTACTTTACAAAAAGTGATCCTATCATTTGAAATTCAGCATAACCTTTGTATTGCATGTTAGTTATAATTATGCTTTTTCTACAGCTGCACCTGTATTTTTGTCTCCTGTTTTGGCAGTAACACTCTCCTCATTTGAGCGTTTTTTAACCTCTTTCATCCAAAACAGTCATTGATCACAGATCTTACACAGTAAAGTTGGAACACAATAACACATAAATGAGACTCTGTTTCTCTTCATCTCTGGATCTTTTTAGTTCCCGATGAAGGCTCATTGAGCGTAAACCGCATATTTTGGAGAATAAAAAGAATTCGTAAGTCAAAAGGCACTGGCACTTTCATGGCAAGCCTCAGTCTTCTTGCAGTCTCTTCTTTCCTAATAGCAACATAATTAATCCTCTGTAGTATTGTTTTCACTCTTCCATGTCCCACTTAGTGCTTGGCAAGTCTCTCTCTCCCTACAGAACAGCCTCTTGATGTTTCCCACACTGAACTGCACTTAAGAAAGATTATTAATCAAGTTCAAAATGGCCCCGATAATTCTCGGCTTCCTCCCTAAATCCTTTTCCAAACATCTTTCAGGTACAAATTAAACTTTCAGGTCTTTATCAGAAGCATCGAATCCAGAAGGTACAACATTTTGAAAGTACCAAAAAGAAATTTATTCTACATACAAAAATTGTGAACATCTTCAGAATACTCTTCTCACCATAAGCATCACTATTTTGTGGAGCGTTACAGCACTTTTAAATACACATAACACTGCCTTCTGTAGCAGTTCAGGACAAAGGCTGTCTGTTCCAGGTGAATTTTACAAGGGAAATGTCTACAGTTACATACTGCACATTATTCATAATTAAAAAGCAAAGAGCATAAAAAAAATGGAAAATGAAAGAAGTAATGAACAGGAAAATTATGGTTTTCCTTTGTTTTCTTTTCAATAAAAGCAACTGACACAGACAAAGTGGTGTGAAAATAGCAGTTTTCTTTTGTTGTATATGACCACCACTATGCCACATGAAAATGGTTCTTTTTCAGTTAATAATACAGTTTTCTTATGTAATGTTGTATATGACCAGCATCATGCCATATGAAAATGGTTCTTTTTCAGTTAATAATAGAGTTTTCTTATGTGATGTTGTATATGACCAGCACTATTCCACATGAAAAAGATTCTTTCCCTACTAAATTTGAAGTTGTGTACACAATATGTTGTAAATAAGAACAATGATTTTTAATGCTCTTCATGAAATTTAATTTTGAAATTGCTACTGGATTTCACATATTAAATATTACATATATATAACATTGGCAGTTCGGGAGTCTCTTTTCATTAACTCAGTACCGGGGTGGAATTGTCATTATTTTTGCCATGATACGTTTCGCTACTCAAAGAAACATAACACAACGCACAATTCATAACAAAAATTACAACATAAACAAGACGACGGACCAAGGCTTTAAGCAAAAACCCTTATCCATCTGTGTGGCATGACCTTTCAACTGGTTCATTCTGAGAACAGGATACACTTGACAAAGTTGAAATGAAGACTCTTTTGCCCTAGAGAGAGTCCAATTTATGGGATAAACAATGGAAAATTAACCTCTAAAGGCTCTTAAATTTATGGGTTTACTGAACAGCTCTCTATCCACGTATGATTTTCCATGTATTTGCACCTACTCGAAATACACCACCTGATGAGAGTCTTTAAATGAGTTTTCAGTGGGTGAGTTTAACTTAAAAACTCTAGCTGGTGGTTCTGCATCCAGGAAGAAGCTGCGCCACTGGAATATTCTCGTGCAGATACGTCATGCTGCCCTGCTCAGAGAAGTCTGCAGCTGTGTGGCCTTCGCCCCGTAAGACCCACTTGGTAGTGAGAAGCCCTTCCAACCCCACAGGCCCACGGGCATGAATACGGGCCGTGCTGATGCCAACCTCTGCACCTACAAAGCACCACAGGGTCATTATGGGATTAAAAAGGAAATATTTAAATAATTAAGTGTTTGGGGGGAAAATAGAGGCCTACCGAGACCAAACCGATATCCATCAGCAAACCGTGAACTGGCATTCCAGAAGACACAGGCACTATCCAACTGCTGAAGAAACTGCTCTGCTGTGTCCTCTACACAGAGTATATGAAAGAAGATAAATAATAATTAAATCATTTTTTAAAATGAGATGTCAATGCATGTATGGAAGCAGCAACAATCTTTCCACTAGATGGCACTAAAGCACTGCTTTTTTTGTTCACAACACATTTTTTTGATACTTTATTAACTTTAACAAGACTTTAATATTAACTCACTAAAGTGTCTAGATTTATGACACATGGTTATACACCACTATAGGGCAGGTATACTATTTTCAGCCTTACCATTTTCTGTGACAATAACATCAGTGTGAGAACTGCCGTATTTATGAATGTGATCAACAGCTTCCTGCATACTGTCCACCACCTCGATACAGCATTCCAGATCCCCGTATTCGGTACGCAGAGATTTCACCTCTGATGGACTGAAGGTCAGATAGGATGCAAACTTGGGGCCAGCATGGATCTTCACCTACAGGGGTCAAATCATCAATCATAAAAAAAAAAAAAAATGTAGTTATAAATATAGACTATAATTTTGTAATATGCAGTTATATATATGAAAGACTATATAAGAAAAAATAGTGAAATATAATAGTGAGATGTACACTACCATTCAAAAGATTTTTTTTAAAGAAATTAACACTTTTAGTCAGCAAGGACACATTAAATCGATCAAAAGTGACAGTAAACACATTTATAATGTTATAAAATAGTACATTTCAAATAAACGCTGTTGAACTTTCTATTAAAAAAAAATGTGCATAAAAACTTTTTATCTGATAAGACATGCACATAAACGATAAACTACGATGGAAACACATTTGCCTAATAAATACCTTGATGCACAAAAAAAAAACTGACTTTGCCTCAACAGAGGATGTGATCGGTTAACTGGACTAACCAGCGGATCGGTTTCATTGCACAGCATCTCAAATGTTGTTTTAGTTATTCTGAAATGCCTGAGCCTAAGTCTATCTGAGCCAAAGTCTACAGAACTCACATGATTGCGTTCACAAACATCAGGCATCTGAACACAAGATAGCATGACAGCGTTTAGCGCATTTCGTCTGCACACTCTGAGGCACAAGTCATTTAGGATAAAAGAGCCACAGTGGCTTCCGCGATTGCAGCAACTTCCATTTCTATTACAGATATTTTGCGCCAATTTCCCAGGAAGTGACGTTTTTGTTCTCTTGAACACATGGAATGGAAACAGTGCTTCACAAATGTTTTATGTGATATTCCAATTTTGCGCACAAGTTAATTGAGCAACTTTGGATGGTAACATAGCTATTGACGGTCTTACGTGTTCTGTTCTCAGCATGTCGATGATCTGATCAAACACTGGGGTTCTGAGAAGATCTCGATGTACCAACAGGGTTTCCATGGCATTACAGGCTGCAGGATAGTCACATTTGGAGTCTCGGACTAGAAAGATAAAACATAACCAGTGTAATTTATACCGTTACAAAAATAAAATAATTTTCCCCACATAGTTGTATTTTATAAACATAATCCACTCTAGTAAATCTTCATTGGCAGTCTTACTGATCTTGATGGCTTTGTCAACACTGGCCTCATGGTCCACATAAACATGGCAGATCCCCTCACTATGGCCAAGAACAGGGATGCCCTTCGCTGCACGCTGAATATCTCTGACTAGCTGAGAGGAGCCACGGGGAATGATCAGATCAATCATCTTCTCCAGACGGCACAGATCCTCCACCTCTTCACGCGTGCTCACCTGCCACAATATATAATTCTTGAATGACTAATATACATATACATACACTCACCTAAAGGATTATTAGGAACACCATACTAATACTGTGTTTGACCCCCTTTCGCCTTCAGAACTGCCTTAATTCTATGTGGCATTGATTCAACAAGGTGCTGAAAGCATTCTTTAGAAATGTTGGCCCATATTGATAGGATAGCATCTTGCAATTGATGGAGATTTGTGGGATGCACATCCAGGGCACGAAGCTCCCGTTCCACCACATCCCAAAGATGCTCTATTGGGTTGAGATCTGGTGACTGTGGGGGCCATTTTAGTACAGTGAACTCATTGTCATGTTCAAGAAACCAATTTGAAATGATTCGAGCTTTGTGACATGGTGCATTATCCTGCTGGAAGTAGCCATCAGAGGATGGGTACATGGTGGTCATAAAGGGATGGACATGGTCAGAAACAATGCTCAGGTAGGCCGTGGCATTTAAACGATGCCCAATTGGCACTAAGGGGCCTAAAGTGTGCCAAGAAAACATCCTCCACACCATTACACCACCACCACCAGCCTGCACAGTGGTAACAAGGCATGATGGATCCATGTTCTCATTCTGTTTACGCCAAATTCTGACTCTACCATCTGAATGTCTCAACAGAAATCGAGACTCATCAGACCAGGCAACATTTTTCCAGTCTTCAACTGTCCAATTTTGGTGAGCTCGTGCAAATTGTAGCCTCTTTTTCCTATTTGTAGTTGAGATGAGTGATACCCGGTGGGGTCTTCTGCTGTTGTAGCCCATCCGCCTCAAGGTTGTGCGTGTTGTGGCTTCACAAATGCTTTGCTGCATACCTCGGTTGTAACGAGTGGTTATTTCAGTCAAAGTTGCTCTTCTATCAGCTTGAATCAGTCGGCCCATTCTCCTCTGACCTCTAGCATCAACAAGGCATTTTCGCCCACAGGACTGCCGCATACTGGATGTTTTTCCCTTTTCACACCATTCTTTGTAAACTCTAGAAATGGTTGTGCGTGAAAATCCCAGTAACTGAGCAGATTGTGAAATACTCAGACCGGCCCGTCTGGCACCAACAACCATGCCACGCTCAAAATTGCTTAAATCACCTTTCTTTCCCATTCTGACATTCAGTTTGGAGTTCAGGAGTTTTTCTTGACCAGGACCACACCCCTAAATGCATTGAAGCAACTGCCATGTGATTGGTTGATTAGATAATTGCATTAATGAGAAATTGAACAGGTGTTCCTAATAATCCTTTAGGTGAGTGTATATACACACACAAACACACTACAATCAGAAGGTCAATACATTTTTTTAATTAATACTAATATGCAGCAAGTATGCATTAACTTGTTCAAAAGTGACAGTAAAGACATTCATATTGTTACAAACGATTTCCATTTCAAATAAATGCTGTTCTTTTGAACCCTCTATTTATCAAAGAATCCTGAAAACTATGTATCGCGGTTTCCACAAAAATATAAAGCAGCACAACAGTTTTCAACATTATTAATAAGAAATGTGACACTGAAGCCTGGAGTAATGCTGCTGAAAATTCAGCTTTGCCATCACAGGAATCAATTACATTTTAAAATATATTACAATAGAAAACAGTATTTTTAATTGTAATACTATTTCAGAATATTTGTTTTTACTTTATTTTTTTATTGAATAAATGCAGCCTTGGTGAGCTTGGGGGGAGACTTCTGTTGAAAACATTAAAAAAAAAAAAAGCGTATTAATCCCAAGCTTTTGAACAGTAGCATGTGTGTGTGTGTGTGTGTAAGGTGAAAATCTACTGTGCAAAAATGTTTCATTTACCAATTGTATGGCGTCTTTGACTCCATGTATGGACAGGGCCTCCTGGGCGAGCTCATGCAGGATGCGATTTGTGTTGGCTGCCTCTTTGCCACCTTTCAACAAAAGAGCATTTCCACTTGCAATGGCTAAAGCAGAAACCTGTTGAGATAAACAAAATTGAGAAATTTAGCAGATGTTTATAAAAAGTGACTTACAATACACACACTGGTTTGTCAATCCCAATGGAGCAACCTGGAGCCTTGGTCAATCCGGTGACGGATTGAAGGATTGTCTACTGTCGGGTTTGAACCCACAACTTTTCTGTTTACAGCCCAGATCTTTAAGCACCAGCCACTGGCCCAAACATAAACATGCTCACAAACAGAAAAACTAAAACAATAACCAAAACATAATATTATTTATGTATAGGCATGCATTTTGTGCACCTGACCTGAGGCAGGCAGTCTGGCCGTGACTCAAAGATGACCAGCAGTACTCCTATGGGGACAGTGATCTGCTCCAGCTCCAGGTTGTTTGCCACACGGGTCCTTCGCAGAACCCTGCCAACGCTGTCCTGAGAGGACACTGCGATCTGGCGCAAGCCGATGGACAAACTGTTCAGCTTTGATGATGACAAACTGAGTCGCTTCAGCAAGGCTGGAGAAAGACGACCTGTAACATCACAGATTAAAACTGACTGAACCCTTGTGATATGCAACTCCAATGGGGGAAATCACATTGCACATGGTCTAGAGAGAAGCAATCACTTCCTGTTACCTATGCTGGCAGCATGCTCCATGTCCTTTTTGTTGGCAGATAAGATCTCATCTTTCCTCTCAGTGAGAAGATCAGCCAATGCACAGATGATGTCACTTCTCTGTGGACAAACAGAATGATGTAACACAGGTGCTGTCTACAGATGTTAAGATGAAAATAACCCAGGATATTTCATTTTAATGCAATGATTCAATAGTTTCTGGAACAATAGGCACACATGATTCCAGACAGTCGTTTAAAATAGTGGTTTAAAAGTTTAGCTAACCTGCTCTGGTTCAAGGGAAGCAAGTGTCCTGCCAGCAGAGCGAGCCATTTCTGTCTGCTGCTCAACTGTGGGGCCTGTGGATGAAGAAAAGTGGCATTTGAGCACTTTTAACAGATAAGGGTAAATGAATCATGCCACACAAAAACTGATTCAGGAGAACGTGTGATAACTTACCAGCTGGCTTGACCTCTGAGAAGAAGGTTCCCACTTTCTTGCCCTCAACAATGTCAGTGATCACATGACCTGTGACTTTGGGGTGTGTACCATTAGCAATGACAACAGAAGTCCCACCTTGGAGAGCCCAGAGGGCAGCTTTCACCTAAAGTTTGGTGAACACATAGACTGTCAATTTCAGGAATTCATCCTAACAAAAGCTATATTGTGTGTCTATTGTGTGTCTACAGATACCCTTTCTGTAATAATACCTTAGCTTCCATTCCTCCAATGCCGACCCTGGATTTTGTGCCGTAGGTTATGGAATGCTGGTCCCCAGGGTAAAATGTGTCCAGGAGCTTGGCATCATCTGACCCTGGAGGGCTGTCGTAAAGGCCTAGAGAAGAGGCAAAAAAAGGACGGAAAGTTAAATGGTTGAGTTTAAAAATGATTTCACCCAAAAATTAAAAGCCTGCTATTATTTACTCAGTCTGGAAAGCTTCAGACTGCATCAATTGCAACTGCATGAAAAAGAGTGACCATCTTAGTCGTTAAAGTGTTATCTTAATTGTTTTATATTATAGGAAATATAAAAGTAATAATTGTTATTAGTTTGTGAAATATTCATGATACATTTATTCAGCATTTATTTGAAAAAAAAAAAAATCTGCTGTAACTGTGTTTTTACAATCACTTTTGATGAATTTAACGCATCCTTGCTGAATAAAGATACTAATTCCTTTCAAAAGAATTATGATGTAAAAATGTATAGGCGTGCATTTTGTGCCTCTAACCTGAGGCAGGCAGTCTGGCCGTGACTCGTGAATGGCCGCGACTACACACACACACAATAATTATTGTTATGCAAAATCTCTAAAAAACTAACATCAATTGTTTTAAAGGCTACAAAAAAATTATGTACAGTATAAAAAATGGGTTTACATTTCGAGACTGTTATTAGATACTTTAAGTGAGCTTTTTAATGACGTCAAAGGTCATCTAAATGTAAAAAAAATAGCAATAAATAAGTAAAGATACAGCAAAATGAAGAATACAGGATTAATCTAACATCGGCCAATAACAAGTATGGTACTGATCTAAACATTCAATATGAAATCTCACCCTCTACATCAGAGAGAGCGATGAGAAGATCAGCCCTCATCTCCACGGCAAGCCGCGCTGCAAGACTGTCGTTATCCTTGATGCTGATAACCTGCAGAATGAAAAAGAGAAATACAGAGTGTGAAAAGAAAATTAGAGAAAATAGCCAGTGTGTTTTAAAACCCATAAAGAAAGACATCATCTCTATATTTCAAGCTCCGATGAGCATTTATCACTAAACTATGACATTAAAATGGGTGTGATGAACAATGACTCTGTCTAGACTATGAAAAGGCAGAATTCCACATTAAACCACATTTGAAGCCACAGCCAGTGCATGATAGAGCAAGTGTAGATGAGCCCAGAGAGTAAGCCACAGTACTGTGAATGAAGTAATGTGAGTTCCTTTCCCGTTTCTACAGGAATGGAAAAACCCTCAGGCTGCAACAGTGCAGAAGACAAAGATCAAGCCTCTGCATAGCTCTGACTCCCAGCATGCATCTGTAAAGCCCCCGCTCAGCATGCAGTTCCAAAAGGAAGAGGATGGGTGGCAAGGCTGCTAGGCAGACTCTCTCTCCCTATTGCTTTTGCTCTGTACCCACATTTACCCCCTGTAGGTCACTGTTGGGTTCTGGGGGAGGCACCACAGCGTCGTTGGTGTTGATAATGGGAACGATGTTCATACGCAGCAGCTCGTGTAGGGTGCTGTTCAAGTTCCGTCTTTTCTGGTCGTCGTGAAAGTCCAGATTTGTTACCAGGATCTGAAGCAACAAAAAAAATTAATTAAAATGTGAACAAGAGTGTATTTTGTAACTTCATCATGCATATGCGAGTGTGTGTATGTACCTGGGCCGTACAGGTGCTGTACTGAGTGAACATTGCTTCATACAGAGCCATAAGCCCACTTTGTCCCGCAGCGGCACATGCTCTTGCCTCTAGAACCGGCAGTGCCTGACATAGGAAAACACAAGTTAACTTCTTAAAGTTAAAAGGATAGTTCACCCAGCTCAAACATGCTTGCTTGATGTACGAGAACCAATGAGGTTTGTTCTATTTATGTGCTATGATCAATGTTTATATGTGAATAAAATCTGTTCATCATACAAAATTACTGTCTCTTCAGGAGCCTTGAATTAAACCACTCAATTCATATGGATCTCTTTTATGATCTCTTTATGAATGTTTTGAAGAGTCAAAGTTTTGGGTGAATGGACTTACAATTAGATTTTTCAATTAAAAATACCTTCATTTGTGTTTAGAAGATGAACGAAAGTCTTCTCATTTGGAATCACATGAGGGTGAGTAATTGAAAGTAATTGATTTTCATTTTTGGATGAACTATCCATTTAACGTAACATTGTATTTTTGTTTAAAGCATTTTCATTTTTCACCAAAAAAATTGTTAACAAATTTGTATGTCCTCACCATATCTTTGAGCTGATTCTGGCCTGAATGCAGGGCTTGTCTGACGCTCTGTGAGAGAAGAATTTCGTGCCTCAGCCTTTGTTTTCCAAATGCTACAGCGCCACTGGTCACGATCATCATCTCTCTACCCTGATTCTGAAGCACAGCCACCTTAAACAATCAAGATTCAGAGTCATATTGTGTCAACAATGAAATATAGCATCACACCTTGTTAGTAAAATGTGTTACATTACATATTTATTTGCACAGCCTTTACCTGTTCTACTATTGAAGCGAGTCGGCCCAAAGCGAGGCCGCACTCGTCGCCCCGGGTTACGACGGCACTCCCCAACTTGACAACGATTCTTTTGGCCTGGCGCAGCTCACTGCGGTGAGCAAATGACTTACCGTGCGCCCGTGCCAGTGGCACTGTAAAAAAAGGCACATTACTCCATTGACGCACAGCATGGAGTGTAGGAAATGGGAAGGAAGAGGGATCTGCATGGGAGAGAGAGCCAGGAAAGCACCCAATGAGGAGCCATGCCATGCAGGAAAGCCGTGAGTGCATAGATGGATTGTGTTAGCGTGTATTGATTGTATCACCGATGAATGTCAGAATAATGGGGAAATGGTAAGAGACAAGCAAAGAAAACAAGAAGTATGAAGTGCATGTCCATAATGTAGCGAATGGCATTGTATACTATAAATACCGTTGGCTCTGTGACAAATTGCTTATGTTCCTCTATTCCGTCTGCTAAATGCATAAATGTAAACAAATGAACACTATGCTGGTCCCCCTAAACAACTGATTTAAATACAGTACAGTGGGGAGAACAAGTATTTGATACACTGTCGATTTTACAGGTTTTCCTACTTACAAAGCATGTAGAGGTCTGTAATTTTTATCATAGGTACACTTCAACTGTGAGAGACGGAATCTAAAACAAAAATCCAGAAAATCACATTGTATGATTTTTAAATAATTAATTTGCATTTTATTGCATGACATAAGTATTTGATCACCTACCAACCAGTAAGAATTCCGGCTCTCACAGACCTGTTAGTTTTTCTTAAAGAAGCCCTCCTGTTCTCCACTCATTACCTGTATTAACTGCACCTGTTTGAACTCGTTACCTGTATAAAAGACACCTGTCCACACACTCAATCAAACAGACTCCAACCTCTCCACAATGGCCAAGACCAGAGAGCTGTGTAAGGACATCAGGGATAAAATTGTAGACCTGCACAAGGCTGGGATGGGCTATAGGACAATAGGCAAGCAGCTTGGTGAGAAGGCAACAACTGTTGGCGCAATTATTAGAAAATGGAAGAAGTTCAAGATGACGGTCAATCTCCCTCGGTCTGGGGCACCATGCAAGATCTCACCTCGTGGGGCATCAATGATCATGAGGAAGGTGAGGGATCAGCCCAGAACTACACGGCAGGACCTGGTCAATGACCTGAAGAGAGCTGGGACCACAGTCTCAAAGAAAACCATTAGTAACACACTACGCCGTGGATTTAAATCCTGCAGCGCACGCAAGGTCCCCCTGCTCAAGCCAGCGCATGTCCAGGCCCGTCTGAAGTTTGCCAATGACCATCTGGATGATCCAGAGGAGGAATGGGAGAAGGTCATGTGGTCTGATGAGACAAAAATAGAGCTTTTTGGTCTAAACTCCACTCGCCGTGTTTGGAGGAAGAAGAAGGATGAGTACAACCCCAAGAACACCATCCCAACCGTGAAGCATGGAGGTGAAAACATCATTCTTTGGGAATGCTTTTCTGCAAAGGGGACAGGACGACTGCACCGTATTGAGGGGAGGATGGATGGGGCCGTGTATCGCGAGATCTTGGCCAACAACCTCCTTCCCTCAGTAAGAGCATTGAAGATGGGTCGTGGCTGGGTCTTCCAGCAACGACCTGAAACACACAGCCAGGGCAACTAAGGAGTGGCTCCAGACCTGAACCCAATAGAAAATCTTTGGAGGGAGCTGAAAGTCCGTATTACCCAGCGACAGCCCCGAAACCTGAAGGATCTGGAGAAGGTCTGTATGGAGGAGTGGGCCAAAATCCCTGCTGCAGTGTGTGCAAACCTGGTCAAGAGCTACAGGAAACGTATGATCTCTGTAATTGCAAACAAAGGTTTCTGTACCAAATATTAAGTTCTGCTTTTCTGATGTATCAAATACTTATGTCATGCAATAAAATGCAAATTAATTACTTAAAAATCATACAATGTGATTTTCTGGATTTTTGTGTTTTAGATTCCGTCACTCACAGTTGAAGTGTACCTATGATAAAAATTACAGACTTCTACATGCTTTGTAAGTGGGCAAACCTGCAAAATCGGCAGTGTATCAAATACTTGTTCTCCCCACTGTATAAAGTCATTATTGACTATATTTATTAATCAAATGTCCCTTTTCTTGTAATACAAAATTCATCAATGCATGTTTTCATAATCTATAATCTAAAATGTTTCTCTGTTTCTTTTTAGCAGAAAAATCTTTAGAAAATCCTCACTTTGTCACATTACACCCTGGAAAATAAAATAAATTAGGCTAAGTTTAACTTTTTTTGAGCTGTATGTAGACCCTCATCATCAAAGTGAAAATAACATTTTAAAACATTCTGGAGGATTATTAAAAATCGAAAAACTAGAATAACAGGGTTGGAAAAGTCATCAGTCCCTGATTTAATACTTTGTAGAGCCACCTTTTGCTTTAATTACAGCCATTCAACTTTTTGGATATGTCTTTACTAGCTTTGCACACCTAGATTGGGGAATATTTGCCCATTCTTCCTTGCAGAATTGCTCAGGTTCAGTTAAATTCCGTGGTGAGTGGCAATGGATTGCTCTCTTCAAGTCCATCCACAGACTTTCTATCAGATTTAAGTCACGGCCACTCAAGGACATTCACCTTCCTATCCTTAAGCCATTACGTTGTTCCTTTGGCGGTATGTTTAGGATCACAGTTGTGTTGGAAGGTGAATGACCTGCCCATCTTCAGCTGTCTAGCAGAGGGACGCAGGTTTTCCTCAAGAATTTGGAAAGTTTAATGGCTGTAATTAAAGCAAAAGGTGGCTCTACAAAGTATTAAATCAGGGACTGATGACATTTCCAACCCTGTTATTCTAGTTTTTCAATTTTTAATAATCCTCCAGAATGTTTTAAAATGTTATTTTCACTTTGATGATAAGGGTTATAATGTGTACATACTGTACAGCTCAAAAACGTTAGACTTAATTTATTTTATTTTCCAGGGTAATTTGACCAAAGTGAAGATTTTCACAGGGTATGACTTTCTATAGGTACTGTAAATATTTTATAGTTAAAAAATTTTTAATGTTGGCCAATTTAATATTTTGAGTAAACACAGTGATTCTGAAATCACATCCTTTACATCAAACAGAGCAAAGGATAAAAGTAATTGAAAACAAATGTAGGCCCCTATGGGATTCCAGAAAATTAAACAAAACGTGAAATCAATATTGACTATATTTACTTATTAAATATCCCTGGTCTTATTATACAAAATTCATCAATGCTCTCATTATGTTCTAATGATCTATAATAATCCTAATCTAGAATTTAATAACTTTCTCTGCTTCTCTTCTGCTGATGTAAACAAAGGCTCATGGGCAGGGAAAATAATAATAACCAATAACATCACAGTCTAACTTTCATGACCTAAACAACTTTCAATTAATACATTTAAGTCCTGTTCTACATTAATTCCAGCTGAATATAATTTTTAACTCTTAAATTTCATATTACAGAGGTTAAATAAAAAAAAAAAATTAAATGCTTTTTAATAACTTCATAATCTACCCTTTACTTTATATTTTAATGATCCGCACAAAACATAACAATAGCTGACATAAAGCTACATTAACAATAACTAATCTCAGTACAGTCACAAAAGTTATCTTGAATCAAAGTCAAAGCAATCAAATGAACTGTAGTGAACAGTAATCTGGCACAAGCCATTCATAAAGCTGTGAGCTTGTAAAGTACAGCGTCCACCAAAGCCACGCCACATTCTTTATGAAAGAAAATAACACAGTAAAAGGTGCCACATCAGCAAAGCCAGACAGCACAACCGAACGCTGACAGGACAGAAAGAGCACTGACCCAGTGAACGAGACAGACAGACATGCTGTAAATTAGGAGCAAGGGTCATGAATGAAAACTACTTGTACCTCCATATTTTAATTATTGACTGATTTTATTAAATAAGAAACAAGGATATACTGATATACTGAACAGTACAGTCAGTCAGATTTGCAAAACTTTTCTTTATTTTACACTACATATTTTTCTTTCTTCAAAGAGGTACGGGATACAAGGTACATAAATAATACATAAGTACTTACTTTTGCCTTGTGAAGCAGCTCTTCTGAAGGTTTGCAGAGCATTTGGTCTCGCTAAAAGCTGAGAACAGGACAACATCCTCTGGAGATACATGGTGACCTGATCTGTACAACTAAAATAAAACACAGAAATGTATATTTCAGATAATTGATTTACTTAGATCCTAGGCAAGTTCCCCACATAAATGAAATATTTGAGATATTATTTGATCATAATTTCTTAAACTGAGTGTAAATGTAAAACAAAAGCTTGATCTATAACACGAATCCAACACCCAACTGACCTAGTACATTCAATTCAAATTCAAAGACAAGTGCATCACTGTGAAGGAAAGTAGTTACCAGGGTTTGATATTTTTATTATATTAATACGACATTTAATACGTTTTGAGTGCATATACTGTATAAGATCCAAGTGCATGATGTCCAGGGCCGTAGGCAGGATTTTAAAATCAGTGAGGTCCCAAATTTAAGGTAGTTAGCGGGGTTCGGGGGAATGCTCCCCCAAGAAAATTTTGATTTCTCTGATCTACATATGTGCATTTTTAAGACGTTTGAAGGCCAAAAAATTTATAATAAATAGCTTTCAAAACCATGTCAGTGGGCAGTAGATTATTTGTCAATACCCCCCTAAAGCTGAGCTTTGACTTTTCATTTTCGTCTGTGTCTGTGAAGAAAGTAAACATAGGGTCAACTGATATTTAGCCTATATGTTTTATTAATAATTTTCTTTGTCAAGTTAAATTCATACACAATGTGTAGGGGTGAGCGGGGCACAGCCTAACGTGGGGTTAGTTGTAACACACATAGTTTAAAACTTTCCATACATGCCAGAATGACGAAGTTAGTGTATTTACTAGTTGCCATATCAACCCTATTTAGAGAAAAAAATGCACCAAAATTAAAAAATCTTTGGAAGATATCACTGAACATTTATTTAACCATAGCAAAAGTAAATTTCTTACTTAAGTTCATTTATCATCTCTGTTTTTTGTGTTTATGTAAAACTAGACAAATTGTAATCTTATATCTGTAATTTAACAGTTGATATAGTTCTTTCATGCTGATCTAGCCAGCAGAAGACACGAGCCGGGGTTAAATCCCAGTTGCACAGGTGGGGCATGTTGTCACACTGAGCCCCTATTAGAACTGTGCTATTATATTCTATACTTTTATGAATTTTTTTGAGAAACCATGAGAAAAAGATGAATAATGACTGAGAATCAATGTTCAGAAATGATTAATTATTATGTTTTGAACTATGTTGTATAGCTGTATTTTACGATGTGTTTGTTGTCAAACTCAAAAATGTGTTTATTTTTAATTTTTACTTTTATTGACAAAATATTATTATTTTTTCTTTCTTTCTATTATATCAGATAAAATTTTAAGCTGTCATATGCTCATGTTACAATGTACCCCACCTATGGGGCATGTTGTCACATTTCACTTCCATTCTTTCAGGGTAAATCAAGAAAAAAGTATACACTGTATTAATGAAACAAAACCACATAATTGTACTAGACGTGTGTGAAATTAATGTGGGAATAAATAAATACTCTAAACCTCAAGTAGATTCACACAAACTGAGAAAGTCAAAAAGTGTTAGGTTGTGCCCCGCTCTCCCCACACATTCATTATCTTATGCCTAATCTGATGAAATCGGGTTCGTTAATGTTTCTTTTGCCCTCACATTGACAGTTACTAATTATTACATTAGCTACATGAATCACGTGAATTATAAGCCTATTTTTAATTCAAAACGGCGAAATTAAACAATTTTATTAGTTGACCTTATTATTTTTGTCGGTTGTTAAACATTTCTATCCTAAACAGCTGTAAAAATGAAATGTTAAGTTTAGCTACTTACACTCGCACTTTATGTCCGTTGACAGAAGCGTTGAGCTGGAATTCGCGCTAAGCATCTTGTGAAAATAAAGCCCGCCTACTTTGATTTGATTGGTCATCTCAAATATAATATTTTATATTTTATAGGCAGCTCCGATGAGAAGCTCTTGGTGCTGTGCTATACCCTTGCAGCACTAAAGTAGTGTTAATACTATATTAGGCATTTATTTCACAACATTTATTATATACATACACACATATATACACATATATATATATATATATATTACACATATATACACATATACACACACATATATATATATATATATATATATATATATATATATATATATACATATATACACACACACACACACACACACACATGCATATATATATATATATATATATATATATACCGAGGTCCGGACCTCCCTGACCTCATAGCTGGCTACGGCCATGATGATGTCTACAATAATATTCAACAATATTTAAAAAACGAGGTTCAGGAAACCTTTACATTGATAATCAATATAATTAAGAAACACAATAAATAAATAAATAAATAAATACATACATACATTAAAGAACAACACGTCTTATTTCTTCTGTAAACTTTCTTTGGAGACACGTTGGCTGATGCAAGAAGGAAGAATACATGGCCCAGCATGACATTTCTAATGCAAAGTGAACATGTAATGGCTTAATGTGTAAATATTATCTTACATACCTTAATCTGCAAAATAAATAGTATTTATTCAGTTCAAGTTCACTGCCACTGCTGCTCTTTAGTGCCACATCAACTCTCGGCAGCTGCTCTCATGGATTCAGCCATGTTGACGTTCATCCACGTAGATACGCAACGAGCGTACGTACTAAGCTTTACGCTGAGCACGTTGCGATTCATAGATACGCCGCTTACCTAACATACACAATCTTCGCAAAACTTTACTGTTTAATTTGAATAATAATTAAAATAATAATAATGATAAACTTCTAAAATGTCAATAAAGGTCAGAATATGTACCATGCAGTACTTTTGTCGGTATCGCAACCACAATGGCAAAAGTTGTTACACAGGCCATGGGTTTGAATCTCAATCTCCAGCACTAGAGGGCGGCGTGTAAACATCAGGATACACTTATCTCAGACGGGTCATCTGCATTCCAAGAGTCGGACATGGACAATGGACCATTCTTAATGCTAATATTTTGCATAGTTGTCTTAGGTCTTTAGTGGGTTGGTGACCCAGTTCTTCCTCCAGCACGTCTACTAGCAGGCCCGGTTCTAGGCACCTATAGAAGGGTGGGCTGGCAGATATGCTGGGTGGGCTTTTTTTGGGGTGGGGTGTACACTAGACTAGATAGATAGATAGATAGATAGATAGATAGATAGATAGATAGATAGATAGATAGCCTATTATTAAATGACCTTTTAATCTTGTTTTCACTTTAAATAAAATGCTAACATTTTCACTTTTCTACTGTCCAGTGATAATTTGGAAAGAAAACAGAATGGAAACCTACATGTTAATATAGCAATGAATGCAACTTTAATTGCGTGGAAAGGGGCAATTAAATGCCACACAGGATGTTTTTTTAATTCCATTGCGCTACTTTTCTAGCGTTTTTAATGTAAACAACACCCTAGACCGTTAGACTGTTGCGCTCGCATCTCTTCTATACTTTTGCAGAGTATCTAGACCTGCATATCGCGTTTTTAACCGCAAAAACGCGCACTATGTGAATGGCCCTAAACTGATTAAAAGATAAACAGCGCATTTTTATTTAAGTGCTGTTATTTAAACAGTCAGTTTGCCTCGTACATTCAGTTTACAGCATCAACAGCAAGCCAAAGAGGGCAAGGTTTCAACTGAACTATGCATTTGCAGTCCGCGCAATAAATGCACGTTCTTAAATGAGCGAGTTTTTTTAAGCTAATTTCAACTTGGCATGAATCAAAAATCAAATCAGAGCTGTATGTTAATATTTACAAGATACATATTCACGAATACAACTCCTCGTAATTGCCTTAATAGAACGCAAATATTTCTGCCCGTTTAGTGACTGCACCCTCTGCTTTTTGGCTACAGACTGAAGCGTGTGAGTAGCCTATAACGCGCCGCGCCGCAAATTTCTGGTGTTATTTTTGTGATTGTTTGGGGCATTCTACAGCCCTTCATCAAAACTTTCAACACAGAGCCCACCTCAAATTCTTTTAATCAATGCACAAATTGTAAAAACAAATTAACACCATCAGTTCCTAAATTCTGATTGGGTGGGCAAGGCAGACGTTTGAGCCCACCCCTGCCCATGCTTAGAACCGGCCCCGTCTACTAGGCTATAACAGCAAAACTTGAATGAATCTTTAAAGGGATAGTTCACCCAAAAATGAAAATTCTGTCACCATTTACTCACCCTCATGTTGTTCCAAGTATGAGTTTCTTCTGTTGAGCACAAAAGAGAAACTTCTGAAGTTTGGAACAACATTTTTTTTTTTGGGAACAACATGAGGGTGAGTAAATGACAGAATTTTCAGTTTTGGGTGAACTGTCCCTTTAAATGGGTCTTTTAAATAGGCATGTGCTGTGGATGTATTCCAGACTCCAGAGGCAGTATTAAAATGGCAATTAATTATATTGTAAAGTGATCTATTAAAAAAAAAACTACTAACTATTCAGTCTAAATATGATTGTTTATGAATGCTAGGTTTTGTACCTGTACTAACAGCTCTGGAACTTTTGAATATTAATGTAGACTTTCATAACTATGCTCTAGTCAATGCAATTCAACTTTATTAATTATAGCTTATATATACAATAGCAAAAAACAAAAACAGGATAGAAATAAATAGCTAGTGAGGTATTGAGAATGATCTTATATGAATATGAGTTAATTTTGATATTTTTATCTTTTTAAATTTTGATAATTGTATAACAATTTCTGTAATTTGATCAAAAGTATGGAATTTTTTAAAGTACAAATAAACTAAAACCATAATCATTCAATACATTTTCACATAATTATTTTAATCCACTCCTAAAATGGATATTAGACTAGGATGCAAAATGATATGCAACAGAAAAAAAAGTATCAAAACACAGAAAACAGTGTATCTAAAAATGTAAAATCTATTAAATAATTACTTAGTTTTTATTGTTTGAAACAATAAAACCTTTGTTTGAAACATTCCCATTAGAGAAAGAGAAATGTGAAAATTAGAGAAACATGAAAAAAACTTTATAAATATTAATCAATATCAAAAAAATAAATTGGTGATCTCAGATTGTAAATATACCTGGCTTGATTTCCATATTTCATAATTGTGAGTTTGAAACATATATGATTGGGACATGAAAATGTGCATAACAGGAATGATGGCCTCATGTAATCTATTCATTATGTACTCATGACTCAAGCAATTTAAAGGAGCACGTCATCAACAAGGACACCTTAAACAACACAATCCAGATGTTCGGACAGGTTTTATTTATTTTCCACACTCCACAGTCTCTTAGTTAAAATCCCGTGACTAATTCTGGGACAAGTACCAGAGTTAAACACCTGGCACAACTCATGTGTCAGTTTAGACAGAAATCATATCTTCTGCTATGAAAACCTGGGGCCAGTTGCATTAACTTAGTCACTATGTTAAGACTGTCTGAATAACTAGTTTGAATCAAGGAGTAATCCGTCATATATTTCCAATTCAAATTATACGATATACCTTTTTATGTAATTTGTGACTTAAAAAACGTTGACCAGTCTTGAAGAAAAAAATTAGATGACTAAATTTTAAGACTAGTCTAAGCAGTTTGCAACTGCACACTGACTTAAAAGGCAAGATAGTATCATGTTTTTTTTTCATTAATGCAGTTGTAGAAGTGAATCGATAGATTAATTTGTAAAGTGGGGAATAATGGGCCATGCATGCTTAGCCTAAAAAATGCAAAAGCACTGAACAGCTCCTCAATGTCTGACTAAACTAGTTTAAAACCTATTTCAGAGAGCACCACTCACAACACACAGAAAGAATCTCATTCACAATATAGTTTCATCATCATCACATTATGCACTCTTTTATCTATATAAATCAAATGAGAATGACATCCACGCTGAATGTTCTTTAAATAGACTTTATATGTGCTGCAGGAGCAACAGGGACATCTGCATTTTTTTTCCTCATTCTAAGAGAAATGCTAATAGAGTTTTGTTCCATTTTTTATTATTATGAAACACTGCTGTTCTGCAGCATTTGTGATGAGCTCAAAATTAATGTATTAATTGAAAATCAATATAACTGACTGGATGCATACTTATTGTCCAAGTTTAACGTGTACCACAAATGTCCTTTTTAATGTGTAGCAGGAAACCTTTTTGAAGGGAAGAGAGTTTCTCCATGTGGGAAGCAGATGGTTGACATCATTGCCAAACAGCCATTATAGTAAGACTGCTGGATCTGAATCACCATTTGCAAAGTTTACAAAGTTTTCAGTTTACTTTTTGAAGATCGGCTAGTGCCATTAGTTCTGTTGGGGGTTCATTTAAAAATACTTTGTCAGTAACACTTCAAATCATGGCATGAATTGATATACAGAGATCTGTGCAGAAATGGTTGCTTACACTTTTGACCCCATGCTAAAACAACACTTATTTCTAACAATCATTTATATAGTGTCTTGGAAATGATCAATGTGTGAGAAACTCCCTATTATTCAAGCTCTTTGGGAGCCCATAACAATAGGTGGTGGGGTCAGACAATGACTGAAATGCACAAGTTTTTTTTTTAAATGGTCACAGACAAAGTTTATGTTGTCCACCTCAGTAACACTGAATAGTTCAGTCTTTGTATACCATATCCTGAGGATGCAAGGTGATTAACAGGCCCTCCCTTTTGAAGGTTTCCTATGAACACATGTGCTATTTTTTCTCCAATCAGATATTTCAGTCCAATTACATTTTTCCAAAAAAACAAACAAACAAAAAAAGTCACATGGAAACCAGATGAGACACTTGATTATGTTGTTACCATCCAAATACAGGGGATATAAACATACACCAGGAAACAGCTTTCTGGAGGTTTAATTGAAAGAATATGCTGTTTAAGTCTGTTTCTGGGCCCCAGGAAGTCATTCAGACGATGTATTTTCTTTTGAGGAAAGTCGTATAGAGACTGAACTTTCAAAAGTTATGTATTATGCATTTGGTATATCACAGAGGTCCCTTCTGTGTTCTAAATTTAAAAGGGCAACTAGTTTCCACTTAGAGTGACCACGTTCCAATGCATTTCCACTGTTGAGGAATTGCCTCAAAGACTTTTATTGTTCTAAACATATTCTAAATATCTCACACTAACTTTTAACAAAAACCTAAAACTGCATATTAAAGGGTTAGTTCACCCAAAAATGAAAATTCTATCAATAAATACTCACACTCATGTCGGTCCAAACCCGTTAGACCTTCGTTCATCTTCGGAGCACAAATTAAGATATTTTTGGTGAAATCCGAGAGCTCTCTGACCCCTCCATAGACAGCAATTTAATTACCACTTTCAAGAAAGGTAGTAAAAACATTGATAAAATAGTCCGTGTGACTACAGTGGTTCAACCTTAATTTTACGGAGCGACGAGAATATTTTTTGTGCACAAAAAACAAACAAAAATAACGACTTTATTCAACAATTTCTTCTAGTCTGTGCCAGTCTCCTACGCTGTTGACGTTAAACAGTGCAGCCCTTCCGAGTTTTATGGCAGAGCTCTTGCGTCAGCATCATACGCATGCATCATGGTGCTCACGTGAACAGCGTCGGCCAGTGGTAAGCCGGCGTAAGCCGTACGTAAGCTGACGTAACGCTTCGACAGCGCTGCAATGTATTTACTACGTCAACAGCGTAGGAGACTGATGCAGACGAGAAGAGATTGTTGAATAAAGCCATTATTTTGGGGTTTTTCATAAAATTAAGGTTGAACCCGTACAGTCACATGTACGATTTTAACGATGTCTTTACTTTCTGGTCCTTGAAAGTGGTTAAATAGCTGTCTATGGAGGGGTCAGAGAGCTCTCGGATTTCATCAAAAATATCTTAATTTGTGTTCCGAAGATGAACGAAGGCCTTACGGGTTGGGAATGACATGAGGGTGAAGAATTAATGACAGAATCTTTTGGTGAACTAACCCTTTAAGACTTTTATCTTTACTCATCTTGCATAGATAAGCAAATATCTGCCCATTTAAAGGAATAGTTTACCCAAAATGAACATTCTGTCCTCGTTTACTCACCTTCATGTACTTACAAACCCTTTATTCCCAAAAGAAGATGTAAGAAAGCAGAATGACAACCACAGTCACCATTTGCTTTGCAAAAAAGCAGTGAATGTTGAATAAGACACAACATAAAACAATAGGGAAATGACAAAATGTTCACTTTGAGTGAACTATCCCTTTAATTAGCAACAGCTCACCTCAGGGAAGCTGTACACTGCTCTTTCGAGAGTGCAGAGAGAATGCATAGCATCTGTGTTTCTAAGCATTCAAAAGAAAAACTTTTTTCTCTCTATAGTAAATTGCAACATAATTGTTCTTAGAATTTGTGTGTCAATCAGTTCCACTGGTTGAGGAAGTGAAAATTCTGTACAAATGTCTCTCTTGTATATATATATATATATATATATATATATATATATATATATATATTTATTTATTTTTTTTCCCCAACATCCCATTTTCTTTAAGACAGCAGGCTCAAATGTTAATTAGTCCAAATATCAGCAAAGAATTTTTCAGGCATATAAAATATATAATTTATATTTTTATTGTATAACATTGTATTTATAATATATTTGTTATATATTATTATTTTATTATTAACACAATACAATCAATTTGTACATTTTGTACAAAAAATACATAATTGTTCCCTAGTTTTCTTGATTTTCTTGAGGGATTCTTTCAAGAGGCACACTTTGCATGAGCATAAAACATCATTCCAAATCCACGTGAATTTCTTTTCTTCTGTGGAACGCAAAAGGATATTTAGCAGAATGTCAGCTGCTCTTTTTCATACAATGAAAGTTTAATTTGAGTGAACTATCCCTGCATATACTGTAATACTACACAAGATAAGCCTGAATAAGTCTCATATTTCTCACGTCCTACATTAAAGATATCATTATTAATATCCACCAACACTTCTTCCTGTCTCCAGGGCATCACCTGCATGAAAGACCCAGTCACAAACAGAGACAACACAAAAGGAGAGAACAAAACATGACTTTTGTTCTGTGTTGATGTTTTTTTTTTTTATGATTACCAAGGGTTGTGACAGAGCTAGTTGTAACCCAGAGAAACAAAAATGTCTTTGTTTCTGGTCAGAGCTCTGACAAAAGTGGTACGAACACGGTTAGTGAGGGGAGAGTGTGAATATTGATACTGTAAGGTAAGCTCTCTCTGTCTGTCTATCTCTCTCACACACAGACACACTCTTTGTCAGCGTCTTTGTCTCTCTCTCGCTCTCTCTCTCTCTCTTCACACACACAGTTGAAAAGGGAGAGGTAACAAGCAGATCGTTAACATGGTTGGTGGCGGAGGGAGGGAGAAAGCTTGGCGTCTGGCCCGCCCACTCATGCCCCCTAGCCTTATAAAGAACCTCAAGAATGGGAAAGACCCTCTAAGAGAGCCGAGCCAAACATCCGAAACAGCACTCTGAGAGCTGGGACAAGTCAGAAAGAGGGCGAGAGAGAGAAAGAGAGAGAGAGGATTATAGGTTGCTGCATTCATGGATGAACAAGGAGGTGAGTTTATGACAACCACTCACATGAACGCACACTTCACCATACTGGGTTCATGTAGGGCAGGATGTAATTTGGTAAGTGGTGTACAAAGGAAGGAACAAGAAAAGGCAGCACAGAACTTCAGGACAATGTTTGGATCACATGATTTGGAGCTGGATAACTGGAAATATACTCAAAATGATCTTGTGTTTGTATTGTGTTTTGTGTAAGTCAAGCTTTCTAAAACGAAACTCACAGGTAGTTAGTGGTTATGCATGAGTGGTCATTTATTCATCTTTATGTGTTAACTTTGGGAATGATGTTTTTTAGCTTCCCACATACTTTTTTAGTGGTTTTCTAATTAAAGATCTGTTGTTCGCTGAACTAACTAATTAACTAAGCAGTAATTCAAATGACATAATTAGCATTTTGCTGCTTAAATCAGTGACATTATCTCAATGGAAATTCCAGAAGGGCATCGTACACCCCAAAACTTTCTCAGTTAAGCTTAAAAGGCTTTAAAATGTTCTTTGAAGCATGCTGTTTTTTATTAACTGTTTGACTGCCTGTCAAACAGTTCAAAAGTTCATGCATCAGTTATATTTACTACCTCTAATAAGCCCTATTGTATATCAGGAACTGGAAAAGTGGCTAGATAATCCACGATTGTTCCGTGATCTTGCACTACATCTGTCTTAGACATGCAGACAGATTATAAGAAGAAATGTAAATAAAGGAAGATCCTCTGCAGGCTGCGTGGTCGTCTGATGCATCAGGTTTCAGCATCTGGTGTCCATCTAACATCTTTAGCAGTAGAGCCTGTGAGAGTTTGTGCAGAACTGAGAGCGTTGAGGCAGCGTCAGGAAGAGAGAGAGAAAGACTGTTACATAACACCAGAGGATTTCTTCCTAAAAGTGGACAGGCCATCTGGTAACTGAGCAATCACAGAAACAAAACATCCCCCATTGTAACCATGACTAAAACGTATTTAGTTAGTTAGTCGGAGCTACAATATGTCTGAAGGAGTTTTGCATTCTTGCACGAAGCAAGGAATTACAGGAATGCTTTCGATAGGAGAAGTTCTGTTTCCTTCTCATGCTAAAATGAGCAAACTTGTACTCACTGTGCCATCTTCCACTTAGTGCCTTGAGCAAACCAAACTTCCTGTAGCTGACACAACAAGGTCAGTGTAGATGTTCCTCATTATTCCAGTCATGTGCAGTTGAGGAAGTCCCAGCCCTCCCACACACGGGGCCTCTTTTGGAAGCCTGACTGAAGTAATTCCCTTTTATTTATAGGGCTACTTCAAAAACCCAATGCATCTTTGGGCAAGACAGGCTTTTAAAAATTGGAAATTGTTTTTAAAAAGTTGAAATAACAAAAAAATGGACACGAACTATTTAAATACTTACATATTTAAATTTGAGGTGAAATATAGGACGTATAGGAAAATATTGCATGCAAAATGGATTCTTCATGACCTCAGAGTGTGGTATATTGCGTGTCATTGTAAATGGCTTGTGTGGATATACAGGGCTCTATGATCGCACGTTACTGAGATCTCGCTTGACATATTTCAGATGTGTGAGTGATGCGTGGGTTGAGTTTGACATCAATCTTTACCACTGTCCTGAAGATGTGGTCTTCTCATGCATTATCCGTGAGAACAACTGTCACCTGGTCACATGATTTAAAATCTGTTAAGAGAAACATTAAGAAACTTTTAAATACATTAGTTAAAGCTATAAATGCATATTGAAATGACCTCTGCACAGTAATTAACAAAAGCTTCATCTTCGCAGTTAAGAAGTTGTGCTGAGATGTTGTATACTGTCCATCTGACTATAGTACCTTTATGAACATGAAAGTAGAAGAAGACGTGAATTATTGAGAAAATGTAAGCTTACTAATACAGTAATATGTAATCTTTACTGAAAATTCAAGTGATCAACCACAAACCACTCACTAAAAGCTGATTAACATCAGTAAGGTTCGGTTTAATAATGTTATGGCACATAATGCAACTTGTTTGCTGCAAGATAAAACAAAAAGTCTCATTTTTGAAATATGGAAAGTCTCTGCTATTAATTCAATCTGATGTGTAAAATGATAATGTAAATAAATTAATTGATAAAGTAAATGTGGCATTACAATATATATGTAACACAAATGAATGACTCTGCAAAGAGCAATCACAACTGACTTTTACAAAACTTTTTTGCTTAATTAAACATTTAGCTCAAAGCCAATTTGACTGCCAGGAACACTTCATGTGTCACTGGTGGGGTTAACATGCTCAAACAGAGTGCAAGTGTTACCTTACACAGCTGCAATGAAGACATGCATTTGAGTGGGTGGTGAAAAAATGGAAATGACTGAGCAATGAAAACTATGATCAAATAAAAAAAAGCATCCTGGACTACTTTCTAATATACAGGAAATGTGCGTATATTAATGCTCAGGCTTGACTGGTCAGGTCTGAACGGAGAAAGATGCCACAGTGAATGAAATATGTTTCTTGTTGTTGAAGATTAATGATAATTGTGAGGACATGTAGTATTCTCTTTCACAATAAGGCTTCCTTGGCTTGTTGGCTGAGATGTTTGTGTGTCACTCAAAATGTAACTATTTGCTAGTAAGCAGAGATAAAGCCTCTGTGTTCCACACTCTAAGAAAAAAAAGAAAACTGGCCCAATAATGTGTTAATATAAAGGATTTTTTTCACAGGTATTTTCACTGTATTTTGAATTACGCATTGCATTGCAAACGTCCGTAAACTTAACGGATAATGTCCTAGCAGAAAATTACCAGAACTTTTTCCCCCCTCTATCTACTGTTTTATTTCTTACAGTGCAGTGCCATCCTGGGGTAGAGGGGATAACGACATTGCATATGATCGTAAAAAAATATTCCCAAATTATTTCAAATATTTTATATGCTAAATATATACTATATTGCCAAAAGTATTGGGACACCCCTCCAAATCATTGAATTCAGGTGTTCCAATCACTTCCATGGCCACAGGTGTATAAAATCAAGCACCTAGGCATACAGACTGCTTCTACAAACATTTGTGAAAGAATGGGTCGCTCTCAGGAGCTCAGTGAATTCAAGCGTGGTACTGTGATAGGTTGCAACCTGTGCAATAAGTCCATTCGTGAAATTTCCTCACTACTAAATATCCCACGGTCAACTGTTAGTGGTATTATAAAGTTAGTAGAAACAAATGGGAACAACAGCAACTCAGCCACGAAGTCGCCATCTTTCTGCAGAGTCAATAGCTACAGACCTCCAAACTTCGTGTGGCCTTCAGATTAGCTCAAGAACAGTGCGTAGAGAGCTTAATGGAATGGGTTTCCATGGCCGAGCAGCTGCGTCCAAGCCTTACATCACCAAGTGTAATGCAAAGTGTGGGATGCAGTGGTGTAAAGCACGCCGCCACTGGACTCTAGAGCAGTAGGGATGTGTTCTCTGGAGTGACAAATCACGCTTCTCTGTCTGGCAATCCGATGGATGAGTCTGGTTTTGGCGGTTGCCGGGAGAACGGTACTTGTCTGACTGCATTGTGCCAAGTGTAAAGTTTGGTGGAGGGGGGATTATGGTGTGGGGTTGTTTTTCAGGGGTTGGGCTTGGCCCCTTAGTTCCAGTGAAAGGATCTCTTAATGCTTCAGCATACCAAGGCACTTTGGACAAGTTCATGCTCCCAACTTTGTGGGAACAGTTTGGGGATGGCCCCTTCCTGTTCCAACATGACTGTGTACCAGTGCACAACGCAAGGTCCATAAAGACATGGATGAGTGAGTTTAGTGTGGAGGAACTTGACTGGCCTCAACCCGATAGAACACCTTTGGGATGAATTAGAGCGGAGACTGCGAGCCAGGCCTTCTTGTGCAACATCAGTGCCTGACCTCACAAATGCGCTTCTAGAAGAATGGTCAAAAATTCCCATAAATATACTCCTAAACCTTGTGGAAAGCCTTCCCAGAAGATTGCACCCCAACACAATAGGGAAGAAAAGACTATTGCAACATCCGTTTCATGCCGACTTTATTGGCAAAATATATTTAATTTAAACCCTCAAATGCTGGAATATATTACATAATGTACTTCAAAGGTTAACAAAATCAATTTCCAATCTTAAAATGCATTTTGGTTAAATGCATATAAATAAATTGATATAAATATATTTAGAAATAATAATAATATATATATATATATATATTTTAAAAACTAAAGATATTTAGATAATAAATATGTTAAAGAAAATGGCCAAAAGTAGAAAATGTATGAAAGTAAAGCTCAATAATTTTTTTTTTTACTTTTATACACATTTCTACTTTTTTACAATACATTTCTGGGCTTTTTTTGTTCATTATTAAATATTTTCAAAACTATATCTGTATGGGATCTTCTGTAGTCATTAGTCATTTCACAACTCACATGGAAGACAGACATGCTCACTTCCTCTAACCCCAAAACAGCTCACAGCAGTTGAAATAAACATCCTTTTCTGGTTGAACAAACCCTTGGGGGAAGACTGTCCTGAAATATTTTTGAGGTGCTGAAATGTATACATCACACTTTACAAGGTCACTTCATTTAATACACTGAGGAAATAAGACGGTGTGTAGTTGTGTATAACTTAGTAGAGTTTCCTAAAAACAACACATAATGGATGTCATAAATATGCCTTTCCTGTTATGATAAAAACTTCCTTATCTTGGTTTATTATTGAGATCAAAGCTCAGATCTTAACCACTTTCCCCAAACCATAATGCTAAAGAAGAACACTAAGATTTTGTATTGGCATGTCTCTCTTCTCAAGAAGGTTAGTGGAAGACATCTGCTGGGAATCTGTCCTCCTCAGACATGTGTTTGTGCTGACAAGCCCATGTTAACCACAAGATCACACTGGCACGCGCTTCAAACATGGGTGTGACAAAAGCAATTCTCTCTTATGGAAATTCTGACTGCAAGTTCTCTAAACCGCTAAACCAGACACTTTCAGTTGGCTCATTTCTTGTATTTATCAGTCTGTGAGACTGAATGAACCTCATAATGCATGCCAGTGATCTAAAGAGGCTTCTTGGCTCTCACATAAAAACAGTCTGATTGCTTTCAAATGGACTTTACTCTATTAGATAGCATAGCAAAGTGGTAAGAAAGGCACAATTTATTTCATTACCTTTCTAAGAAAAGCATCACACACGGATGAATGGGAAATGTACACTCAATGGAAAAGCATTACTGTAATCTTGAATGACTGCTAAGAGGCAGTAGTGAGGTCAAAAATACTTGTCATGATGAGATATTATAAGGTCTCATCAGTTTAAGCTCTGGATCAGGCCATGACATTTATTCACACCCCACACTTTTGGCAGAAGGCGCTGGATTCACGCCTGTATGAGAGTTTGTTTCCAGATAGTGTTTACCATCCAGTCTGCTTCATAAATCCTACATTTTAGTATATTTCCCTACTGGCAGATGCAAGAATTACACAAAATCTTTCTTAATTGACGACTATTCAAAATTTATTTTAATAAAATATAATAATTTCATTAATTTTTATAAAATAATAATAATTTTGCAGTTCATGTTGAAATAATTTCAAATAATATTTTAAAATATGGCATTTAGGTATATTTACACAGGCTGCTGAAGCTCAGATGTGGCATGAATAGTGTATGAATGAAAAATGAATTGGGTAACACTTTACAATAAGGTCGCATTTGTTAACATTAGTTAATCTATTAACTAACATGAACTAACAATGAGCAATACATTTGTTACCGTATTTATTCATCTTTGTGAATGTTAAATTAATAAAAGTAGAGTCGTTCATTGTTTGTTCATGTGAGTTCACGGTGCATTAACTAATGCTAACAAATACAACATTTGATTTCCATAATGTATTAGTAAATGTTGAAATTAACATTAGCTAAGATTAATAAATGCTGTTAAAGTGTTGTTAATTCTTAATTCATGTTAACTAAAGTATATAATGTTAACTAATGAAATCTTATTGTAAAGTGTTACTATGAAATGATACTCTAAATATGAAACTAAAACTGCCAGTAGGTGACAGCAAGTCACTGTATTAATGAATGAGTCATTCAGTCATTCATTCAACTGAGTCATTCAAACGGCTGATTTATTCATCTTTACGGCTGTCTGAAAGCTTAGGCAGCTGATTTGTTGCCTCGCTGCCCTATCAGGCACTGGCTGCATCCGAAATTGCATACTCTTTTGTGTAGGTACTTACACTATATTGCCAAAAGTTTTGGGACACCTGCCTTTACATGCACATGAACTTTAATGACATCCTATTCTTAATCCGTAGGGTTTAATATGGAGTTGGCCCACCCTTTGCAGCTATAACAGCTTCAACTCTTCTGTGAAGAATTTCCACAAGGTTTAAGAGTGTGTTTATGGGAATTTTTGACCATTCTTCTAGAAGCGCATTTGTGAGGTCAGGCACTGATGTTGGACGAGAAGGCCTGGCTCGCAGTCTCCACTCTACTTCATCCCAAAGGTGTTCTATCGGATTGAGGTCAGGACTCTGGGCAGGCCAATCACACCAAACTCGCTCATTCATGTCTTTATGGACCTTGCTTGCTGTTGGAACAGGAAGGGGCCATCCCCAAACAGTTCCCACAAAGTTGGGAGCATGAAATTGTCCAAAATGTCTTGGTATACTGAAGCATTAAGAGTTCCTTTCAATGGAACTAAGGGGCCAATCCCAACCCCTGAAAAACAACCCCACACCAAACTTTACACTTGGCAAAATGCAGTCAGGCAAGTACCGTTCTCCTGGCAACCGCCAAACCCAGACTCGCCCATCGGATTGACAGACAGAAAAGCGTGATTCGTCCAGAGAACACGTCTCCACTGCTCTAGAATCCAGTGGTGGCGTGCTTTACACCATTGCATCCGATGTTTTGCATTGCACTTGGTGGTGTAAGGCTTGGATGCAACTGCTCAGCCATGGAAACCCATTCCATGAAGCTCTGCATGCCTAGGTGCTTGATTTTATACACCTTTGGCCATGGAAGTGATTGGAACACCTGAATTCAACGATTTGGAGGGGTGTCCCAATACTTTTGGCAATATAGTGTATTTTTAATAAGTAATTACTTCAAGGCCGATAAGTTCTATGAATGTGTCTATATGAATGTAATCCGGATGTACTACATTCGCCATGGTGTCATTATCATGTGATCTACCAGCGTCAGTTACGTAGTTTCACTGTCATAGGGTGGTCCAGGTATGACATCACTTTGTAGGCCAAAACGCAGAAACGAGTTAGCATTTTAGCACTTCCGGATCCATCGTCCCGAAGTCAATGGATTTTTTGAATGGGATTTTGGTTAAATGGCTGAAAAAAGGTCTGTGGTGAACACGAGCTCAAGACACTTTCACGTTTTATTCTATGACATAAAATACATCAGTATTACCCCCCTCGTGATTTTATAAGCTGTTACATGTCTTGAAAAAGGCAGTTGCTAACAAGTGGCTAAATGCAGAGGCAGTCGGGGAGATTAAACATCATCACGCCGAAAAGGTAAACTCAGTCCGCTTTTACAGCCTTGTTATGCTTATAATTGTGCTCTTATAAACTATTCTATCTCAAACTTTCAGGGAAAATATTTTTAGATAAAAACTGAAAGAGTTGTCGGAAGCTTAGTGGTGGTGATGTTGACCGTGGTGTAGTTGGTTTATAGCCTACCTTTAGCTTTTTACTCCTGGCGACTGAATTTAGGCTTAAAAATTCATAAAAGTTGTGTTCATCTGTGAAAATTCTCTTGATGGACAAAAACTTGTAAGTATCATAAACATTTGTTGATCACAGAGCTTGTTTTTTGTGATCATACAAAAGCCTATGGGAAAATCCCATTGGGTTTTTGTCGAGGGAACCAGTATGATGCTAAATGCCAATTGGCCTACAAAGTGACTTCATACCTGCACAGCTCTATTCACAAATCCTTTCCCGTGGCCTCATGGGATAGTAAAGTGTCCATCATTTGCACACTTCAGAATCTTGCCGGAAGAAGTAGGTCATCCGGGTACTTTTTGTCTACTCTTTTATGAATACTGTGAATTCGGACATACTTCTTTTGTCACATACTGTTTTTCTCCTACTATATAGTATGCGATTTCTGAGGCAGCATAACGGTTTAATGATCTACAACAAAATAGAGAGAGCTTTGGTGATAACTAAGCAAACTAATAACTAATTCCTACAATACTAATTTCTCGCTATAAAAAAACATTAAAAGTGGAAAATGTTGCTCAAAAACATACATTTACACACAAATTGACCACTAACCGCAACTTTCAGATGCCATCTTTATTTTTTATTTTTTTGCTTAACTGTCACTGAATTGAGCACAAAGGATTGTGGGATATTAAAGGTAGCGAAGGATACATCTATGCTGTCTTCAAAAATCAATCAGTTGAAGGTATCTCACGAGACAGGAAGTGAAGCTAACATTGGATTCAGACATGCCTTCCTATCTTGGAATGAAGGCAGCGTTTTTAAGCTTTCGGATGCAGCCCCTGAATGGGTCATTGAATCATTGGCTCATTCGATTAGTTAAAAACCGTGGATTCATTCAGTAATGAAACAATGTTCTGTGTTGCTCAGAGAAGAACAAAACGTAAAAAGCGTTAATAATTTTAACTAGTTATTTTTCCATAGTTAATCACATCAATTCAACGTGTTAAAGCAACAGCTCTAATATAGTACGTTGTGGTGACCTAAAAAAATCAAATATTTATAATCACAATACCATTTATGTTATCAGATAGCTTTTTCCAGATAATCCAGGTACTTTTTTTTGTAATCTAATCCACATTTGAATGAATGAACAGAATTTCATTCTTTCATTGTTTGAAAGAAAAGCTACTGTCCATTTGATACATGACAACACAAAACAACCCAAACCCCATTACAACTTGACAACTTTGATATCACACTTTCTCACGAATGTTTTGCAAGAACCACTGTCAGAGTTCCCTATGTAGGGTGTGAAGTGACATACCATTATTTACCATGTCTCAAGAGTGTCACATTAACTTGGATTACCTCATACAAGCTTACTCAGGTACCTAAGGCATGTTAGTGCAGGTGAACCTTACAGAGAAGATATTAAACCTGATGTAACATGTTTAGTCATGGATTTTAACTACAGTGACTCTTCAGTCTGATGAGACACAATGAAAACTGTCTGTGCTGTATGCTTTCAAAGGATTTAGTATATGACGACATTGTCTCAATTATGGCTGATCTATGGAGGAATTCAGAGAAACACCCCGAGGTAGAAAGAAATTCTGTTTACTTGAGAGCATGAGTGTGCCCTGACGTCTCTCTTGTGTTTCAGTCAATAAAAGATTCACAGCTGAGACATGTAGGTTGCTATGCAAACATCTATTGAAACGACCATCATTTCACAAAGAACCCCCCCCCCCCCCCCCCCCGCGCTCAAGAGGAAATGCAACTCATAGTTGCATAATGAAGTTCAGTTAAGTAAAGCAAGCAACATGCCACTGGTGCCAAAGATTGTGCCAAAGATTGTCTCTATGGGTATGTCGGTAACAACTTGCATTTGGCATAAACTAAGAGACATTTACAGTAAAAGCTCAGAGGTGATGCATTTTATCTGTCTGAAAGAATGCAATGAACATAGTGTAGAAGAGTGTTTGTCCACAAAAGAGCATTGATTGAGTTTGGTTTTAATGTTATTTTGTTAACATAACAGCGGTCCTTCTGTTTTTCTTCGCAATCTGCTAATGTTCTGTACTGTCAAGCAACGTATTCCCAAGAGGCCTGAAAAGAAAATAGAGGATGTCATGATCAGAAGTGAAAAGCAAAATCTGCTTATAGTCTTACATAAACAGACAGTGAGGGCTGGATATTTGCATCCTCTGTATCCTGTCATATATTGATGTGACTTTGGACACTTAGCAGTGTCTCTTGGTGTTTAAGAACTTAACATATAGGCTACTATCATTCAAAAGTAATAAATACTTCAAATTGGATTAAATTGTTTGTAAGTGACTTATTCATAAAAGAATTAAGCAGCACAACTGTTTTTAACATTGATAATAATATTTTATTGAGCACCAAATCAGCATATTAGAATGATTTCTGATGCAGCTTTGCTATCACTGGAATAAATTATATTTTAAAATATATTACTGTTTAAACTTTATTACTGTTTTGCTGTATTTTGTTCAAATAAATGCAGCCTTGGTGGGCATAAGAGACTACATTGAAAAAACATTTAAAAAATCTTACCAACCCTATAATCTAACAATGAGTGTTTTCATTGTGTCCAGGCAACACTGTAGATTATCCACAAACAGACGTTCAATTCAGGGAAAGAAACCAAGAAAAAGGAATCTGAAATGACACTTAGATAGACTGAAACTGATCACTTTCCATTATGAGACATCTCAGGACAATTAAAGGACCTTGATGCACCGAGTAAAATATTTGGGTGGAATATGCTGTAAAAAGAACAACAGAGCAATTTGCCCTGGATAACAGCACCTTCCACATGTGTCAAAGCAATAATATTCTGTCTTCATTTAATCACCCTCATGCTGTTCCAAACCCGTATGACCTTTTGTCTTCTACGGAACACACGAGGTGAACTCTGTTCTTAAATCTGATCACTTCTCTTCATGCACTGCATTCACGGCATGCAGCAGATGCTATTTTCCAGAACAAATAGCACTGCTGTTCTTGCTATAGGGAATAGTCTACAAAATCGACTTGCCCTCATTGCATTCATTTCTGTGGAACACAAAAGGTGAATTTTTGAGGAATATCCTGGGAATCTCTTTTCCATCTAAATAACATGCTATACATGTCTTAAAGGCACAATATGTAAGATTTTTGGATTAAAATATCCAAAAACCACTAGAACAATATTATATATTTTGTTGACTTATGTACTTACATTATCCCAAATGTTTCCAAGAATGTTTAAATCCAGAGAAATAAGCTATTTTAACCAGGACACGGACCGTGTCTGTGCATCCCCTATCAATGACATCATACCCGTGTTCCGGTTTTATTTTGTAGAAACCATGGAAACACCAAAGACTCTTTAATATATTATGTGTTTTATTAGACAGGTGAGCAACTGTTTGGATACATTCATCGACAGAAAACGAATCATTGTTATATAGCTCAACACAGTCTTATTGTTTAAATCTCGTTTTCTTGATTTACTCTGAGTACAATGTTTTACCATGCCTAATACTGATCTAGCTTACTGCAGTGTGCAACAAGTGTCTCACAGTAGCTGAATCAAGGCGTCATCAAGCTACACCTTTGTTTTAAATAAGCGACCTCTAGTGGAGACAAATTACATATTGTGGCTTTAAATGCAGTGAACGAAGGAAAGTGGTTCGATTTAAAAGTGAGTTATTTCTGTATCTAATTTCTGATATTGCTTGCATGAACTGGACACATCTTTCATCCATTGTGTCCTCTTATGAAGACAGTTCACCTAATTAATTTTTTAATAAAACGTTTTAATAAAAATGCAATTCTGAGAAATAAAATCTAGTTCAAATAGTTTGTGCATGCAACGGTTAAGAAGATGTGGTTTACAGTCTTCAGACCTTTAGTGTTTCCCAAACACTTGGATGCCACTGACTTGCATGCCAAAGACAGAAGCTTCAGTTCCAGAGATCTGTATGCAGCTCACACACAGATTCTCAAAACGGGTGCACGCACTGCACTAGGGAATTCCGCTCACTGCCGCCCGTGACGTCACTGAAAGCCTGGCTCCACATGCACAATGGGTGTTTCCCCAAAATCACACGCATGAGCTTGCCAAGCAAATCTGCAGCTACGCACACAGGTGTGATAGGTCGTTAGTCAAACACTGAAATCCTGATACTGATATAGCTACCGAATACCGAAAAGTGGGCAGGAATCGATTAACACTCTGTTGACTGGGACTCACCACACAAACCTCGACAGTCGTTGACACCGTTCTCACCGGTTACAAACGCCCTGCCTGCGAGTGTCCTGATGGGTAGGTGAAACGCGCAGCAAGGCGCGCTGATTGAAATGCTTCAGTCCTGGCATATATTGTAACTACTTTCCGCTTCACTGCATGAAATCATGCGAACCTTTCCGCAAACCTTATGAGATGTGACTTTATTGGGCTCGCAAGGATTAGAAGTAGGCTAGCTTATAGGGGAGATCTGTTATTTTTTAATGTGTGCCTACAACGTTAAAAGGAATATTTCCATATGTGTCTGCTTCAAATTAAAGTAGTGTGGAAACTAATAGTTTTGTAGATTTCTCGTTAAAATTGGACTAAAGTGCACAAAACGTTACCAGGGTTTGAACACTAACTGAAAACACAAATGTTGTGCACAAATGTAGTAATCAGATTTATTTGTTCAAATTGTGTCATACCCCATCACCACCCTTATTTAATATTAAATATTTTAATTGAAAATAGAAAACGCTGGAACAAATCAGCCTATAAAAACTTGTGCTGATGTTATACATTAAACATACTGATTTAGATCAGAACTGTCATTTAACTTAAATTGAAATGATCATCACAAATTAAATTGAGACATGAAAGGAAAATTACTTTAAATGTTTTTTTTTTTTTCTCATGTTAATCATTTATAATTTTACATAGTGACAGCTTATGTGTGGACCTCAGGAGGGAGGTGGTCATGCATGATAGTGATTTCATTTCTAATTGGTTAAACTTGGTGTTACATCCATCACTGCAACATTCCCTGTTCTCCACTACTGTATATAGGCTAAATCATTAATGTACAAAGTTGAGTAGCTGATAAATAAATAAAACAATCAAAATAATAACATCAAAGATGTTTCATAAACTTATAATAGTATAACATATAAGCTAGCCTTCATTTTTTTAATCGTCTCATACTACACTCTAAAAAAAAGTTGGTTCTTTAAAGGTTCTTTACACAGTAACAGTTCTATTCAGAACCGTATGGTTTTGAGGAACCCTTTATATGCTGAAATGGTTCTTTGTGTTAGAGCTTAGGGTTCTTTATTCCCGCCAAATCTGTAACTGTCAAAGCCATCTCATTACTGATTTTTTGGAGCTCAGCTATACAACTACACAGACTGTCAACACACTCTCAACAGGTAAATGATTTCTTTCTTAAAATGTCTATAAATTTTAACTTGAAAATATTGTAACTGGTTTCCTTCCAATCATGTCTTTTTCTCTTTTTAGCTTAACAGAATATCTAAGTGTGAGCAGCTCTGTTATCTTCTCTTCTCCTCCAAGAAAGTAATAGAGATATTGAATGTGTGATCCATATTGTTAGATTTTTTTAAATTATGCATAAACATACCCAGTCACAAAAAACATTAAAGCTATCTCACTTTTTCTTTTTAATATATTGTAAAAGGCTCACATACTGTCCATTTTTGCTAATTTTGACCTTCATAAACAATTGTATTTACATAAACAACTGGAAAAGACACTGTAACTCTAAACTCAATTGTGTATTTTAGATGCTGTCACATCCCACAACCTCATCATCTGCAGAGAGAAACTGCCACTCAAAATACACACATAATGATGGACTTAAAGACATCATAGAGGATTAAGATATTTCACTGGAACTTGGTCTTTATTACATAGATCATGTTCAATGTCAGTTGTTATTTATTAATGTATTCAGCTAATAACTGTTGTTAGAGCACTGTCATTGTTCCTACAACATGTTGTTAAAAAATAAAAGTACCTAATTGACAACATGCTGTTTTTTTTTTGTTTTTTTTTGTAAAACCCAAATAGAGGCCAGACCAGGCAGATAAAGGGGTAAAAAAAAAAAAAATGTGTGTATATATATATATATATATATATATATATATATATATATATATATATATATATATATATATATATATATATATATATATATATATATATATATATATATTAATAATAATACTAATAAATAATAATATTACTATACTAATATTAATGAAAATAAACTTATTAAAAAGTTTATTTAAAACACCATTAAGGTCCTATATAGCACTTTTAAAGCATGGTTCTTTATGGAACCTTTATGGAAGGGTTCTGTTTAGCACCAAAAAGGGTTCTGCTATTGTTACAAGCCGAAGAACCATTTTTCTTAAGAGTGTAAAATAATTGAATAATTCTCTCTGAATGCAAAATTCACATTCTTTACTGGAATCACTTTTCCCAAGGGTATGCTTATAACATTTAGCCAAAATATAAACTATCCAGCCATCCTTCACGCAGATTGTCCTACATGTCATGGGAATGCTGAATCCTATCCCAGCATTTTGGACTAAAGGCAGGGAAACACCCTAGACAGATGTCCTGTCCATCACAGAAAATATGAACAGGATATTTTCTTTAATTCAAAGTTATTCATTGGAGCAGGGAACATTCTCCTGATCTGTAAAATATCTACATCAAACTTAAACACAAATGAAGGGCCTCTTAGAGGGCTTTACTGTATAGTGTGGAGACAGCTGTAATGCCCAGCAGAATACACAATACCATCATGCTTTCAAGCGCAGTTTGTTTTTCCATTAAAGTGACAGTAGGTAAAAAAAAAAGCCTCATCAAAACACAAACAGTACTTTACATTTTGTTATTAGACTGCATTATAGATTTAGAAAAAAAGGTAAAAAAAAATAAAATAAACACAAGATTTACAGACTGAGTTAATTTGCACTGAATGCAGAATTGAATGATATTGACACTAGTCTGTACAGCTGTTGTTAACAATTTAAAAGGCTACTATATACAATTATGTAACACTGATATGAAATACGTGTAACCTTTTTAATTAACAACATTTATGTATTTACTCAGCTCACACTGTAAAAAAAACTCACAGTAAGCACAGAGGCTGTTAAATACTATGTAAATTGTCAACCTGCTCTCTTTATTTTCTCGTTTTAGAAGTAAAAGTCAGGAACCCATGGCACAAGCCACTGTGCATCGTTCTGACTGCTTTTATCATCATGGGGATCATCATTATGGTGGCCATTTCTGTCGTCCAGTACAAGCCTTTACCCCAGAAGTACAAGGTATGACTGACACCTTGAGTGAGCCATTTACTGTGTTAATAATCAAACAGATTAGATTTGTATAGACTTCACTGATGCAGTTGTTTCTGTTTCTGTACATAGTATGGAATAGTTCTGGATGCAGGCTCCTCGCACACCTCTGTGTTTATCTATGAATGGCCTGCCGAGAAGGAGAACAACACAGGCATGGTACAGCAGAAACACACCTGCAATGTAAAAGGTACATGATCCCTAATTTACTGTGCAGAGGTCAAGATCTGATGTAATCTGGATTGTATTAACTAAATATGTAAAAATACTTCTGGATACATTAGTGTTTGTTTTTACTACATAAAAGGGATAGTCCACCCAAAAATGAAAACTATCATCATTTACTCTCCCCCCATGTCTGTATGACGTTTTCTTCAATGGAACAAAAAAAGAGATATTTAGCAGATTGTCCAAGCTGCTTTTTTTCCAAAAAGTGACTGATTTGCATTAAATAACGACTTGAGTTTCAGCCTGTTCCCCACACAAAGCTATCATATGTCTTTCAGAAGTCTTGAAATTTAACCTTCATCCTTCCCTCACATCCTGTAACAAATCCTTCCGACATGGGTCAAAATGACCCGAAGCCCTAAAATTATACTTTTTGTTTTTGTCCAGAAAGCTTATATCATTTCATTTTTATAGCATTTTTTTCTATTTTTTAATGCAATTTTTTTTGGAGATTTTTCAATCTTTTTTATTTTATTTACCTTTAAATTACTAGATTTGATCAATAAATAATATAATTTAAGCACATTCCTCACATTCTCTCAACTTAAATTCAAAATAACTCTCCAATAACATGCAATAACCTGCTCAGATCATCTCACAATATCTCACATTGGGTCAATTTGGGTGTCTCTGTCGACCTCTTTTGGGAAAAACAAAACAAAACATATATATATATATATAGTTGCAAGAAAAAGTATGTGAACCGCTTGCAGAATCTGTGAAAATGTGAATAATTTTAACTAAATAAGAGAGATCATACAAAATGCATGTTATTTTTCATTTAGTGCTGTCCTAAATAAGATATTTTACATAAAAATGTTTACATATAGTCCACAAGACAAAAAAATAGCTGAGTTTACTAAAATGACCCCGTTCAAAAGTTTATGAATCATTGATTCTCAATACTGTGTGTCGTTCCCTGGATGATCCACGGCTGTTTTTTTTTGTTTTGTGATGGTTGTTCATGAGTCCCTTGTTTGTCCTGAACAGTTAAACTGCCCAATGTTCTTCAGAAAAATCCTCCAGGTCCTGCAAATTCTTCAGTTTTCCAGCATCATTTGCATATTTGAACCCTCTCCAGCAGTGACTGTATGATTTTGAGATCCATCTTTTCACACTGAGGACGATTGAGGGACTCAAGCACAACTATTAAAAAAGGTTCAAACATTCATTGATGCTCCAGAAGGAAACACGATGCATTAAGAGCTGGGGGGTGAAAACTTGTTGAATTTGAAGATCAAGGTAAATTGTACTTAATTTGTCTTCCGAGAAACATTTAAGTATCTTCTGTTGCTTCTGAAGGGCAGTACTAAATGAAAAAAATTGATATTTAAACAAAATAAGAAAAATTTGGACATCTTCATCCTGTTCAAAAGTTTTCATCCCCCGGCTCTTAATGCATCGTGTTTCCTACTGGAGCATCAGTGAATGTTTGAACCTTTTTTAATAGTTGTGCTTGAGTCCCTCAATTGTCCTCAGTGTGAAAAGATGGATCTCAAAATCATACAGTCACTGCTGGAGAGGGTTCAAGAAATGATGCTGGAAAACTGAAGAATTTGCAGGACCTGGAGGATTTTTCTGAAGAACGTTGGGCAGTTGAACTGTTCAGGACAAACAAGAGACTCATGAACAACCATCACAAAACAAAAAAAACAGCCGTGGATCATCCAGGTAACGACACACAGTATTGAGAATCGATGGTTCATAAACTTTTGAACGGGTCATTTTAATAAATTCAGCTATTTTTTTGTCTTGTGGACTATATGTAAAAAAAATGTTTATGTAAAATATCTTATTCAGTACAGCACTAAATAAAAAATAATGCATTTTGTATGATCTCTTTTTTATTTTGTTAAAATTATTCACATTTTCACAGATTCTGCAAGCGGTTCACATACTTTTTCTTGCAACTGTATATATATATATATATATATATATATACAGTATATATAACATGTTATTTCATGACTCTTGCCACTAGATGGCCTTATAGCAAATGAGCTGTTCCCGCTGGGTCCTAAACTCAGTTCTCGAGTTTATCTTTTCAGAATGCATTCAGATAAACATGTAGACAGTATAAAATCATTTTTGGTAAAGTTTTAGCATTTTTAGTTTTAATTTTGATCATTTTTTAAGGTTTTTCTATGTATACTGAAGCATTCCATTCATTCCTAAGGGGGTCGAATTGACCAGTGAGGGAAGGATTTGTTACTTTTTTTAATTTCAACCACATAAACTCCTCGAATCCAGTCGTTTTTTTGTGTGTGTGTATTCGTGGTTGAAGTGCAACAAAAGCCCCTGAGGTCTTGGACCACTCCGATTAACACTCAATTTGTTTTTTGTTTTTTACAAACCCGATTCCAAAAAAGTTGGGACACTGTACAAATTGTGAATAAAAACAGAATGCAATGATGTGGAAGTTTCAAGTTTCAATATTTTATTCAGAATACAACATAGATGACATATCAAATGTTTAAACTGAGAAAATGTATCATTTAAAGGGAAAAATAAGTTGATTTTAAATTTCATGGCATCAACACATCTCAAAAAAGTTGGGACAAGGCCATGTTTACCACTGTGTGGCATCCCCTCTTCTTTTTATAACAGTCTGCAAATGTCTGGGGACTGAGGAGACAAGTTGCTCAAGTTTAGGAATAGGAATGTTGTCCCATTCTTGTCTAATACAGGCTTCTAGTTGCTCAACTGTCTTAGGTCTTCTTTGTCGCATCTTCCTCTTTATGATGCGCCAAATGTTTTCTATGGGTAAAAGATCTGGACTGCAGGCTAGCCATTTCAGTACCCGGATCCTTCTTCTACGCAGCCATGATGTTGTAATTGATGCAGTATGTGGTCTGGCATTGTCATGTTGGAAAATGCAAGGTCTTCCCTGAAAGAGACGACGTCTGGATGGGAGCATATGTTGTTCTAGAACTTGGATATACCTTTCAGCATTGATGGTGCCTTTCCAGATGTGTAAGCTGCCCATGCCACACACACTCATGCAACCCCATACCATCAGAGATGCAGGCTTCTTAACTGAGCGCTGATAACAACTTGGGTTGTCCTTGTCCTCTTCAGTCCGGATGACATGGCGTCCCAGTTTTCCAAAAAGAACTTCAAATTTTGATTCGTCTGACCACAGAACAGTTTTCCACTTTGCCACAGTCCATTTTAAATGAGCCTTGGCCCAGAGAAAATGCCTGCGCTTCTGGATCATGTTTAGATATGGCTTCTTTTTTGACCTATAGAGTTTTAGCCGGCAACGGCGAATGGCACGGTGGATTGTGTTCACCGACAATGTTTTCTGGAAGTATTCCTGAGCCCATGTTGTGATTTCTATTACAGTAGCATTCCTGTATGTGATGCAGTGCCGTCTAAGGGCCTGAAGATCACGGGCATCCAGTATGGTTTTCCGGCCTTGACCCTTACGCACAGAGATTGTTCCAGATTCTCTGAATCTTTGGATGATATTATGCACTGTAGATGATGATAACTTCAAACTCTTTGCAATTTTTCTCTGAGAAACTCCTTTCTGATATTGCTCCACTATTTTTCACCGCAGCATTGGGGGAATTGGTGATCCTCTGCCCATCTTGACTTCTGAGAGTCACTGCCACTCTGAGAGGCTCTTTTTATAGCCAATCATGTTGCCAACTGACCTAATAAGTTGCAAATTGGTCCTCCAGCTGTTCCTTATATGTACATTTAACTTTTCCGGCCTCTTATTGCTACCTGTCCCAACTTTTTTGGAATGTGTAGCTCTCATAAAATCCAAAATGAGCCAATATTTGGCATGACATTTCAAAATGTCTCACTTTCAACATTTGATATGTTATCTATATTCTATTGTGAATAAAATATAAGTTTATGAGATTTGTAAATTATTGCATTCCTTTTTTATTCACAATTTGTACAGTGTCCCAACTTTTTTGGAATCGGGTTTGTAATTTTTGATACATCTTGTCCTTCCTTATATGGCTTGGCCGTTCCTGGTCCCCATCCACTTTCATTGTAGCACAGTTTAGACAATCTGCTAAACTTCTCCTTCGCTATTCCATGAAAGACAAAGTCAGCAGTTTAATTTGCTGTCCCTTTAGTAGTTATGTCAACACCACATAATTTCCAATAACACTTTTGCATACTGTAGGCAAAGGCATCTCCAGTTACTATGCTAATCCAGATGGGGCTGGCAAATCTCTGCAGGAGTGCATGGTGGACGCCAAGCAAAAAATACCTGCTCACAGACACAGCGAAACCCCTGTGTACCTGGGAGCCACAGCAGGCATGAGATTGCTCAAGTAATCACTTCTCAATATTCTCTATTCTTAAGAATCAAAAAGGGAGTATAGGGAGGTATAGAAAATAATTTGGAATAGAACTCCTAGTACTCAAACTAAAGACTTATAAATCAATGATGAATTGTTTTTATTCTGTAATTATCCTACAGGTCAAACGTTTGAAATAATTAAGATTTTTATCTTATGTTCACCAAGGTTGTATTTATTTGATAATAACACCATAAAAGCAGTAATATTGTGATTTTTTTTATTTTATTTTTTTTTATTATTTTTTTTTTGCTGTGATGGCAAAGCTGAATTTTTAGCAGACATCACTCCTGTGTTCGGTCACATTATCTTTCAGAAATCATCCTAATATGCTCATTTGGTGCTCAATTATTATTGGTGCTCAACTGTTTATAATGTTTTGTTTTTTGTGTGGAAACCATGATACATTTTTTTCAGGATTATTTGATGAATACAGAGTTCAAAAGAACAGCATTTATTTGAAAATAAATGACATTTTAAAACATTACAATCGAAAACAGTTATTTGATTTTTTCACAATATTACTGTTTTTACTGTAATTTACTGTGGAACTGTACTGTACTTTTTGATCAAATAAATGCAGCCTTGATAAGCAAAAGAGAATTTTCAAAGCCTTAAAAAAATCTTAATTATTCCAAACTTTTGACCAGTAGTGTATATAATGCAACTAATTTATTTGAACAATTTTATTAAAGGGGTCATGACATGAGAAATCAAATTTGCCTTGATCTTTTGACATATACAGTGGTGGTCAGAATTATTGGCACCCCTGGTAAATATAATCAAATATGGCTGTAAAAAATAAATCTGCATTGTTTATCCTTTTGATCTTTTATTAAAAAAATTCACAAAAATCTAACCTTTCATTGAAGTAAAAGAATTGAAAGTGGGGGGTAAATCACATTATGAAATAAATGCTTTTCTCCAAAACACGTTGGCCACAATTATTGGCACCCTTTTATTAAATACTTTTTGCATCCTCCTTTTCCCAAGATAACAGCTCTGAGTCTTCTTCTATAATGCCTGATGAGTTTTGGGGAACACCTGACAAGAGATCAGAGACCATTCCTCCATACAGAATCTCTCCAGATCCTTCAGATTCCCAGATCCATGTTGGTGCTTCTTCTCTTCAGTTCACCCCACTCATTTTCTATAGGGTTCAGGTCAGGGAACTGGGATGGTCATGGCAGAAGCTTCATTTTGTGTTCAGTGACACATTTGTGTGTTGATTTTGATTTGTTTTGGATCGTTGTCCTGATGGAAAATCCAACCACGACCCATTATAAGATTTCTAGCAGAGGCCGTCAGGTTTTGATTTTTTTTATCTGTTGGTATTTGCTAGAATCCATTATACCATGTATCTGACAAGATGTCCAGGACCTCCAGCAAAAAAAATAGGCCCACAACATTAAAGGTCCAGCGGTATTTTTAACCATGGGCATGGGGTACTTTTTATCCGTTTGCACCAAACCCATCTGGTGGATTTGCTGCCAAAAAGCTCTTTTTATAGTTTCATCTGACCATAGAAGCTGGTCCCTTTTGAATTTCCAGTCGTGTCTGACAACTGAATATGCTGGAGTTTGTTTCTGGATGAGCAAGAAGGATTTTTCTTGAATCCCTCCCAAACAACATGTGGTAATGTAGGGGTTGTTTGATAATTTTTTTTTTTTTTTTTTTTTTTTTTTAGGCCCCAAGACTCAACTAATCTTTGCGATTCTCCATCTGTGATCCTTGGAGAGTCTTTGGCCACTCAAACTTTCCTCCTCATCGTGCATTAGGACGATATAGACACATGTCCTCTTTCAGGCAGATTCGTAACATCTTTAGTTGATTGGAACTTCTTAATTATTGCCCTGATGGTGGAAATGGGAATTTTCAATGCTTTAGCTTTTCCTACAGCCACTTTCTATTTTGTGAAGCTCAACAATCTTTTGCTGCACATCAGAACTATTATTCTTTGGCTTTACTCATTGTGATGAATGATTAAGGGAATTTGGCCTTTGTGTTTCCTCATATTTATACTCCTGTGGAACAAGACATCATAGTTGGACAATTTCATGTTCCTAGTTACCCTGATGTGCTAAAAAATGTAAATATTAATTTGAATATACTTCAGAGATATTTTACTCATAAAAAATTCTAGGGGTGCCAATAATTGTGGCCAACGTGTTCTGGAGAAAAGCATTTATTTCATAATGTGATTTACCCCCCACTTTCAATTCTTTTACTTCAATGAAAGGTTAGATTTTTGTGAATTTTTTGAATAAAAGATCAAAAGGATAAAGAATGCAGATTTATTTTTTACAGCCATATTTGATCATATTTACCAGGGGTGCCAATAATTCTGACCACCACTGTAAGTGGTCATTGTACCATTTTAAAACATCCTGCAATATTCAGAGCTTAAAACGTCCTCCTCATTATAAACAAAGCATTTATTTAATCAAGCTCCAAAAACAGCTCGTTTGGATATTGGTGGATGTCACATAGACAAATGCATTTTCATATGACTGCCTCACTTAAGCGTTCAGTCACTTAATGCTACACCGGATGCGAGCGTCTTGTCAAAAGCAAATAGAACCCATTATAATCACTGACGCTGTCTACACTGGATACAGTATACAGATGCCCATTCACTTTACTCCACGTGCTTGAGTCTGCCGACAAGAGGAAAATTGGAAGAATAAATAGAAGCATAAAGGAACGTTCACTTTGACGCATCCTGTTAAAACAGCTTGTTTGCGTCTCTGTACAGACTTTAGAAGGATACCAGCAAGTGGATGGTTTATTTTTAATGCCATCCTGGATCACGTCGGAGGATTATACACTATATTGCCAAAAGTTTTGGGACGTCTGCCTTTACATGCACATGAACTAATGACATCCCATTCTTAATCCTGAAGGTTTAATATGGAGTTGGCCCACCCTTTGCAGCTATAACAGCTTCAACTCTTCTGGAAAGGCTTTCCACAAGGTTTAGGAGTGTGTTTATGGGAATTTTTGACCATTCTTTTAGAAGCACATTTGTGAGGTCAGGCACTGATGTTGGACGAGAAGGCCTGGCTCGCAGTCTCCACTCTAATTCATCCCAAAGGTGTTCTATCGGGTTGAGGTCAGGACTCTGTGCAGGCCAGTCAAGTTCCTCCACACCAAACTCGCTTTCATGTCTTTATGGACCTTGCTTTGTGCACTGGTGCGCAGTCTTGTTGGAACAGGAAGGGGCCATCCCCAAACTGTTCCCACAAAGTTGGGAGCATGAAATTGTCCAAAATGTCTTGGTATGCTGAAGCATTAGGATTTCCTTTCCCTGGAACTAAGGGGCCAAGCCCAACCTCTGAAAAACAACCCCACACCATAATCACTCTCCACCAAACTTTACACTTGACACAATGCAATCAGGCAAGTGCCGTTCTCCTGGCAATCGCTAAACCCAGACTTGTCCATCGGATTGCCAGACAGAGAAGCGTGCTTCGTCACTCCAGAGAACACGTCTCCACTGCTCTAGAGTCTAGTGGCGCCGTGCTTTACACCATTGCATCCGACGCTTTGCATTGCATTTGGTGATGTAAGGCTTGGATGCAGCTGCTCGGCCATGGAAACCCATTCCATGAAGCTCTCTACGCACTGTTCTTGAGCTAATCTGAAGGCCACACGAAGTTTGGAGGTCTGTAGCTATTGAGTCTGCAGAAAGTTGGCGATTTCTGCGCACTGTGCACCTCAGCATGCGCTGACCCCGCTCTGTGATTTTACGTAGCCTGCCACTTCGTGGCTGAGTTGCCGTTGATCCCAATAGTTTCCACTTTGTTATAATACCACTAACAGTTGACCGTGGAATATTTGGTACTTATTTAGGACTTATTGCACAGGTGGCAACCTATCACGGTACCACGTTTGAATTCAATGATTTGGATGGGTGTCCCAATACTTTTGGCAATATAGTGTATGTTTGTTCAGAGAATTTGACCGCAGGTTGTCTTGTAAACGAGGCACGAGTGTAATGGAGAGTTTGCAAAGAAACGTTTGTTAACAGTCAGCTGTATTGGATCTTACAGAAGCTACATCGCAAATCGTAAGTAAACGATTTCATAATGCGTAAATGACGGTTTTATATGGACAATGTTTTCAAAACACTTACTCACATGCAATAGAGAGTGGCCGTGGATACAGTTTCCTATGCAATGACGTTAGCCAATCATAATAGTGGCCATTTACAGACAAGTCTTAAAGGGATAGATCACCCAAAAATTATGTCATCATTTACTCACCCTTAAGCTGTTCCAAACCTGTATGAGTTTCTTTCGTCTGTTGAACACAAAAAAAGAACGTTGGTAATCAAACAGTTGACGGTAACCATTGACTTCTATAGTAGGGGAAAAAATATATTATGGAAGTCAATGGCTATCATCAACTCTCTGGTTACCAACATTCTTCAAAATATCTTTTTTTGTGTTCAACAGAAGAAAGAAACTCAGGTTTGGAACAACTTGATGGTGAGTAAATGACAGAATTTTCATTTTTGGATGAACTATCTCTTTAATGGAGCTGCCCCTTAAAATGGATCATTTCACTTATTATACATTAACGTTATAAATGAAACTCAAGGAACATATTAAAATATTCATAAAAAAAATCCATGTCATGACCCCTTTAATTAATTGCTTACAGATGAAGTTCAATAATATCTATTTTCTCAAGGATGGAGGACGAAACAGCCTCAGAAAAGGTACTGGCCTCAGTAGAACATTCACTGAAGACGTACCCCTTCTCCTATCAAGGAGCTCGTATCATTTCAGGCCAAGAGGAGGGAGCTTTTGGATGGATCACTGTCAATTACCTGAGCGAAAACTTAAATAAGGTATGGTGGGTTTTTTTGACATGGGTTTAGCAATGTTTCACATTTGTAATTTTAAATTTTAATTTGTAATTTTTAACCCAAAGCTCAGCTCCACACAGAATTAAAGTGCAGAATATATCGTGGATTACTTATCTAGTATAAGAATGAACAGTGAAACAAACAATTTCAATGTGAAAAGGAGAATGATGTAAGCTCCTGTGTTTATCATGCAGCCCACAGGGACTCTTGGAGCTCTGGACCTAGGCGGCGCTTCTACTCAGATAACCTTCGTACCTCAACAGAAAATTGAATCAGATGACAATTCTATTGACTTTAGGCTGTACGGAAACGATTATCACCTGTACACCCACAGCTTTCTCTGTTACGGGAAGGACCAAGTTCTCAAGCTTTCTATGGGCAAGAAATTAGTGTCAACACGTGCTGCTGACAAGGTATGCTTGTCATTGCAATTTGCATATGGTTTATAGCTGTGCGGGCACTTCGCAGTCCTTTCCTAGTCCAATCTAAATTATGGCAAAAATATATGTAAATTAAAAAAAAAGTAGGGACTTTAGTAGGGTCCCCCTATTGCATATTGTATAAAACTGAGTGTTGCATTAAAGCACTATGTGTACAGTACCATTTTAATGCATTAACTGTACATACTTTATGATGCCTACATTGCAAATCCATTAAAATATTTTCTATTGGTGTAGATTCACATACATTTAATTTTACAGCAAACATTTAGGTGCATTTTGGCTTCTTTACTTTAGCTTTGGTTGAAGTTAACTATTGTTTTTTTAATGCATATTTTAAGTATACAGTGGGGAGAACAAGTATTTGATACACTGCTGATTTTGCAGGTTTTCCTACTTACAAAGCATGTAGAGGTCTGTAATTTTTATCATAGGTACACTTCAACTGTGAGAGATGGAATCTAAAACAAAAATCCAGAAAATCACATTGTATGATTTTTAAATAATTAATTTGCATTTTATTGCATGACATAAGTATTTGATCACCTACCAACCAGTAAGAATTCTGGCTCTCACAGACCTGTTCGTTTTTCTTAAAGAAGCCCTCCTGTTCTCCACTCATTACCTGTATTAACTGCACCTGTTTGAACTCGTTACCTGTATAAAGGACACCTGTCCACACACTCAATCAAACAGACTCCAACCTCTCCACAATGGCCAAGACCAGAGAGCTGTGTAAGGACATCAGGGATAAAATTGTAGACCTTCACAAGGCTGGGATGGGCTACAGGACAATAGGCAAGCAGCTTGGTGAGAAGGCAACAACTGTTGGCGCAATTATTAGAAAATGGAAGCAGTTCAAGATGACGGTCAATCTCCCTCGGTCTGGGGCACCATGCAAGATCTCACCTCGTGGGGCATCAATGATCATGAGGAAGGTGAGGGATCAGCCCAGAACTACACGGCAGGACCTGGTCAATGACCTGAAGAGAGCTGGGACCACAGTCTCAAAGAAAACCATTAGTAACACACTATGCCGTCATGGATTAAAATCCTGCAGCGCACGCAAGGTCCCCCTGCTCAAGCCAGCACATGTCCAGGCCCGTCTGAAGTTTGCCAATGACCGTCTGGATGATCCAGAGGAGGAATGGGAGAAGGTCATGTGGTCTGATGAGACAAAAATAGAGCTTTTTGGTCTAAACTCCACTCGCCGTGTTTGGAGGAAGAAGAAGGATGAGTACAACCCCAAGAACACCATCCCAACCGTGAAGCATGGAGGTGGAAACATCATTCTTTGGGGATGCTTTTCTGCAAAGGGGACAGGACGACTGCACCGTATTGAGGGGAGGATGGATGGGGCCATGTATCACGAGATCTTGGCCAACAACCTCCTTCCCTCAGTAAGAGCATTGAAGATGGGTCGTGGCTGGGTCTTCCAGCATGACAACGACCCGAAACACACAGCCAGGGCAACTAAGGAGTGGCTCCGTAAGAAGCATCTCAAGGTCCTGGAGTGGCCTAGCCAGTCTCCAGACCTGAACCCAATAGAAAATCTTTGGAGGGAGCTGAAAGTCTGTATTGCCCAGCGACAGCCCCGAAACCTGAAGGATCTGGAGAAGGTCTGTATGGAGGAGTGGGCCAAAATTCCTGCTGCAGTGTGTGCAAACCTGGTCAAGAACTACAGGAAACGTATTATCTCTGTAATTGCAAACAAAGGTTTCTGTACCAAATATTAAGTTCTGCTTTTCTGATGTATCAAATACTTATGTCATGCAATAAAATGCTAATTAATTACTTAAACATCATACAATGTGATTTTATGGATTTTTGTTTTAGATTCCGTCACTCATAGTTGAAGTGTACCTATGATAAAAATGACAGACTTCTACATGCTTTGTAAGTGGGCAAACCTGCAAAATCGGCAGTGTATCAAATACTTGTTCTCCCCACTGTAGATATATAGACCACACTTGACTCTAATACTATTGTATCTTATATTCTTGAATATTTTTTTTTCTTCCTCAAGACAGACCCTATTGAGTTAAGGGATCCTTGCTTCCACCCTGGATATAACTTCACCAAGACAGTTCAAAGTGTCTTCGATACCCCTTGTATGGATGAAGTGAACATGCCAAATGGAAATTTCTCCCATGTGGGGTTGGGGGATTGGTCTCAGTGCCAACAATCGATCAGAAAGGTTTTTAATATCAGCCATTGTGCTTACTCGAAATGCTCTTTCAATGGTGTTTTCCAGCCTTCTGTCGATGGACAATTTGGGGTAAGAAACAATGAAGATTGTTTGAATGAATTTGAATGGCTGGTTGTAAATCAAAACTAGTGTTAATAATCATGCTATTTGACTTTCTAGGCTTTTTCTGCTTTTTTCTTTGTGATGGACTTTTTGAATCTGACCAGTGATTCATTAGCCAGTACAAAGCAGAAGCTGACAACGTACTGCTCTACTCCATGGAAAAAGGTGAAATGGTTTATTTACTGTCTTTGAAAGATGTTTTAAAATGGTTCCATTTTGTTGGGACAGGATGTCTAAAAGTGAACCTGCTTGACTTTTATAGCTTGTAGAAAATCATCCCAAAATAAAACAGAAGTACCTTTCAGAATACTGCTTCTCAGGAACATACATACTCACTCTTCTGGAAGACGGATACAATTTCACCTCTGACAACTGGAAAGACATCCGTTTCATTAAAAAGGTAAGCATGGTGTAAATTTTAAATTATTTCTCCTCACAGAATACAGTGGCCTCAGAGTATTTATACACTTAAAGGATTAGTTCACCAAAAAAATGAAAATTATCCCATAATTTAAGCACCCTCAAGCCATCCTAGGTGTATATGACTTTCTTCTTTCAGCCAAACACAGAGTTATATTAAAAATATCCTGGCTCTTCCAAGCTTTATTACGGAGCCCCGCACATTTCTTGCCCCGTGCAAGAAAAAAAAAGTAAATCGTGCGTACAATTTACTAATTTGTTCCCTCGATTTATAAATCATGTGCACAATTTACTATTTAGTTCTCTTGATTTGCTAAATCGTGCGGACGATTTACTACTTCGTTCCCTCGACTTGCTAAACCGTCCACACGATTTATTAATTTGGTTAACGATTTAGCCTACCAGTTTTTTCCTGCATGTCATGTGCAGGGCTCCGTACTTATAATGGGAGTGAATAGTAACTGAGATTTTGAAGCCCCAAAAAAAACACATCCATCCATCATAAAAGTTATTCATATGGTCCAGGAAGTTAATAAAGACCTTCTGAAGCGAAGCGATGCGCTTTTGTAAGAAAAATATCCATATTTATAACTTTATAAAGAGTGTTGGGGGTAACTCATTACAAGTAACTTGAGTTATGTAATCAGATTACTTTTTCAAGTAACTAGTAAAGTAACACATTACTTTTAAAATTTACAAAAAAATATCTGAGTTACTTTTTCAAATAAATAACGCAAATTACTTTGTTTTCCCATGTATTGACTGATAGCTCTCTTCGTAAATAAATCGTAAGTGCAGAGGCGTTTTGTTTCATGATGGTTATTGTAGTTCTAGACTAAATGTGAGCATGCATTTACTAATCTCACTTGCACAAAAAAAAGATTCAGTATTCCTCAAAATGAATAAAATCAGTGAAATGCAAAATCAGAATACTATGCAAACCTCCAATAATTAAATGTTAAATAAACAAAAATTATGGATTTAATCTCACTTTATTGACCAATGTCTTGCTGCTGACCTTTGATGATTCAGTTAAACCATAAGCAAAAATTACTTTTTTTTTTGTTTTTATCTCCTGCATCCTATTCTTCCGTTATCCAGAATGGCAGCAGAGCTGAAAGGTTTGTTTGATCTGCGCCTTCTACTTTACACGTGTGAATTTGCATTTCCTTCAGCCTGAGGCTTATTGTTTCACTTTTGGTGTGAAAGGGTCTTTATATTTGCTCAAAAATAGTAAAAAAAAAAAAAAAAACAAGCCCAGCCCAGGTGAGAAAAGTAACGCAAAAATAATGTAACGCATTACTTTTCTTAAAAAGTAACTAAGTAATGCAATTAGTTACTTTTTAAGGGAGTAACGCAATATTGTAATGCATTACTTTTCAAAGTAACAAAGCAGAAGAGTGACCTCTGACCTGAGGCATGATGTATTGACGAACGCGGAAGCGCAGAGGATAGAGCAAAACAAAACACAGGTCACGAACTAGAAGTCTAAAATGAGAATTTTTAAAGAGAAATGTCAGAGGAGCTTGAGTTTGTTGCCCAGCCCTATTTGTTTGAACCACGAGAGGCATCTACTCTCAGCTAAGCTTACGCTACTCTACATCCTACGTCATACGCCGGAACTCGAGAACGCACGGACGGACGTTACTGGAAGCTAGTGATTACAGTTTATAAAGTTATAATTATGGAAATTTTTCTTACAAAAATGCATTGCTTCGCTTCAGAATGCCTTTATTAACCCCCTGGAGCCGTATGAATTACTTTTATGATGGATGGATGGATGGATGGATTTTTTTTGAACTTCAAAATCTATTGTTACTATTCACTCCCATTATAAAGCTTAACTCTTAATATAACTCTGATTGTGTTTGGCTGAAAGAAGAAATTCCTATACAACTAGGATTGCTTGAGGGTGAGTAAATTATGGGATAATTTTCATTTTTGGGTGTACTAACCCTTTAAGACACTTTCAAAACATTTAGGTTTAGGTAAAAAAATTAAATCAATTAAAAACTTATATACTTTTAATACTGAATCACTGTTTTTATTTTAAAGTAAAAGTAATTGCGTGACAACCGCTTTCTCTGTGCAGATAAGAGACAGTGATGCAGGCTGGACATTAGGTTACATGCTTAACCTGACCAACATGATCCCCGCTGAAGCTCCAGACACTCCCCTGATGCCTTATGGGGGATACGTCACATTAATGCTCCTCTTCACAGTTTTTATAGTTGTTCTCCTTATTCTGGCCTACATGTATTTCCGTCAGTCCACTAGAAAAGGCCAGAAAGACATAATTTAGACGGATATTTTGCTGTGGTCTCTTAATACTGAATGTTTATTTCTGCAGAGAAAAAAAAAATCATGTTTTGAATTGATCTAAATGTTTTTACATTTCAAAGAATTTGGACACCATACCTCATGTGAAGGATAAACAGTTTTTGGGAGAGAGAACGGTTACAGTTCCACTGAAACTGAAGAAACATCAGACTCTATTCCCATTCCTTTGTGATTTTTGTTACCACTTAAAGTTTTCTTTAAAAAATCAAGTCATAAGTACAGGTTTTAGCTTTTAGGGAGCTGGATGAAAAAGGGTTGCTGAGCTTCCTTAAAAGGAAAAGTGCACTGACATTCTATATATCGTGTGCCTTTAGTCTGTATGAAAGTTGAAAGTATGTATAAAGCACACATCTTCTTGATGCCAGTATCTTTAACTTTTTTACTTATTATAAAGAAATGTCTGTGAGGTCAAAGGTCTCTAGTTGTAGACCTTCTTTTGCATTATGGTCATATGAGTATCACTGGATATCATTGGTCAAGCATTGCTTTCAGCATAGCACATTTTTAAACAAATTGCAAAATTGAGGGACAATTTGCTATGCCCGTCATTGCATGCTTTTTATTTTTGCTCTTCTTGTGCTCGCTGTTTCTCGTTTTTTATATAAATAGGTAAAATAATCCTTTGTGCTAAAAACATTTGTTCATGTCTGCTTCTGTAAGGTACATTCTGTATATGAATTTCGTGTATAGCTCTAAAGTGATATGTAAAATTATGTGAGATTTTGTTTTTATATATTTAAACATTACCTGTAGCAAATTTCTATTAAATTTACAAATGACTGGTTGTGTATATATTTTATTTATTTATATATATATATATATATATATATATATATATAAAACAAGCATATATAATAACAGCATTTATTTAAAATATAAATGTTTTGTAACATAAATTATTTACTGTAACTTTTGATCAAATTAATGTCCTTGGTGATTAATAGTATAATCTTACTGATCTTAAAAATCTTACTGACACCAATATGTTCTTTCCCCCAGATATATATCTGCTACAATAAACATAGGATATACATTCATTCTTTATTATTGCTACTGAGAGGTAACAAAAATCATCCTTACAAAGGTTTACATTAAGCCTTAATTCCACAGGAATATTTGAACCAAGTATTGCCACTGATTTAATGTAAGATAATAATCTGAAGAATCCGTGGGTATAGCCTTTCTTACAGATTATATGAGAGGCCATAACACTGTCAAATACATATGCAGAGTATATAGAACCAGTTTGAGATTACAGTTTATATCAGGAGTATGTTATGCTGAAGAGTGTGATGATGTGTCAGCACTGGAGATACTGGCAATATACAAACATACTTCATTAAACATATGAAGCAACAATGAAATATTCAAATCTAGACTCACAGTGGTGCTTAAAAATGAAAAATTGCTCGTCCTTAACTGTGTAACAGATAAACCAATCAAATCCTAAATCTTTGCATAGAATTGTTCAATATCTTATATCTATAACACCCTCCTTTATGGATCTGTCCCAACTTTTTCATCTCTCTAAGCAGTGATTGCCATTTAATTTGATCTGCAATACATCTAAATTGCATCTCAAATGTGGAAGATTGATGCCCATATGGATCTTATGGGATGAATAAAATGCTGAGTCAGTGGACACTGGGAGTAGTTTTGAAGTTGCAGTTCTTGGCTTCTCTTGGCTTGATGTGAAGCGTCTCTGAGTGTTTGTCTCTGGCGCACTCTTGTGGCTCTTCTCGTTTGTACAGCATTGATCGTAACTGTGGCAGGCACTGGTCCCAATCCTCGGGCAGCAAGAGCAAAAGGAAGCCCAAACAAATGATGGACACCGCAATGACACGTACACTGTTGAGCTGGATCTCACACATGTAGCGGTCTATGACTGGAGTGCAGAAGATTTATGGTGGTCACTCAGTTATTACGTTAAAACGTTTGAATAATCTTAAAAACACAAAAATGCTAATGTAATCAGGCATATTTGGAAAACATGTAAAATATATGCAATTTCTGGTAATGTTGCTACCATTCAAAAGCTTGGAGTCGGTGAGATTTCTTTTTTGGGAAAGAAATTAAAGGGATAGTTCACCCAAAAATGAAAATTATCCCATAATTTACTCACCCTCAAGCCACCCTAGGTGTATATGACTTTAAATGGGTTTGTGTAAGAAAAATATCCATATTTAAAACTTTATAAAGTAAAATATCTAGCTTCCGGTGGATCGCCTTCCGTATTCAACTTACGAAGAAAGTGTAACACCTCTCGCAGTTCAAAACGCTTACGCTACATCCGGCGCCATCGTCGCGCCAGTTACGCTTTTTTCGTAAGTTGAATATGGAAGACGGTCCACCGGAAGCTAGATATTTTACTTTATAACGTGTTAAATACGGATATTTTTCTTACAAAAACCCATCGAGTCGCTTCAGAAGGCCTTTATTAACCCCCCGGAGCCGTGGGGATTACTTTTATAATGGATGGATGCACTTTTTTGGACTTCAAATTTTGGGCTTCCATTCACTGCCATTATAAAGCTTGGAAGAGCCAGGACATTTTTTTATATAACTCCAATTGTAGTCGTCTGAAAGAAGAATGTCATATACACCTAGCACCTATTTTCATTTTTGGGTGAGCTATCCCTTTAATACTTTTATTTTGCAAGGATGCATTCAGTTGATCAAAAGTAACAGTAACAATATTTATAATGTTACAACAGATTTTTGTTTCAAATAAATGCTGTTATTTTGAATTTTCAGAATTTTCATGAAAAAAACAGGTATCATGGTTTCCACAAAAATATTAAGGAGCACAACACTGATAATAGTAATAAATGTTTCTTGAGCAGCAAATCAGCATATTAGAATGATTTCTGAAGGATCATGTGACACTGAAGACTGGAGTAATGATGCTGAAAATTCAACTTTGCCACCACAGGAATAAATTGCATTTTAAAATATATCAAAACAGAAAACAGTTATTTTAAATTGTAATAATATTTCACAATATTACTGTTTTTGATCAAATAAATGCAGCCTTGATGAGCATAAAATACTTTCAAAAACATTAAAAAAAATATGTAGTGAACAGTAGTGTATATTATAGGGTTGAAGGAGTAAAAATAATCTAATTTATTCAGCCTCATGTTGTTCTAGACCTGTAAGCTTGCTTTATTCGTGAAACACAAAAGGAAGGAAGTAATCCATAAGCGCAATATTCACATTAATTATATGGAAAACAGCAGCGCTCCACTAAAATCCTTATACAGGTCTGACATGAGACTTAGTAAATAATGACAAAATATTAATGTGAACATTCTCAAATTGCACAAATGAGATTTTAAAGCAGAGATTTTCAGGAAAATTTAATAAATTATGTTTTTTTTTGGTCAATATTTACTTTCAATGTACAGGACATACAGTATAACTTATATTAAAAACCAGTGACTCACCAGCGTTGACAGGCACACTGAGCACAACGCCCAGAGAAATCAGAGTAGGAAGTGTTACTAGAACACCAAAATTCAAGAGGAAGTTGAACACTGAGAGGGCAACCAAAGGAAAATCAACATTGATATTAATTTTAAGGGAAGATGGCAATTCAAGTACATAAGAGAAGCTTGTGTATTTGTGTCCATCATCTTACCCAGCAGAAGAGCGGACATGCCACAGATGCTTGGCCATGGCAAATCTCTAGGTGAAACAAAGTCCTCGGCCCCCGTGAGAAGCAGGATCAGAGGTACAGCGCTAATGAAGACCAAATTAGCTCCGCCGAGGACTGTAAGATACACAGCTGCTTCACCCAGCTTTGCACTACCCAGAACAAGCTTGAACAGAACCTGCAGAAACATGTACATTTATACATTTCTGCTCAGCTAAAGAGAGAATGCAACAGTTAAATGTTCATTTGAAACAGGTCAGTGGTGTACGACGGTCTAAGATGTGTTTGTTTTGCTACAGTATATTCTCTCTTACTTTGTATATAGCTGCTGTTGATGCAGACGCAACCACAAGGGAGATGCCAATCACAGAATGGCTGTGGAAACCATCGGCATATGTCATCATAACAATGCCCCCAATGGCTAAAATGGCAGCTACAATCTGTGATCAGACAGAATACCGAAAAATGCCTAACTGTTTTAAAGTACATTATAATAAATTACTCACAACAGTATAGTCACTATAAAAGCATTTTATATAACAATTTATACATCATAGACTCACCCGCACTCCCATGAAGCGATCCCGCAGGACAATCCAGGATATTAGGAAGACAAAGGCACGACTACAGCAAAAAAGGGCACAGGCATCAGTGGCGGGGATTCTGCGAAGGCCTTGCAGGTACAGGTAGCTGGTGAGAGTCCACAGCACTCCAAAAGGGGCAACACGAGAGAGCAGCATTCTCAGTGACAGCCCATCATCTCCCAAGAACTGACAACACTCTCTATTGTGAATCCACACACATGCAAATGATGTATCATACCATCATTTATCATTCTACCATTTACAATATGCATTTTTGTAATATAGATTGCCAATGTTTGGGGACAGCTGACTGAATGGACGTTTTTGATCTTAAAGCGTTAGTTCACCCAAAAATGAAAATTCTGTCATTAATTACTCGACCTTCGTTCATCTTCGGAACACAAATGAAGAGAGCTCTCTGACCCCTCCATAGACAGCAATTTAATTAGCACTTTCAAGGCCCAGAAAGGTAGTAAAGACATAAAATAGTCCATGTGACTACAGTGGTTCAACCTTAATTTTATGAAGCGACAAGAATACTTTTTGTGCGCAAACATCTGTGTCAGTCTCCTACACTGTTGACTTTTGTCAGCTCCTGCATCAGAATCACACGCATGCGTCGTGGTGCTCACGTGAACAGCATCGGCCAATGGTAAGCTGGCATGCTGGCGTAGCTCTGATGTAACTCGGAAGCGCTGTACTGTATTTACTACGTCAACAGCATAGGATACTGGCACAGACGAGAAGAGATTGTTGAATAAAGTCGTTATTTTTGTTTGTTTTTTGTGCACAAAAAGTATTCTCTTCGCTTCATAAAATTAAGGTTGAACCACTGGAGTCACATGGACTATTTTAACTATGATTTTACTACCTTTCTGTGCCTTGAAAATGGTAATTAAATAGCTGTCTTATGGAGGGGTCAGAGAGCTCTCGGATTTCACCAAAAATATCTTAATTTGTGTTCCGAAGATGAACAAAGGTCTAACGGGTTTGGAACGACACGAGGGTGAGGAATTAATGACAGAATTTTCATTTTTGGGTGAACTAACCCTTTAAAGATGTTTGATCCAAAATCTTACACCTAATTGCTTAAAAAAAGATGCATACATTGTGCCTTTGTACACAATAATCACATATATAATTTTTTTTTTTACTGTAAAATTAAGGAAAAGCTGCCAAAAAGCGTACAACATACACCACCATTCAAAAGTTTGGGGTCAGCAAGACTTTTCTCCCCCTTTTAAAAAACATTACTACTTATTCAGCAAGGATGCATTAAATAAATAAATTAAACAAATAAATGCTGATCTTTGACCTTTCTATTCATCAAAGAATCCTGAAAAAAAATGTATCATGGTTTCCATAAAAATATTATGCAGTACACCTGTTTTCAACATTGATAATAATCCGAAATGTTTCTTGAGCATCAAATCAGCATATTAGAATAATTTCTGATGGATCATGTGACCATAAAGACTAGAGTAATGGCTGCTGAAAATTTTGAAATATATTAAAATGTATGTAAAATAGTATTACAATTTAAAACTATTTTAAATAGTTTTAAATTGTAATAATTTGATTTAAAAAATGCTAATAATGCTGTAACTCTATTTTATTAAAATTAACCATCATTAAATTACTGCAGTAAATTGCCGAAATTTGGGGAGGAAAAACTTACTTAAAAAAAACCTTTGGATAATGTGTAACATTAACCAACATCAGGCAAGGAAAGTCGTTTCAGAGGTGGAGCAAGTTATTATATTTTTAAGATTACAAAGACAAACATTTTTTCTTTCTTAGAAATAAAATGCACTGATGAACACAATAAGATGTGCACATTGAGAACATAGTAATAAATAGATTTTGATTTCATGATGACTTTAAGAATAAGAACTAGTGATAAAACCAACTATCCAATTTAGATAGTATTTTATAGAATTTAGGAAACCCTGGTTTTGTTCAATTACACCCACTTCCAAAAGTGCTGCTCAGTACAAAAGACTAAACCTTTAAAAAAAAAATCTATTGTGCTGAACTCATGAAAAGGACAAAAATGCCAGGGGACAATTGTTAAGAAAATGAGGTTAAGGTCAAGTCCTCTATCTGAGCAGCCTAGCCCAAAAGAACTGCAAAGTCAACAGTCACTCTGCTTCAGCAAGCCAAATTGAGGTGTCTGCATAAATCCAAACTATTACACAGTGCAGCACTTTTGCAAAGTTTCATTTTAAAACACTTTGAAGTTTCATAGGCCACAGAATCTTAAAGATCTCCTTGCATGAAAGGAAGCACAACCCGTCTCACCTGAAGCGCTGTCTGGGGGTCTGTCTGTCCTTGCTACAGCACAGGTGACCCAGGTAGTAAAGAGGGAAGATGGCACAGTTCCAGGAGGTGGAGAACCAAGTGAGGGTGAATGGGACATTCAAGTGTCTGATGGTTATTTTGGCCAACTGAGTGCAGCCTGACCAAGACGCGCAGATGCAGATCACCATAGCAACACCCCACAGTGCTCTGCGCAGGTGGACTGCAGTCATACACAAACAGCAGCGGAGCCTCTGCAGCCTGTTCACACAATCTGATTTGACTGTTTCTGTAGCAGAATGGCCATCTACCTTCACTTCCACCTTCTCACTGCTGGACTGGTCCTCCTCTGCAGATACAGACAACATAATTGCATAATACAAAGTCATAATATTTTTATAGCCACAGGCATTTAACTGTACTGTACTGCCAACTCTTTTCTTTCAGCAATAAACTTTAATGCAGTAGTATAGAATAAATTTGCATAACAAAGCTGATGCTTACAAAGCTTAAATGCAGTACATAAAAGATATATAATAATATATTTTTTGAACTGTAACTTTAGTAAGAAAACTTAAATCAAGTAATGTTTCAACATAAACCTGAAACCTGACAGCAGGAATCAAGCAAAGTTTGAGGTCGGTAATAATTTTAAAAAAAAATGCTTTTAAAAGAAGCCTCTAATGCCCTCCAAGGCTGCATTTATTTGATTAAAAAAAATAAAATTAGAACAATAATACTGTGAAATATCCTGTTTTAATACATTTTAAAATGTATTTTATTCCTGTGATCAAAGCTGAATTTTTACCAGCTGTAATCATGTCCAGTCTTCAGTGTCATATGATCCTTCAGAAATCATTCTAATATGGCGATGTGTTGCTCAAGAAACATTAAGCAATGTTGAAAACAATTGTGCTGCTTAAGGATTCTTTGATGAATAGAATGTTTAAAAGGACAGCATTTATTTGGAATATAAATCTTTTGTAAAATTATAAATGCATTTACTGCCACTTTTGATCAATTTAATGCGTCTTTGCAGAATATATATCTTACTGTGTAAGGTCATACTGTGAATATAAAGTTACAATTGTGAGATATAGAGTTGCAGTTATAATAAACTGTAAGTCGCACCTGTAAGATAAAAATTGCAATAGTAAGAAATAAAGTCAATTTCTTTTTACTCTGGGATGGAAACAGTCCTCCATATTTGTGGCATAATGTTATTTACCACAGAAATTATTTCTGACCTGTCCTTAGGCTTTTCTTTTAAGTAAGACATGATTATAACACATTATAAAACAAGATACAATAACAGACAGCAAGACACCATACACAAGATCATCAAATGTATTGCTGTCCATGGCACTGAAGATGTAACATTGTTCCTCCAGCTATGTAGAAAACCATTAATTGCATTACAAGGCATCTCATTTCTCCTTTATATACCATACTTGTGTCCTCATGGCCTGTAGGAAGACATTTAGTATGTTCTGTCCAGAACCAGCTAGGTTTGAAAGACTGAAAGACAGAACTGTCAGTGCAAGGAGGACAAGGAGGCAGACAGACTGTCCCCAAGTAGCAGTCAGTCAACAGAACGAATGTGACCCTCAATATCATAGCCACACCACCGACCAAAGTCTGGGATAGATCATGTGATACGAGTGCCAGCTCGGTGCTGCACACATTGTCCCAGGTATTATGAGGTGATCCTAAAGTGGTTAAAGATTGGGCCTTTAAATCCAGTGATTCAAAAACCCAGTATACTGGCAATCTACTGTATGAACTATAAAAACATGATGAACTGCCCAATTACCATTGTGCCCTGTTAGGGCCCCCCCAATCTAACTGCTGTATGATGATATCAATGCCAAACTTTTATTATATCACACATCTACCAAACAGGAGCTTGAAGAAACATTCTCACACTATAGTTTTAAAGATGCTGTTTTCAACTAAAAAATTGATGACAGAAGATCTGCTCACTTTAAATGTTTTAAACAGTGAGATCGCAGCTTATGCTCTCAGGGGTTTTAGAGGTTTCAACTGCTTTTGGGTAGAGTTAACTGTGCAACAAAGACATGACAGTGTTTAGAGTATTTAGTTAACTAAATACTTATTTCAGTTAATTTGCCAAGGCAACATTTTTTATTTCATTTAGTTTAACTTGATGTACTATGACGCAGTCAGTGGAGGAATGGAAATGAGAATTGAGAGAGGCCTTGTCTGCCCCTGATGACTCAGCAAATCTGGGCTCTGACTCAGTTACCTTCTTCTGGAAAGTAGAATCATTGCCAGAGCTGCACATCGTAACTCTCAAATACAATAATAGATACATCAGGGGTCACATTCGCTAAACAGATATTTTCAGAATAAAATAACATAAAAATTGCATTTTGTTTTTACTGAGTACTATATATACACATATAGAAAGTAATTGAAAGTTGTCTACCAATGATTCAGCAGTTTTACAAATGGGTGATAGATTTTGTTGCTTGTGCCCGTGTCAACAGTATTCTTAAGAAATGATGAAATGTTTGTGTGTGGAGTTGCGGAGGAGCTCGGATAGATGCAGGGGTGTGAAGTTGGACTCTGATTGATGTGTTTGTTTACACCATAGAGCATAGATGTTCACCTCTCCTGTAAAAAAACATCTATCAAACTCATAGACTGGACAAACAGCTGAAAAGCAAAAAGAAACAATCCTCGCTTGAACCTTTAAGCCACCTTTAAACTTTTAAGAAGGACTACATAATGCATGTAAAAGTCATGTAATGTAATATAATTCATGGGTACCGAAGACGTCACTTCCGCCATTATCGCCGCCATTTTTATGTCCAACATGGCAATGAACACAGCAGATTCTAGATGAGACGATTTGAGAAAGAAAATCGATATTTGGAAAAAAACATTTGTTGTTGGTTGTGATCCTTATTTATTACCTCCAACTGTGTTTTGTCCCTTAAAATCTGCGACGCCAACTTACTTTTCCGGACATTTCTACAGTAGCGCCCCCGAGAATAAGGTGGATATATCTTGTACACAATCCATCACCATACACCGGAGAAAGTGCTACCAAAAAATCTTTTGCCCTAACATAAAAATAAAATACCTAAATTCAAACAAATCGTTGTACAACATTACTTAGGCTACATATAAAGAAACAAAATGCATGTGCCATGAATAAATAAAATGAAATAGCCTCCGCACGGACAATAAGGAAATGATTTTAATCAAACCATTGTTGATGAAAATAATACTAGAACAGTAAGTGCTAGTTATTAAAAATAATGCATCAATGTTTTTGAAAAAATATTAAACATTTTTAATATTACAGTAATAGTAATTATCTTTAATATTACTGTTTGAAACAACATCATTGCTGTTTGAGCTGCGCACGCTGAAGCTGAAGAGCTTGTTGTGGATGCGTTCCCATAACAACACGCTGAAACGCGGCAACTAAGCCCAAAGAAATTACAACGTTTTATTACAATAGTGTATACAATTATAATGTCATGAATATGACAGCCCATAATCATAGTTATTAATGTTTTGCGTTGCTGTTTGAGCGCGCGCGCTGAAGCTCAAGATGATCAGGTACAATGAAGCACTGTGGGTTATTTACCTCAACGAAACACATGTATATGAGATTAATCATAGTTATACTACATAACTTAATATTACAACTTATATCTGCACAAGTGAAGTTTGAGCTAAGTTATGTGCTAATGTGTAAGCCGTAGACGCGCTCTTCCCACAACAACGCACTGAAACAACAACCAAACCCAGAGAATTCACAACGTTTTATTACAATAGTGTCCTCATTATAATGTTATGTGTATGACAGTCCCAGTAGTTATTAATGTTGTGCATTGCTGTTTGGCTGCCAGTGGTCCCTCCTGGTTGAAGCCAACCATTTATTCCGCCGATCTAACGTTAACTCCTTTGGGATCGAATAAAATTGTAGTTCGGTGTTTCTCAGACGACTGTTGAAACAGCTAACTGCACAAAATATCCCGGGCACATTGTAACCTTGTGGTGAACCTTCTTGGAGTTTTGTGCCCATAGACTGAAACAGGTCGCGCAGCTGTGACCTGACACAAAAATGGCGGCAATTAAGTACAGTGACGTCACATGGTCCGCATGAATAATGTAATACTATTTTGTTTCTCTACATAGGATATAATATAAGTTAAGGGTAAATAACTATTGTAGCTATATGAATTATATAGTATAGTACCCTTAGAGTTCTACAAAAGGAAGTTGTGATAGTATTTTCTTCACTATTGTGAGGTTATCCGAGTGAAATGGCTTCTCGAACAAGTAAAATATAGTTTAATAGGTAAAAAAAAATTCTGTAAAAAGCCTTTCTTTCATTCTTTTTTTCTTTCTTTCTCCTTTTTTTCCTTTTTTTTACATGACATGTATGGTTATATGTACTCTTGTATGTAAATTATGTTTTGTTCTTATTAGTTTTTTTTTTTTTTTTTAAAAAGCATTAGATTTAAGGCGGGACTTTATTTTGTCCATCTGGAATTGATTGGATGGTTGTGGTTTGCTATTGCTGTAATCTCATGTGAGTGACAGGTTGTCCCGCCCCCACGCCAGTAAACACATAATCAGAGAAAAGATATCATTGCAAGAGGGAGGAGGAATTATTTTGATTACAGATGTCCCATCCCATGACTAATAATAATAATAATATTAATAAAAATAATAATGTGCACAAATACATCATTTATAATAAATATTGCAATATTCCATAAAAAAGAACTGTCTATTTTGAGTTTCATGGTGACTTTATTTTTGTTTATTTTTTTACCTTTAACTAATAAACACAAGCATAAATCAAGCGTACTACCTCTGACAGACGCGTTCCAGGGCACATAGCCATAGTAACCAGTGATCCTCAGAATCCGCTCTTCTATGGATGCGTTGTTGATGTACTCGACCGATCTCGAGGACTTCAGTTCTTCGTTTAGTTCTTCATCAATGACGAGGGATTTCAGCTGTCTGATCTGAGGACTGATATCTGACAAGCGGCGCGGACTCATGTCTGAAGGCTTTATCATTCCCCTGAAGTTAAAGAAGAGACATCAGAAAACAGTGGATCTCAGCGGAAATGTAGAGCTTAGAAGAACACAACGCTTGTAAACACACCGTCAACACTGCAAATTTGAGGCACGACACAACGCAATACGACAAAATGCTGCCAATCAATGAAACTGTACAAAACTGCGAGCGCGCGCGTTCGCGAGAGTCAGAACTTGCAGTTGCACTGAACTGCTGTCTTAAACAGACAATGGTGTAAACTTGTTTATGGTACATATCATTGCAAGCTAGACGAATGCATTTAAATGGACTAAGGATGAATGTATTTATAGTCAATGAGCAGTTCGTGCGCACGCGCTCATTTTAAAGCCTCTCATATTTATTTGCCAAAAAATGTATAACTCACTCTGAGACTGAGACAGAGAAGTTCTGTTTCATTCGGCACTCTGATGAGCCCATTTTAAGAAGTATTTAGCGTTTAGAAATCGTGATTGTTCAGGGTAGATAGTCAAAAGGAGATCCATAGCATTGAGCTGGAGCTTCACTGCTGTATGAAGACACGACCACCTGTGAACGTAGTGCGCCTGCGCGGACCCGAACTATGATAGGCTACCCATTATGATACCCAGTTATGAGCTTCCAAATTAATGTTTCATCTTCTATTGACGATTTTACCCATGTGGACCACCAATGGACTCTCTTAAAACACACTTTTCAGACTCACACTACACTGAAGAAAAAAAGAAAGAAAAAGATTTTCTGCCAGGACATTATCCAGTAATTTTACGGACATTTCTGTTAACCCTTAAAACACAACCTGATGCAGTGCGTAATTCAAAATACAGGTAAAACACCTGTTAAAAAAAAAAAAAAAAAAAAAAATTCCTTTATAGTTAAACAGTAGGCTACATTGTGCCCTACTTTTTATTTTTTTATTATTTTTTTACAGTGTAATTTATTTAGGCTTATTTAGTCCAATAGTGCATGTGCATACATCATAGGAGATGTTGTGTCATTTTTGTTGTTTCATTAAGTCATGAGTATTCAGTGGTGGAAATATTTTTGGAATAAAATGACAGACTCAGTGCTAATTCCATATGTATAGCCTATTAAATAGCCTACATAATGCATTATGTAGGCTGGGGGGGGGGGGGGGGGGGGGGGGGGGGGGTTGGTCTGAGACTAGACTTTTTACTGTCACTTTTTCTGTCGTTTTTTACACAATAATTTCCACATACTTGCTGTGTTGTTCTTGTGATGCACATTACATTTAGCTTGCTTCAGTGTATTTTCCTTTAGGTGAACAGCTACATTGCAGCAAATACAGCAGCCCAGCACAGCCCATCTGTATGGCACAGCAGAGATGCCAGTGCATGGCAGGGGGAAACCAAGGACAATGGCCAAGAGTAGACATGGAAGGAAGTGGCTCTTTTAGGGTGGTAAGCTACCCAGGAAGACAACATTGCAGGCAAAGCTTGTTTTCCCCCCACAAAGTTTTAGATCCCATACATGCTCTTAATATGAATGTTTTTTACATTTCAGAAGATATGTGAGTGGTACCTGACCATGCAAAACTGCCACAAATGCCACAATTCTAGGGTGTTGTGGGTGTTTACCAGGCATATGTTTTGTGTTACTATCTGGTCCCCACATATAGCTGGGGTCAATTTAGCCTAATATCTGTTTAATCCTCCAGTGTGAATCTATGTGGTTTTTTTTTTTTTTTACCCCTATTTAATTGTCCACCAGATAAAAATCTTAAATCTGATTTGCTAAGAGAGGTGCATGTCACAGCAATATCTCATTCATGTAACACAAACGTTGCGGAACATTACATGCCAAAGTTTAATACAAAGTTCAATCTTTCACATCTATAACTATTAAATGAGCAAGTATAACCTTGTGATGCAGACCTTAGCAAGCACCATGAAATATGTTAGTTTTCACATATACAGTATATGTATGTTAGTTCCATTTACTTTTTCACTATGGCATTTTTCATTGCTGCTGTTTAAAAAAAATTAGTTATTTTATAGCACTTTACAATAAAGTCTCATTTGTTAACATTAGTTAATATTAACTAACTAACCATGCATAATGCTTAAACTAACCATAAGCAATATAATTTTTACAATTTTTATAATTTTAATACTTTGTTAACATTAGTTAGTAAAATAATTGTGCATTGTTTGTTCATTGTACATTAACTAATACAACTTTTGGTTTTAAAAATGTATTAGTAAATGTTGAAATTAACATTGGCTAAGTTTAATAAATGCTGTAGAAGTATTGTTTATTGATCATGTTAAATAATATAAGTAATGTTAACCATTGAAACCTTATTGTAAAGTAGTTATTTTAGCAAATTTTAAGACAAATAACCAGTTTTATATTTCACATGAACACAATTGCAACAAAAACCTGTGAAATTGCTGCCTGTTATAAAAATATTTTAAAGCCACACTTCTAAATTAAATTGCAGAGGAAAGAATAGCAAGACTTTAGACAGTAAGTTGAGGATTAAAAGATCTATGCTGGTGATCAAAGCTGTCTTAATAAAACACCTTAAAAGCATCATTATGCCATTTGGTCATTAAATTGTCATTCAGATTAGCTTTTCAGCACTTAATCAAACGTAAAAGTTTTTACCTGTCTTTCTGAGGACACAGTTGTACACAGGGTGCTGGAGTTTTGTCCCCTTTCTGCATTGCGCCGGCACATCATGTGTGGGGATCTTTTCCCTGCAGTGTGGCAGCTTCACGGTCCACAGCCAGGTTTTGAAAGATGGCTAGCAGTGGGGGTGTGAGCCACGGTGTGTGTGTGTGTGTGTGTGTGTGTGTGTGTGTGTGTGTGTCTGTGTGTGTCTGTGTGAAGGGGAGTTCATTGTAACTGGTTGGCACCTATCGATCGGAAGAACCGTCTCCAACCCACACAAGCCTCAGTTAGGAGACCTGTGCTTAGCTAAGCAAAAACTCCTGACAGCGGCGTCAATACCCTCCCGACACCTTCCGTTGGAGAATGCCATGGGGAGAAGCCATGAGGTCTGCACTGCATATGCTTAACTCAAAATTGAGCTTGGCACACACTGTAGCGAGACCTGACTTCTAATGAAGCAGACTGGCTTGGATAAACAGGCCATGGGAGAGGGAGTTTAATTGAAAAATCTTGGGTGAGAACTATCGAAGCACTCTGGTGGAGATTATTCCCATTTATCAAGGACAAACCAAAGGCAAAGTTAAAAGGAGACATTTATAAATAACAACTGCAGTATTCAATAGTTTGTTCTCTTCAAGGAGAACAAAAGGGTAAGATGGAGTAAGATGCCACCCGGGACAAGATGTTTTTTTGAAGTGAAAAGGTAAAAATAAACCCTTGGGGTAAGATGGCTCCTCCATGATTTGGCACAGAAGGCCCAGAGTTGCATGTTGGTAGTGTTATTATTTGTAATTTAATATTTATTGTAATTCATGGAGTTATATCCAGTAATTCCATAAGTTAAATGTACATTTTAGACATCTTTGTTTCTAACTTATGAGTGAAATCATTCAAATTGAATGCATAGTGTTGCTGTTATAGCATATCTTCAATTAAATATGGGAAATTTAATATGATGTGTACATACTGATTTGGGGGGGATATGAGGTCAGATACAGTGGGGAGAACAAGTATTTGATACACTGCAGATTTTGCAGGTTTTCCTACTTACAAAGCATGTAGAGGTCTGTAATTTTTATCATAGGTACTCTTCAACTGTGAGAGACGGAATCTAAAACAAAAATCCAGAAAATCACATTGTATGATTTTTAAATAATTAATTTGCATTTTATTGCATGACATCTGGTTTGATCACCTACCAACCAGTAAGAATTCCGGCTCTCACAGACCTGTTATCTTTTCTTAAAGAAGCCCTCCTGTTCTCCACTCATTACCTGTATTAACTGCACCTGTTTGAACTCGTTACCTGTATAAAAGACACCTGTCCACACACTCAATCAAACAGACTCCAACCTCTCCACAATGGCCAAGACCAGAGAGCTGTGTAAGGACATCAGGGATAAAATTGTAGACCTGCACAAGGCTGGGATGGGCTACAGGACAATAGGCAAGCAGCTTGGTGAGAAGGCAACAACTGTTGGTGCAATTATTAGAAAATGGAAGAAGTTCAAGATGACGTTCAATCTCCTTCGGTCTGGGGCTCCATGCAAGATATTACCTCGTGGGGCATCAGTGATCATGATGAAGGTGTGGGATCAGCCCAGAACTACACAGCAGGACCTGGTCAATGACCTGAAGAGAGCTGGGACCACAGTCTCAAAGAAAACCATTAGTAACACACTACGCCGTCATGGATTAAAATCCTGCAGCACACGCAAGGTCCCCCTGCTCAAGCCAGTGCATGTCCAGGCCCGTCTGAAGTTTGCCAATGACCATCTGGATGATCCAGAGGAGGAATGGGAGAAGGTCATCTGGTCTGAGGAGACAAAAATAGAGCTTTTTGGTCTAAACTCCACTCGCCGTGTTTGGAGGAAGAAGTAGGATGAGTACAACCCCAAGAACACCATCCCAACCGTGAAGCATGGAGGTGGAAACATCATTCTTTGGGGATGCTTTTCTGCAAAGGGGACAGGACGACTGCACCGTATTGAGGGGAGGATGGATGGGGCCATGTATCGCGAGATCTTGGCCAACAACCTCCTTCCCTCAGTAAGAGCATTGAAGATGGGTCGTGGCTGGGTCTTCCAGCATGACAACGACCCGAAACACACAGCCAGGGCAACTAAGGAGTGGCTCCGTAAGAAGCATCTCAAGGTCCTGGAGTGGCCTAGCCAGTCTCCAGACTTGAACCCAATAGAAATTCTTTGGAGGGAGCTGAAAGTCTGTATTGCCCAGCGACAGCCCCGAAACCTGAAGGATCTGGAGAAGGTCTGTATGGAGGAGTGGGCCAAAATCCCTGCTGTAGTGTGTGCAAACCTGGTCAAGAACTACAGGAAATGTATGATCTCTGTAATTGCAAACAAAGGTTTCTGTACCAAATATTAAGTTCTGCTTTTCTGATGTATCAAATACTTATGCCATGCAATAAAATGCAAATGAATTATTTAAAAATCATACAATGTGATTTTCTGGATTTTTGTTTTAGATTCCGTCACTCACCGTTGAAGAGTACCTATGATAAAAATTACAGACTTCTACATGCTTTGTAAGTGGGCAAACCTGCAAAATCGGCAGTGTATCAAATACTTGTTCTCCCCACTGTATATGAGTTCATAATAGCCCTGTGGTGGGGTAAGATGACCTCTTTGAATAATTTTACATTTTGTGTATGACAACTAAATTAGTTAATCTTTCAACAGTCAGACAAAATATCTACCACACATAGAATCTCTTTAATATCTCTGTTCTTTCTCCTCATGAGACTGAATGGAGATCAAATGGAGATTTTTTATCTTGTGCTTTCTTCTGAGAAAAAGATCCTTCTGCAATGTCTCAGATTGTTGACACAGTTAGAGATCTCAAATATTTCTCATCAAATACTTATGAAGCCAATTTATTTATATTATGATATTACTTTTTATTATTTAAATGTATTTAAGTATTTGCTAATATCCATATTCAGGTTAATATTGAGATGTGTACTTTTACTGTTTGTCAACAAATGACTCAATTGTGCCTATTTTTATTTCTCCTTATGAATTTTAGGAGAAACAACTCATACTAAGTCAATATCTATAGTCAATGAAGCATTATTGAGACCTCCATCAGTTTTCCTGAGGTAGGCTATATATGGGAAAAAAATAAAATTGTCATTTGAATGTTAATAGTGCATCATAAATAAAAAAACAACAGATACTAACAAGAAATCATTCTGAATGACAGATATATACTCAAAAACAACATTTTTCCATTATAATATGAAGGAATTATTTACCTTTGGAGAACCCCCTGAAATATAACCTCCTGTATCACCTACAAGCAAAATACATTGTCCATTAACAAACTCATCGTTCTCAACAATATCTTATGCTGTGATGATAATGAGTGTAACATTAAGATGAAGGTCTAGTGGAACTCAAGAAGGTCATTTATAGTTTTACATGCTCTTAACAGAGGACAACTTATTGAAATATGTCCAAGGTGAGCACAGCTGCGGGGCCTTGTTAACATAACCTCGGCTCAATTTCAGCACCACTATTACAGGATGGCATCAAATTCACTTTCAAACAGCAGAGTAAATATCTCTTTTAACAGCACTGAGCAGGCATCCTGATACTGTTAACAGACCTTACAGCTGCTCGGGTCCACAAAGCCTCTTCGCCCCCAGCAAGGTTTTAACACACTGATACAGCCTAGCAAAGGCAAACTCTGAGAGGTGGAGGAGATGAGATTACTTGTGTGCTGCAAGTTCTGTTTTGTATGTACGACATCTTGCTATTGGCTGAAGAATGGACACAATACAAATCACATTATCTATAACCAGTTTATTCTGTTTTGATAAAGTGCGAACATACAAATAAATGCACAACTTACAGCATCTTTAGGCATGTGAAATAAAATTAAAGTATAAAACTGAAAACTATAAATTAATGATAAAATAAGATTTATTCCCTTCAATAGCAATATACCCAGTCACTCATAAGAGCATATTGATGCACTGATGTGACTTCTGTTCTTTGCTTACAATACAACAGTAATGTCACTCAATGCACTACAGCACCCTTAGGTGGTGGACAATGCCTACTGCAACAAACAGAACTGCTTCAGAAGAGCCAACATGACTAGAGGCAAAAAATAATCCCTTCAGTAGAGAAATTAATTATACAGCTTTTTGATTGTCTGATGCCTCTACTATAAATATATTTAAAATTCCCTTTACGCATTATGGAATGTTTAAAATGGGAAAAAAGTCACCAGGGACCTGCCCCTGTCTAACAATCTAATGGAGAAAAAAAAAAAAAAAAACTGGACATTGTACACTTGCAGACTTTGAATAGGGTTCAGGCTAGAATACACTACACAATCTTTACACTAAACGGCTGAGGATCAAACTTATGGATAATTGTGCTTGTTGCTGACAAATGAAAACAATAGTTTGATAACTTGTCTGATATCCTCTGACTGGATGGAATCAAAGTCTGAAGCTAAAAAAAAAAAATCGGAGTCTGTGCCTGTTATACATCATGTGATTTTCTGCTAAATCTGTCTACACCGACTGCCTAAAATTGGTAGACTGGCTCAGACTTTTAAAATAATTGTTCCAAAATGTACCATTTTTGGTTCCCCAAAGAACCTTTTAGTGGACAGTTCATAAATTAACCCTTTTTTCCGCCCTTATATTGTTTTTAAAATCTAAAGATGCTTTTCCACTATAAAGAAACTTTTGTGCAATATAAAGTTTCCATGGATGTTAAAGGTTCTTAACGGAACTATCAATGCCAATAAAGAACCTTTATTTTTAAGAGTGGAGCATTGACTTGTCCAAACTGCAAATCAGTGCAAAAGCCTGTACAAAAGATGTGTAGTTTATTCCAGCCTTAAGCAATTCCTCAAATTAGTATAACCAAAAAAACATGATTTACATTATTACATCTGTAAAACTATAATATAGGATATCCCTTTTAATTTACCTAACAAGAACATGGAATATATACAGCTAGTCTATGACCACTTACCAGTTAACTATTTATTTTCAGAAGGCATGGATGGATTTATCTGTTACACACACACACACACACACACACACACACACACACACACACACACACACGCACACACGCACACACGCACACATACACAAAAAAACCCTGGTCACAACACGTTTTTCAGTTCAGTAGCTGCATGGAGAATATCTGATATTTTGCATTATTCTACAAATTCACACAATCCTTTCCACAGTACTGTAACTTACCTTTAGCCGGTGTTTCAAGTATTCATATCTATGGTAGGTTTCAGCTAACTTGACAGCAGAGTACACTAACAATACATTTATGCTCTTAGTGGAGATGCTTCAGAAACATTAACGTGTCGGGTTCTAGATATGGAATTTCAGGATGCCTCATTGGTCCATTGGTCCATTAGAGGTAGCAGTAGGTGAGGAGACTATGTCATCAGGAAACAGATCAGTCTTATCCTCTCTAAATGAGGCTGCCTGGTCAGACACAGAGGCAAAGGAGAGGTGATCATGATCCACGATGTTAAGCTGGTCCTCCGTTTTTTGTTTCCTTAGGTAGAAGATCTTCCTGAGCTTCTTCAGCTGCTGAAGTTCACAGAAGGTTTCCAGAACCACCAACATCGCGATCAAGCCCAATATCAGATAGACTGTATAGGAGAAAGACAGATAGGGTTAAAGAGAGATGGAGAATAACCCCTGAGGGATCTCTTTAGAAAACTAAGCTAAAGTTCAACCAAATTTAAAGTTCTGCTAAATGTTTTATTGTCCCAACCACATACACTACCATTCAAATGTTACAGGTCAGTAAGTTTAAAAAAAAAAAAGAAATGAATACTTTTATTCAGTAAGAATGCATTCATGATCAAAAGTGAAAGTAAAAACTTCTACATTGCTACAAAAATATTCAATTGTTTTCAACATTGATAATAATAAGGCATGCTACTTGAGCAAATCAGCATCTTACAAATGATTTCTGAAGGATCATGTAACATTGAAGACTGGAATAATGGCTGCTGAAAATTCAGCTTTGCCATCCCAGGAATAAATTGCATTTTATATATTAAAAGAGAACATTATTTTAAATGTAATAATATTTCACAATATTACTGTCAGGTTTATGTTCAGTTTAAGTTGACCCAGTTTCCTAGTGTGTTTCCGTTTTTTCCTTTGATTGATTTATTCCGTTCACCTGTTGTCCATTAATTATCTCAATTTATCTTAATTAGTTAATATTTGCAGCATTTTCTCCCTTTTCTTTTTTGCTTTTCTTTTTCAGCACCATGGACCTCCCTGAAGTATACCTTCTCTGCCTGGAGTCCACTAGAAGAACACACCCGGGGGCTGGGACGTTTTAATTTAGCGTGCCAAACTCGCTACCCGGGCAGCTCGCTCTGTGCTTTTTTCCATCACTAGCCTGAGCGAGTGGTCTAAGGCACACCTTCCAGTGGACGGTCCCAAGGAGGATTTTGCCGCGTTTGTGGAGTGGGTGCTGGTACATAATGGATCGGCCTTCACCTGACCCAGAGCCCAGTCAGCCATCACCCAACCAGACAGAGCTGAAGCTGAACTCCAACGCAGACGTGGAGAAAGTGCCAGAGGGCCAAACTGAGCTGAATACCGCCCCAGAGCCTGTGCCGTCGACACACAGCTCCGCCTTGGCCCTCTGGCCCTGACTCCGTGTCTCCTAGGCTCTGTCTGGGTCTCCACCACGGCCAGTGTTGTCACAGGAGAAAGCATCCCTTTTTCAATCGCCCAAGCCTCCAACATGGCTCCTTCTTCTTCGCACTGGCTGTGGCCTGGGTCACCATCTGGCCCCTTTGCTCCTGGCTCCTCCCTCCCTCCACTTCCCAATGGACTGTTTTATTTGCCCTAGACAGTTTTTCCCTACCTCCTGTTCCACATCCCCCTTATCCCCCCACTTATTAAAGATTGTGATTCTGAATTCTCCTTCACTGTGCGCTCATTTATAGCAGTCACAATAACCAGACCTAAACTGTCAATATATATGCAGCATTTTTCCCCTTTCTGCTTCTCTGCCTGTAGCAGGGAGACCGTCCACTGGAAGAAGACACTCGGCACGTTTTATTTATTTTTTTTAGATCTAACGTGCCAAACTTGCTACCCCCAAAAAATTTTCATCACCAGCCTGAGCGAACGGTCTAAGGCACGCCTTCCAGTGGACGGTCCAAGGAGGATTTCGCCACGTTTGTGGAGTGGGTGCTGGTTCATAATGGATCAGGCTTCACCATCGGCCTCGCGGAGCCCACCAGCCCTCCGGCTTCACCAGCCCACACGTGACAATTACTGTTTTACTGTATTTCTGATCAAATAAATGCAGTCTTGGTGAACAAAAGAGACTTTCAAAAACATTAAGAAAACAATCCCCGTCACAATCTTTTGAACAGTAGTGTGAATGAAAGTAAAAGTAAAATTAAAATGAAATATATATAATATAATACAATATATGGCTCTGTAGATCAATAATTCAACTGACTGTGCACTTACAGGTGATGCCCAATTTATAGAGTTCTCTGAACCTCTGGTGGTAGCCCTCTCCTGGTACATAGTCACCCAAGCCAATAGTACTAAGAGAGATGAAGCAGAAATAGAAGGACTCTAGGAAATTCCACTCCTCTTCCAGTACTGAGAAGATGATGGCAGGTATAAGGAAGAAGCAGGAGACGGTTATAATGGCCAGTAGGGCAGCGTGCAGGGCGGCCAGCAAAGGTTTGGACATGCCCCAGCGCCGGTGCAGGTGCTCCACGGGCCTGCGGGTACTGAACTCCATGATCCTCTGGACCACCGCAGTCAGGAACAGCAGGGTGAATGGGATTCCCACCACTGAGTAAATGATGCAGAAGGCCTTACCACCATCCGACAGAGGAACGGTGTGGCCATATCCTGGAAAGAAAACACATGAAGCTCTTTGAAGAGGTCTTTTGTATATTGAGACAATCAAATCTAGCATTTTACTCAAATGAAGCAGTTATTTTTGTGTATCAAACACCATCTTAATGACATAAGGAAAAGTCACCAGGAATGTCAAGGGTGTTGCCTGTTGTAGTACTTAAATCCTGCTGGATTAAGTTACATAATCTATGGAACTACACACACTACGTGATTATCCTTTAGACACCCTTCAAATCGCCCACAGATCATCCACAATGAATTACAAAACCACTAGGGCTCCACAGGGACTGTAAATATATGAGTATGCACTTTTGTTGCTGTATTTGTAAGAGTAACCTAATAAATATCCTAAAACCTCTAAAAATGGACTTGTGAAGATAGTCATCATCATTAGTACAAAAAAGGCTCAAAAATGGTCCCAAATAATGTCTTAATTCAAGTTGCTACTTTTATACTAATGTTTAATAAAGCATCTTGAGCACTGACGGATATTTTAAAGTTACTAGTAACTCAACCAATTGGCAACTGCATGACACGGCTGGTCATTTGAAATTATAAAACCCATTAGAAGCAATTTGGTCCTGGAATAATGTCCATGTAGCCTATCCTATTTTATTGTTTATATATTTTTACTTTATGCTTTTGCAGGCTCAGAAAATATTTGATATGCCTCCATTTATATATTGTCTTATTAAATGTTACTACAAGTACTTAATACAGTGGGGAGAACAAGTATTTGATACACTGCCGATTTTGCAGGTTTTCCTACTTACAAAGCATGTAGAGGTCTGACATTTTTATCATAGGTACACCCTTCAACTGTGAGAGATGGAATCTAAAACAAAAATCCAGAAAATCACATTGTATGATTTTAAAATAATTAATTTGCATTTTATTGCATGACATAAGTATTTGATCACCTACCAACCAGTAAGAATTCTGGCTCTTACAGACCTGTTCTCCACTCATTACCTGTATTAACTGCACCTGTTTGAACTTGTTACCTGTATAAAAGACACCTGTCCACACACTCAATCAAACAGACTCCAACCTCTCCACAATGGCCAAGACCAGAGAGCTGTGTAAGGACATCAGGGATAAAATTGTAGACCTGCACAAGGCTGGGATGGGCTACAGGACAATAGGCAAGCAGCTTGGTGAGAAGGCAACAACTGTTGGCGCAATTATTAGAAAATGGAAGAAGTTCAAGATGACGTTCAATCTCCCTCGGTCTGGGGCACCATGCAAGATCTCACCTCGTGGGGCATCAACGATCATGAGGAAGGTGAGGGATCAGCCCAGAACTACACGGCAGGACCTGGTCAATGACCTGAAGAGAGCTGGGACCACAGTCTCAAAGAAAACCATTAGTAACACACTACGCCGTCATGGATTAAAATCCTGCAGCGCACGCAAGGTCCCCCTGCTCAAGCCAGCACATGTCCAGGCCCGTCTGAAGTTTGCCAATGACCATCTGGATGATCCAGAAGAGGAATGGGAGAAGGTCATGTGGTCTGATGAGACAAAAATAGAGCTTTTTGGTCTAAACTCCACTCGTCGTGTTTGGAGGAAGAAGGATGAGTACAACCCCAAGAACACTATCCCAACCGTGAAGCATGGAGGTGGAAACATCATTCTTTGGGGATGCTTTTCTGCAAAGGGGACAGGACGACTGCACCGTATTGAGGATGGATGGGGCCATGTATCACAAGATCTTGGCCAACAACCTCCTTCCCTCAGTAAGAGCATTGAAGATGGGTCGTGGCTGGGTCTTCCAGCATGACAACGACCCGAAACACACAGCCAGGGCAACTAAGGAGTGGCTCCGTAAGAAGCATCTCAAGGTCCTGGAGTGGCCTAGCCAGTCTCCAGACCTGAACCCAATAGAAAATCTTTGGAGGGAGCTGAAAGTCCGTATTGCCCAGTGACAGCCCGAAACCTGAAGGATCTGGAGAAGGTCTGTATGGAGGAGTGGGCCAAAATCCCTGCTGCAGTGTGTGCAAACCTGGTCAAGAACTACAGGAAACGTATGATCTCTGTAATTGCAAGCAAAGGTTTCTGTACCAAATATTAAGTTCTGCTTTTCTGATGTATCAAATACTTATGTCATGCAATAAAATGCAAATTAATTACTTAAAAATCATACAATGTGATTTTCTGGATTTTTGTTTTAGATTCCGTCACTCACAGTTGAAGAGTACCTATGATAAAAATTACAGACTTCTGCATGCTTTGTAAGTGGGCAAACCTGCAAAATCGGCAGTGTATCAAATACTTGTTCTCCTCACTGTATATTGCAAATGTTAACATTCAGGCCCATCAAGCTTTGTTGACTTTTGACTATTTATAGAGGAAGGGAACCCGTCATAAAACAGGCAGGTCTCTTTTCAGAATCAGAAAGAGCTTTATTGCCATGTATGTTTGCACTTTGCACACACAAGGAAATTGTTTTGGTGGCAGATGAAGCTTCTAGTACACAGAGACAACAACAGTACACAGATAGTAAAATAAAAAAAATAAAGAAATATGTTAATAAGAATCCTTGTTTATCCTGAGCAGTTAAACTGCCCAATGTTCTTCAGAAAAATCCTTCAGGTCCTGCAAATTCTTCAGTTTTCCAGCATCTTTTGCATATTTGAACCCTTTCCAGCAGTCACTGTATGATTTTGACTGTATGAACACAATGCATTAAGAGCCCGGGGGTGAAAACTTTTTGAATTTGAATATAAAGGTAAATTGTACTTAATTTATCTTCCGGGAAACATGTAAGTATCTTCTGTTGCTTCTGAAGGGCAGTACTAAATGAATACTGACATTTAAACAAAATAAGAAAAATTTGGACATCTTCATCCTGCTCAAAAGTTTTCACCCCAGCTCTTAATGCATCGTGTTTCCTTCTGGAGCATCAGTGAATGTTTGATACCTTTTTTAATAGTTGTGCTTGAGTCCCTCAATTGTCCTCAGTGTGAAAAGATGGATCTCAAAATCATACAGTCACTGCTGGAGAGGGTTCAAAAAATGATGCTGGAAAACTGAAGAATTTGCAGGACCTGGAGGATTTTTCTGAAGAACATCGGTCAGTTTAACTGCTCGGGACATACAAGGGACTCAAGAACAACCATCACAAAACAAAAAAACAGCCGTGGATCATCCAGGTAAAGACACACAGTATTAAGAATCAATGGTTCATAAACTTTTGAACGGGGTCATTTTAATAAATTCAGCTATTTTTTTGTCTTGTGGACTATATGTAAACATTTTTTATGTAAAATATCTTATTTAGGACAGCACAAAATAAAAAATAACATGCATTTTGTATGATCTGTATGAGAGATCATACTAAATGTGCTATTTTATATATATATAAACAAAATAGATACATTTACAGGTGTGTGCTATATACATATATAATAGAATAGAATTAACTGGAATTAACAGGGAATGGAATAAAAATGTAGGGTATTTTCAAATAAATATAGGCCTAAGTGATTGCACATAGTTTATAGAGTTATATCTTTGTTTTATAAAAATATGACTGTAAATGTTAAGCTGTTTAACAAGACCATCCAAGCTTGTTAGCTTGTTATCACAGGCGTCAGCTATAATGCTTTTATCACAGATCAGAGGACAGGTCGACCTTACAAATGACATCACTGGCCTCTCTTCTGTCATTAAGCCTCTTGGGTAAATAATTGTAAAGAATGACTTCAGATGGTTAATTATATCATATATATATATATCATTATTTCACAGAATCTGTGAAAATGGGAATAATTTTAACAAAATAAGAGAGATCATACTAAATGTGTAATATATATATATATATATATACACACACACACATATATATATATACACATTTATATGTACAGGTGTGTGGTATATACATATATAATAGAATAGAATTAACTGAAAACAATTATATCATGTAAATCAACTGGGATATCATGAATAGTGTTGTCAAGAGAATGTCTATGCTCACCTGTCGTGGAAAGCACAGTGCTGGCAAAGAAGAGCGCAGATGTGAAATCCCAGTTCCAGCTAGTGGAGGCATTATTGAGAACCGACACGCCGTAATTACTCGCCTCTAATGCTTTGGCCAGAAACTCCTCCAGTCTTTCATCGGACAGACATTCATTGTCCTCTAGAAACTGCTGCTTCACGGTTCGAAGCTCCTGTCGAAGCTGCTCCTCATACGGCAGCTCCACCGCGGAGAACACCAAAGCCCCGAATATCAGATAAACCACATACGCCAGCACCAAGAACAAGAAATACCACGTAGACCTGTAACCTTCTATGACACGCACACACGAACCTCCTGATAGACACTGAAGCATTGTCTCCGCGGCAAAATAGGTGAGATAATTAATACAGGTAGTCCAATAACAGGAAAACACTCGTTTCGTACAAATAAATAAACTCTTGCGGCTGTCTTTTAGTTATAATTTCCTGTTTGTCTCCTGCCGGTATTGCGGAGCTGATGTGACGGGCGACCAGGAGCCGTGTTTACTAATCGTACTATGGCGAAAGGTTTTTGTTAATATTCATAAACAACGCAACGTCAGCACTACCTAATAAATATTTATAGATAAGCCTTCGCCATTGGAAGGTTGCAACCGGCGTCAGCGTTTCCTGATTAATATTCATAAGATCGCCTTCGCCGTAGTAGATTCATATTTTGCGTCAGGCTCGTGACGTCTCGTTCCTCCACGACTCACCTAACGCAGGTCAGCTCTATACATCACATTTATCACGGCAGGGCGCACCCAGTAAGGTAAACCTGAGGAATTTGCCTTTAGAAGACAGAGACAGTTAAGCAGCTGTCTCAAAGAGACAATTATAAGTGAAAGCCCCATTAGATTAGGCTAGTGGTACAGTTTATGTTACCTGGTAGAACAGGTTTGACCATGCAGGTGGTGATTGGGAGGTCCTATGGCATGAAAAAAAGTTTTGAAAAGTGACCTCAAACAAAAGTGTTGCTGGACCTTCCTATGCCTCATCCTGTTTCTATCAAAAAGCTTTTGGTATGGTTCTTTATAGCCCAAACTCTTGTCTGGTTTCTGTGAAGGGCAGTTGTGAGGTGATTAGTTTGCATTTTAGCTGTAGTTCAGTGACCTTTTCAGTCTATCATCATCTTATCAATAAATGTAAATGAAGCCAGAGTATAAAAGCGCAATATACTATAATAGTATCATAAAAGTAGTGCAACTGTTTCATGTCTCTTGAAGTCATTAGCTGTATGGCTGTAAATAGCCTATAACTCATACACTAGTATACTTATAAACTCCAGAAAAAACATCAGTTTGATCACAAATTTTTGCCAGTTTTGTTATTCGGTCATCTGATTTACTGAAAATAGCTATCTGACGCAAAAGAACAATCACAAAACATGAACAGAGCTAGGATGAGTGTCAAGATTGTCATTAAATAATTACTTAATTTGGGTCTTTTTTATTATTATCATATAGCACACATGGAATATAGCACAGAAGTTGTATGGACCACTTTTACAATAAATTGATTTTTTATCTTGTTGGAGCTCGACAACCCCTGCCCTAATTCACTTCAAAAATTCACTTAGTTTGTTCCAGTAGAATTGAAGTCATGCAAGGTTGGAATGACATCATGATAGAATTTTTATTTTTTTGTGAACTATCCCTTCAACTCATCACATCCTTGATTTGTAACATTTCTTCATTTTAAAAACATCACTCCACCCTGCGTGTCAGCATTACATCAGGAGATGCATATCTCAATAAACCAGTCTGTGCACATTCTAAAGCGGCTGATGCACAATAGCAGATAGGCTAATACATCTGAGATCATCACTGCTTACGTTGACAAGTTCCTTGTATGACACTGGCTCAATTCTCATTGTACTTTTACCTTATTTAATTGTCACAAACTCTCTCTCAAACAATGCTCTTGTCATCGTTTTAGTGCCTGTTTTAATGCCAGATCTCGTGGGTGGTTGGACAGCTTAATGTAACAGCTGTACTTCCTGTAGGCTACCTCTTGCCATTCTGCAGCATTGCTGCATCATTGTATGATAGTATACTTCATTCTTGGTATTGAGCAGAAGTCAAACTGCTAGAGCTTCCTTTTTATATTCTGTTCTGCTCCTTTGGGTTATTTCTGGATGATCGAGTGAAATGTGAGACCCCTGGCCAGACCAGAGAGCCAGAAGTCAAGGTTGTTCACACACAGGCTTAGACAACTGCACTCAGAGCCAATGTTATTGTTACACTGTAGTGATATGTTAAAACTAATCTACTATGACAATTATTTACATGTCACCGACAATAAGATTGATATCAAACTGTTATTCTTGAGAAAATAATCACCATTCGCTGAGGTTTAATCCAACAACCATAGGCCTACTTTTACCTTTTAAACTTTTATAACGCTGTCATGCGCCAAACGCTGCAAAAGACGTGAGCGCATCGTGCATGTTTACATTACATTTACATTTATGCTTTTAGAGGGTAATGGAAAGAAAAAAAGCAAGGTTTAGAGAATAAAATTGTTAGTATTATTTTGACTTTAGCGTACGTTTTTAGAACGAGGTGACGCGAGACGCTGAAAGACGCGCGTGCAAAGGTGAAACACGTCATTCTAGCCTAGCGCATGTTTAAGTGGGGAACAGAGAAGTAAAATGCAAAAAACGTGTACTTTCTGAAAGCTCCTTTAGAATACGCTGAGCCATGGTCACCATACGCCTTGAGAAGGCCATATTCCGATTACTGGATGAACAATATGGGTCTTTCAATGATTGAACCACTACAATGACCACTAGAGGGTACTGTGACTCCAAAAACTGGGTGAAATGTGTCTAAAAAGTGTGTAAATCCTGGTCTGTTTATTCTCCCAAAAATGTTTTTGAAAGCATAGCGAACTCGGTCGTTCACCTTAGCACGTATATTTGCATTCCTCTTCAGTTAGTGGAAAAATATATAAGTTTACCATGCCACATCTGTAGAGTTATAGTCCGTGTCAACCTTACACCTGGGTATAATTTATCGTTCCTGTTTCACGGCCCGCAGACCTTTGATGTTCCTTTGTCTACTGTAGCCTACTTCTGCGCCTGCTGTGGTAAGTGTTATATTTTAAAAGCTTGTGATTTCCATGTTTAGCCACTTTAAATACAGAGGAAGTTGTTTGTTATGTGTTTTGAATGGTTGGGTTGTGTTTTATGAGGCTACCATTAGGTTATCGCCTACTGTTTAAAGCCATTTTCACATGCTTATTCCATTATTCAAATGTTATTTCCGTTACTCACTTGTGCCTTAATCATATTTTTCAGAACTCGTAAAAACCTGTGATATTTCCTACGTCAAAGGGAGGACACAGAATGAAGATTAATCGGTGGCTTTGTGACACTTATGTTGATCTACACCTGTGCGCATAAAGGAACAGCAGAGAAGCATAAATGCTTCAAAGCATTCCAACTTCGTTTTAGTGCTTCACAGAAGGCCTTTTTCTTCCAGTTATTGGCTGAAAAGAAAGACAGATGAAATGTCAGTGCGCACATAGGGATTAAATGACCTATTTGTTGAAAACAAGAATTTCCCAAAAACCCAACATGAGATTACTTCATAAATCAAAGGAGATCATGTTGTGAGTCTCCACCTAACCTTGTCTTTAGTCTATCATTTGTCTCTTACATGGCACAGCCTGCTCATATTATTCGCTGTAACCATGGCATAGCCTCTCAGACAGGACATGAACACGTGCAGAGCTCTCCAGCCAAAGTCAACATTCTGTCTCAATGGTTGGCATTTGTGTTTTTGCCTTCTGTTAGGGTTGTTTTGACCATCCCTGGGCTGTTGACCAGTTCCCAGGATTATGTTGCAATAGTGCTGAAATTAAGATCAGGACAAATCTGACAGCTGGCCTCGGTTTGTCATCCTTTTGTGACGCACAAGCACCCTGACGCCATGTGCCCGCCAGGCAGGCCACTCGTTAGCCGGGTTGCGTGCTTTGGCAGGAGCTGCCACTCAGCGTGTATGTTTTCAGCTGTACTTTTTGGGGCACGTCATTGATTGGGGCCACATGCTGCATATACGTGCATATGTTTCAGGTTGAGCGCATGGGAAGCTTCCTGGCTCAACAACTTCTGCGGTTCACTTTGGACATGTAGGTTGTAGTTGGGACACAGAAAAGGCATCCCTGCCAGCATCTGGAAAAGACATCCCAGCCGGCAGGTCCACCCCACAGGGGCTCTTATGCTAGGTCTAGTTCATGAAGAGCTGGGGTGAGCAGCACACTGCATTCTGTAGACTCCGTTGAGAATAAAGCCTGCATTACCTCCTCTGATTTATATCGCCCTTTTTTAAGGCCACTGGCAGAAAACTCACTGGCATTCTTGTATGCACTTCTGCAGTTAATGTTAGAATCACGAAATAAAGAATGACTAAAATCGAGAAAGTATAATTTCTCATCACCGCTTTATCCCTCATGATCGATCTATCTATCTATCTATCTATCTATCTATCTATCTATCTATCTATCTATCTATCTATCTATCTATCTATTCAACCAACCAACCAACCAACCAACCATCCATCCATCCTCTATCTATCAATCCATCCATCCATCCATCCATCCATCCATCCATCCTCTATCCATCCATCCATAGTAGTGCAGGTGAGTTTGCACAGTGTTCATTTGATAGTTCAAATAAAGATCATGATTAATCTGGGAAATCGATTAATTTTATTCTATCAATAGTATCTGACTACTACTGGGTTTTAAATATGTAAGAGGGAAAAAAAATAAGAGGCTGGAGTTACTTTTTTAAACGACAGCACCCCACAGAGATTTGCACATGAAGTTAATAACTCTTAACATTTTAAGAGTCTGCTTTTTGTAAAGTGTTTCTAATTTAATCTGCCACCTTCCTTCATGACCTCAACACCATTTTTTAGTGTTTTGAGTGCAGAGCTAATCAGCTTCACTTCTCAGACAGATGACTGGCTTGGTACACAGAAATGTGAAAGTGGCTGGTGTTTGAAATGTGCTGAACTTCCTCTATGAGCTCATTTTATGGCCAGAATGTGGCAAAGTTAATATCCTCTTAATCTACCATGAATCATACATCATCAATTTGCCATGCCTCTGTACGACAACTGAAAAGATGCATCTGTAATATGCTCTGAAATGAATACTTTGTCTTGTGGTTCCCTCTATTTTCAAAACATTGAAACTGGCACCCTTGCAGCATTCATCTTTATTTGCATGCCAATAGTGAAGTCAGACTGGTGTCTTTGATTAAGTTGTTTTCACTAACATCAAACGAACTTAAAATGAGCGTTACCTTTGCAAATTACCTTTATGTGAATGAATGAAACAGACGGGTTTTTCCATGTGGTTCCCTAATGAGCTGAGGAGTTCTTTGGAACAAGCTCTTTTAAACTCCATTGGTCCTAAAAAAAAAGAAGAAAAGGGAACGGCATGTATTTTGAGACAGAATCTTGATGAAGGCTAGTGTTGTTTAGATGTAAGCATAAGAAAGCAATTTTTCCGACCTTTGGATTAAAGTAAAACAACAATTTTAAACTTGTCCCCCTTTCTGGTTCTTTATCTTGCTCAAAAAATGAGTCTGCCTGTCAGTAAAGTATGATTAATGAAGGTTTCTCATGCTTTTTGTGAAGATGAATTAGTTTAGACGTTTCTGGGTCAGGAGATTTGTTTAAATGGCAAAACTGTTGTGATATGTCCAAACGTTCGCTTGAAATAACCTCGGACATATAGGACAAATATGAGTAAGCCAGTGTAATTAAGCACGTAATAACCATAGAGTGTGATTAGTAAGAGCTCAACCACTGTTGTGACAGTTCAGTTCCTCTTAAGGCCTGTTCAGACCGGGACGATTTTCGCGCGCGTTTATCGCCTACGTTTAACGCCTCGTGATTAAACAAAGGGCGCCAATGTGAGTGTGCACACCGACGCGCAAAACGCCAGGCGTAAAAGCGTCATTTCTTAAAAAAAACTTTTTTTGTTTTGACACGGCGCGTTAAAAACTGGCCGACCAATGAGACCGGCGCTTTTGTTCAGGTGCCTGGAGCTGCTGAAGTTACAGTAAAACGCGACTTGGTGGCGCTCAAGCACAAAACGGTCTTGCCGAGCACACATTGATACGACTAAGAGAAAGTAAGTAGACAAAGAAGATGACCTGCTAATGCTGCTTGCCAGTTAGCAAAAAGTGTGAATGGTTTTGGCAAGCATTTAAATACTGTCTCTCTTCTTCTTCTGTGTGACAAGCGAGTGTCAGAAGCGTAAAGTGGCGCAGCACCACCTTATGTACCGGGAGTGCCATCTACTGAATTTGCACGTTCACTCAATCGCCAGTGAAAATCGCTTGGGTGTGAACACTTGGGTGTGAACACGCGAAAAACGCTGGCGATAAGCGCGCGCGATAATCGTCCCGGTGTGCACAGGCCTTAACTCTACGGGTGTCTACAAAACAAGCTGTTGTTTTTGGCCACAACATGAGTATTTGTTAGATGAACCTAAACAGTCACATAGCAGAACATGTGTGAAAGACTTTTAGTCTGCTAACTGGTCACTAATATCTGCCAGTTTTAAGACAACCAATTATTATTTGAATAAATGCTCACCATAGATGAGCTTATGGGATAGTTCACCGAAAAAGATGTTTTGAAAAATGTCTGTTATACAAATGAAAGTCAATGGGGTCCAAAACACAAAAAAAGTAAAAAAAAAAAAAAAAAAAAAAAACATGATTGAAAACAGAATTTTCTTTGAGTGAAGGAATTGTGTGTCTCGGTTGTGTTCTATCGAGGAAAACATTTTTGCATTGTGTGATAATTAGTTTGTTCATCGCCCAAATATTGAGGTCACTAAAAACAAATGGGCGGTCCACATTACATCACTGTATTGTCTTTTATCTTATGTAACCACTGCATCTTTTATGTGGTCACAGCAGATGATAATAGAAGTTCATAACCCTGATCTTTGCCCCGAATTTCCATAAAAGATCTTTTACTGCAAAACAGGCCCATCTTTCCGCATATGGCAGTCTCGTGTTTCTGAAAGAGGAATTATAAAAAACATGAAATGGAAAATGTTTTCTTATCTGCTTGCTTGGCCTCTGCAATATTCTCCCAAAACAGGATGAAAGTATAATATTTTAAAAGATGATTATAATTTCAAGTGACTACTTTGCAAGTGGTTATTTTGGGTCTTGAGAGGAAATGCACTGCTCAGATGGCTGTATTTTAATGTTAAAAAAAACAGCATTGGACCGCTCTATTCACCATGACCCATTAGTCTTCTGCACTTTACCCCTGCTGGAACAAGAACGACAATAGCAGACAAAATAATTTCAAAAACATACTGATGTGATGAAAGAGCTCTCGTCGTTCTCTCTGCGCACTTATGACCTGCAATGATATTTCTAGGCCACTTTGCCAGTTTTGTAGGACTATGGATTTTAGGAAATTGTTGTGCTGCTGTAGTTTGGCTTTCTGCACAATGCACAGAGATAAAGGTGATAGTGTGAAACTCCATTTCTAGTATACTAAACTTCTGATCTGAACTATAAATTATCTCTCCACAAACAATATCAAATTCAGGACCATCAGGGTGGATTTCCCATCTGGATTGGCCTTCGGAAAAATGGATGGGCCTTGAGCACCAAAGCAGCATTTTAGTCTGATTTCTGAAGGATCATGTGACACTGAAGACTGGAGTAATGAGTAATGTATCTCTACAATAATATGTTGCATTTTACAAGTACACTATATTGCCAAAAGTTTTGGGACGCCTGCCTTTACATGCACATGAACATCCCATTCTTAATCCGTAGGGATTAATATGGAGTTGGCCTACCCTTTGCAGCTATAACAGCTTCAACTCTTCTAGGAAGGCTTTCCACAAGGTTTAGGAGTGCGTTTATGGAGTGTTTAGACCATTCTTCTAGAAGCGCATTTGTGAGGTCAGGCACTGATGTTGGACGAGAAGGCCTGGCTCGCAGTCTCCACTCTTATTCATCCCAAAGGTGTTCTATCGGGTTGAGGTCAGGACTCTGTGCAGGCCAGTCAAGTTCCTCCACACCAAACTCGCTCATCCATGTCTTTATGGACCTTGCTTTGTGCACTGGTGCGCAGTCATGTTGGAACAGGAAGGGGCCATCCCCAAACAGTTCCCACAAAGTTGGGAGCATGAAATTGTCCAAAATGTATTGGTATGCTGAAGCATTAAGAGTTCCTTTCACTGGAACTAAGGGGCCAAGCCCAACCCCTGAAAAACAACCCCACACCATAATCCCCCCTCCACCAAACTTTACACTTGGCACAATGCAGTCAGGCAAGTACCGTTCTCCTGGCAACCGCCAAACACAGACTCGTCCATCGGATTGCCAGACAGAGAAGCGTGATTCGTCACTCCAGAGAACACGTCTCCACTGCTCTAGAGTCCAGTGGTGGCGTGCTTTACACCACTGCATCCGACGTTTTGCATTGCACTTAGTGATGTAAGGCTTGGATGCAGCTGCTCGGCCATGGAAACCCATTCAATGAAGCTCTCTACGCACTGTTCTTGAGCTAATCTGAAAGCCACACAAAGTTTGGAGGTCTGTAGCTATTGACTCTGCAGAAAGTTGGTGACTTCTGCACACTGTGTGCCTCAGCATGCGCTGACCCCGCTCTGTGATTTTACGTGGCCTACCACTTCGTGGCTGAGTTGCTGTTGTTCCCAATTGCTTCCACTTTGTTATAATACCACTAACAGTTGACCAGGGAATATTTAGTAGTGAGGAAATTTCACCAATGGACTTATTGCACAGGTGGCAACCTATCACGTTACCACGCTTGAATTCACTGAGCTCCTGAGAGCGACCCATTCTTTCACAAATGTTTGTAGAAGCAGTCTGTATGCCTAGGTGATTGATTTTATACACCTGTGGCCATGGAAGTGAATGGAACACCTGAATTCAATGATTTGGAGGGGTGTCCCAATACTTTTGGCAATATAGTGTATATTAAAAACAGTTATAAAACAGCTATTTCAAATTACAATAATATTTCACAATATCACTGTTCTTACTATAATTTGATTCAAAATTACAGCCTTGATGAGCAATAATAATGAGACTAATGTGAAAACTGTTAAAAACTCTTACCGACCCCAAACTTTTGAACAGTGGCCTGTATTTGTGTGTGTATTTATATATAGTACCCAACAATTTTCATTATTATCCCTGTATATGACAAATATTTAAGTAAAATTTAATAGAGATTTTCCCTACTGTTCTGTTTTGTTTAGAAAAAGAGGAAACTATTTCTGGCCTGTCCTTATACTGTTTCATAAATCTCAGCTGCTATATTCTATATATCCATATTTCTGTCATTATGCTCCTTTTTCATAATGATAAACTTGGAAACAAAAGAGTGAGATGCAGTAATGAATTAAAATATATTTATATGAACAGTAAAGACAAGAGTAAAGACTTAAATCCTAAAATGTTGGCAGATTGACAGCTTTTGTTAGCTTTACTTCAGTAAATCTCTTCCCATACAAAAGTTATAAGAACATCTCTGTAATATTGAAAAAAGTCTCCTTGTGCATTTTATGTGATTTTATTGAATAATTTATAAAAAGAGAAAAGGTAAATGGACCTTGACACAGTGTTGTTGTACAAAATAGTAAAGAACACTGTGGTCCAGCAATATCTCAAGTTCATTTTATTACCTAAATGCTTCAATCATGCAAAATATTACAAAAGCGTTAGTTTTTAATGGTGCTTTCCTGAAACAGAGACTAAATAATTTCTTAGAAGCTTCCTCTGAGATCTCTCTCTTCCTCTCTTTCAGTTTTGTGCCTGTCCTTGGAACAAGAACTACGTCTGATATCTCCTCAGGAGACACGCAGCTCAGCTTCCTCCACATGAAAATTACGGCAGAAGCATTAGCTCCATAATGCTGTCTGTGTGATTGGGTTTGCAGTGTACCGTGAGCGCAGCTGGATCTGTTTATAGGCCTACTAAATAACGGTAACACAACATCCAAGCATTAGAGAGAGTCATTTATGTGCATCAAGTACAAGGATGACATATTTCATGATGTTCTCCATGTCTAAAATCCTCTGCTTTCAAGAACCACACACTCCCCACATGAAAGGTATCAGAATCAGCTTCAAATCCTCCACATGCGTGTCTCCATGTCTGTTAACAAAAATGTCTGTTTTCCTGTTGCTATATGGCCCGATCATTAGATTTAACACAGCACTTCCCCTTAATTATGCCCTAATTGCACAGTTGTGTCAGCTTGCATGCACACGAAAACACGCTCGCGTATCTTTACCACATCAGCCTCCAAAACTTTGCAGAATACTCTGCATCTGAAAGCAGTGAAATATGGGCACTATTTCAGAGACAAGAATTACTGGAGGACAGCATGCCGCCTTAATTCTACCAAGTACTGTTTTCCCCTAAATGCTCCAAAGAGAGCCTAGAGGATCACGAGATGGAAGACAGAAAAACACTACCAAAATTGGACATGGTTAGAACATTTGGAACGATTTCTAGCAGTCTATGTCTTTATTTACAAGAATGAATAAACCACAAATTTAAGTTTGGTTTATTTTATTAATTATTAAGAACAGGTTCCTTAAAGATGCATTTGGTATTTTTTATGTTGCAGTGGCAACTTACTCTTAGCAGCATGGATGTATAGCATCATGCAAAAATATTGTTTTTGGTTCCTAATGCCATTGCAGAAATGTACTAAACACAGTCAGCCATGATTAATTTAATCGTGAGCAAAAAGAAATAAAATGGCGTTACTGATGAAAAAGCAAGCACTTTGGCCTCTATGTAATATTTATGTATTTGAATTGCATATAAAATTTCTATCCATTTGGATTACACCCATTTAACATAAACTAATAACCTTAATGTGATGCATATTTGTCAGTCATACATAAATGATGCAAGAAACAGGTACAATTTCTGCAGTGCTAATACACTCAATTAAACAATAACTGTTTACATATTTATCATCAGTCAATCCAGTTTCAATAATCTTAAATAATTATTGAATATTGCTTGTTCCACAGCTAACCATATTTGGTAACACTTTATTTTTACAGTGTCCTTGTTACATATGTTACATGCACTGTAACAGTAAATTATGCATAATTTACCCTCAACCAAACCCTAAACCTACCCTAACCCTATAGTAAGTACATGTTGTTAATTATTATCAATCAGTCCTTAAATATATAATTACACTGTAACAATGACACCTTAAAATAAAGTGTAACCCCATATTTTCATACCTTTTAACGGAATAAATGTAATTTTCACAATTAACAGATTTATGCTGAGATCTAAGCTATTTGAATACATGTATTTTAAAAATATGATTATTTTGACATGCAGATGCAAACTATGCCATGACTTTTTTTTTTTTGAGTGCAGAAATCTATCATTTATGTATGACTGACAAATATGCATCATATTAAATGTATTACTTTCTTTATGATATCCAAATAGATGGAAATGTTATATGCAATTCAAATACACATATCATAACTTTAGGGCTAAATGTTTGTGTGTGTGTGTGTGTGTGTGTGTGTGCACTCCATGTAGTATAAAACAATTTTATTAGACTATACTGATATGGTTTGTGTATATAATTTTATTGACAAAAAGTGATTTCATCAAATATTTGCCATGAAAAAACATATGAGTGAGAAAATAAAAAAAACAACTGTTTGTTAGTTAATACAAACACATATGATAAAAATGTGATTAGCAGCAAGCCTGTAGATGAATCTTGAATCTAACATCTAATGAAGTGCTTCTTGTTGCGCAGTGAATGGAACGACTGTAAATTAAACAAGTTAATTGATTTAAAGCATGTATATGAGAGGCATAATATATATTCCCTTATCAGCTCATTTAAAAAAAAAAGAAATTTATATTAAATCTCTCACTGGCATTTCCTGAATGGCGCTTATCCTTATTGAATATAAAGGCATACAAGAGGGTGCTGGTAGAGGGGATACCTCAAATATTGCTGGTTCAATGCCAAGTTAGGGTGACCTAGAAACTGGAGAGTTACTGAGATCACAATCCTGGTTTGTCACCATTGTACCTACGAGAGCAAGGAAAGTCTCTGCTGCTGGGGTCACTGAGGGCACGTGTTAAGCATTGGTTACTTTCATGCAGCCTCTGTAATTTAATAAAAGAAATGTGAAACACCTTGATACTTCTGAAATGTTCAGGAATATTACATTACAGTTCCTCTTGTCACATTCACTTTATGTAGATACAGTAATGGCCAATGACGGAGCCTTACTGACATGAATGCATTTTGATAACATATGCAAAACATCTTTTTAAACCTCATTTGTAAAAAGTTGTCAATGTAAACAAATAAATAAGTATTTACAATTTATCAGCAAGGGATACAATACAAAAGGAATGTTAACTAATAACCAGAAAAAAGACAAATAAGTTACAGTAGATAATAGAAAATGTCTGAATATAATACATCTCCCCTAAACGCTTGCAACAAACACAAAAAGCACAAAAATGTTCTCCATAAGAATGACTAGAAAGACATATAAAAGAATAAATGATATGAAATGAAAAACTATAAACCCTCAACACGCCTTGGGTTTATATTCAAGATGGCAGGACTCATTGTAGCATTACAAATATTATTTGTGCAACAATTAACTGAGAATCTAAAGCAAGGCTGACCAAATATTTGTTTCCTTTCATACTTGTCCAGCGGAAGGTATATTCACCTCTTGAAGGCACCTCTGGTCTGTCGATTTGCAGGCTCTTATTGCAGAATGCCTCATTTTCTTCTTTTACAAATTAAGGCACTACATTGATCCGGTTTTGCTTTCATCAAAAAAGTTCATGACAGGAGATACAATATGTACTCCAGTCACACTCAATTATCTGCAAAAAGAAAGAAAATTATCAATAACAGAAAAAAGAAAGATCACCGGATATTGGAAGAATTTTCTTTTTTATCTGTAAAGGAAGTCATATTTGTTCACCTCTGCATTCATATTTGAGGTCAGAGAAGAAGACGGCCTCCTGGGAGAAAACGAATAACCCGAGTCTTCCACCTGCAAACGTCTTGTCATAAATGGGACCTGAGTCTGCCATGATCTGCTTACCTTCATACACAACAACCCTGGGGAAAATTTATTTTATAAACATATTTTTATAAATATACTTTTTTTTTTTACATTATTTACACATACAGATAGATAGATAGACAGACAGACAGACAGATTATGTATTATTATGTAATAATATATAAATGTTATTGATAAAATTGTATACATTATTTTTACATAATATAATTATATATTACATTTTTATAAATGTATATATTTTTTTTACTATATTATATATTTCATTATCATATAGTATATCATATCATCATATTATAGATAGATAGATGATTATATTATATTAATAATAATATTAGCACGAAAATGTGTGTCTTGGAATACAATATTTAGTGTGCTGCTGACTTGAACAAAATGGACGTCTATACCTAATGAAGCCAGTCTTGGGTCTGTGGATGAGATGCCAGCGGTAGGCAGTATAGTCTTTCCAGCCGATATTCTTCGGGTCATGCCACAGAGTGCGCACCTAAACGATGCATTGTAAAGCCATTCATTATTTTAAGCACCAAGACAGACAGCACTGCTTTGAATCATGGGAATTTATTGGACAGTTTATTGTTAGTAATGGCACAAAAAGAGAAATCTGTCAGGACTAATAAAAAGTGAAGAGAGAGTTCACCTGTTGCTTGGTGTTGCCTGTGTGCCATAATGCATTGCGTAGATTTTCCCCAGTGCCTGTGGTGGAGTTGACCACTTTGAGAGATACGCCAGAGATGCCAAACGCCTTTGATGGCTTTTCTTCCCAGTACGTCTGCGTGATCTGTTTCCACATTACTACGTAAAAACGACGGCTAGACTGGTATCCAAACACAAAACCTGCATAGTCATCATCCCTGTCTGTATTCACATAGAAGGTCCCGCTGAAATCCACAGCGCTGAACTCATCAAAGCCTGTCGTTATTGTGCAGAAAGATCAGGATCCAAAATCAATATTGGAACGTTTGACCTTTTTATGTATGGAAATGTTTGCATTACAGCTCACTTACCCACTGCAATGCCAGGGTCGGAGTTGGCAGTCTGCACAAGCTCTTTGCCCTGGTTCCGGACCACCCAGTTGGGATCAATCTGCGTGGTTCCCTTGGGGTCGAGGTGAACCATTTGAAACTTCCGGAAGTCTGTGATACTGATGCCGCTGTTTTCCGGGCATGCGTCAAAGATATCCGGGACATTGTCATTATCGAAGTCATTCTCACAGGTGTCACCACGACCATCACCTGAGAGAAAATATAAGAATGTTAAACCAATGGCTTAACTGAAATGCTTGCCCTCCATCTTGAGTGTCAAAGTAGGTTAAAATCATTATGAGCTCATGAGACATATGAGGCTGTATACACTCCTCGTGCTAAGACTATCAGTATAACCACTTCATAAAATACTCAAAGCCACTGACCTAGAAAATTCAAATCTAAGCTTCAAAACATTCAATCATTTGATCTGCAAACTACTGGCATCACAGTGCAATCCTAGCCAAGAGGTACTTTTCCTTTTGGAAAACTGGAAAACAATGGCTTTTCCCAAAGCTTTAGGATTGTCTCTCTAAAGCCAACAAAACCTCAAAGATCTCCAATCTCCCCATAGACCGTGACAGCTTCAGCTAGCACTTGGAGTTCAGAGGGCCGCTGAAATGAACAACCTTTGGAATGCCAAGGCAAATTTCACCCCACTTAAATTTCAAATCCACGTTATAAAAGAAAACCCAAGCAGTAAGCATGGCTTGACAACAGAGAATTTATTCCACCATTATACCATTTAGGCTTAACGTCAAGCTGTGTATGTGTGTGTCTAAAATTCCTCATAAAACACAAAGAGACGCGGACTACTGCAACTCTTCGGTATTTCTGATGCCAGCGAGAAATTTATGCATTTCTTATCTGCCTGCTTTTCATGCCTTGTCTTTGATTTTCTTTTTTATGGGACAGATTCTTGGACGACCCTCATAGGAAATATGAACAACGTCCAAAACAACAGACGCTCGTATGAAACAAAAATTGAATGCAGGATTGTGTATTGAGACAAACAGGTGTGAGGAGCCCAGAGGAAAATTCTGGACATTGTTTATCGGTTACCTCCGTTCTCTGATAATCTGCAGAACAAATGTTCACATGATACTTCAGCACCAATGCCATATATCAATAATTAGACACATCATTATTTCAACACATTCCTTACTCTGGATAAAATGGTAAATAGCAGAAGCGAGATATGATATGAGTGCACAGTAAGACGTGCTAGTGTAGCGGTGCAAAAAAAGTAATATTATTTTTATGCAAATATATATGCGAATATTTTCATAAACCAGGATTTTTTTTTTACTTACAATAATCATTTTGGCCAATAAATGACATGCTAATAACAATATTATGCATCCCTAAAAAATTATAAATAATTGATTATTATTTCAGTACTATAATCAGAGACCAAAAATAAGGGCTGTCTATTTCTATGTAGTATGTTTAACAGTGTTTTACCATCAGAGTCCACTTGGTCCTTGTTGGGAACTAGTCTGCAGTTATCACGGTCATCAGGAATGCCATCATTATCATCGTCATAATCACAAGCATCTCCTTTCCCATCTCCGTCGTGGTCAGCTTGGTTAGCATTGGCTATGTATGGGCAGTTATCCATGTTATTTTGATGGCCATCTTCATCTATGTCCTGGTTGTCATCACACTGGTCTCCAATTAGATCATTATCTACATCCGTCTGCAAACACAAAATGGTAACATTCTTTAAAAAATGAATAAAGATATTTGAAAGCAGTCAGTCTCTGTTTTCCTCCAGACCTGTTGTGGGTTGTGGACTAAGGGGCAGTTATCACACTGGTCTCCAACACCATCTATATCTGTGTCTTTCTGGTCTGTGTTGTAAATGAGAGGGCAGTTGTCTCGCTCGTTTAGAATCTCTATGAACAGAAATAAGAAAAGGACATTTGGTTCACACATCTGTTGCAATCTAGAAAGAGTCACATTGATTATAAAAGGCAGATCAAAGCTTTTTGTACCATCTCCATCCATATCAATAGAACAGGCGTCTCCTTCCCCATTGTTGTCGGTGTCGGTCTGAGCAGGGTTGTGTTCATACGGGCAGTTATCACAACGGTCTCCAACATCATCCTTGTCATAATCATACTGCCTGGGGTTATACATCAGGGGGCAGTTGTCCTGGAAGAAATATGTCATATAGCCATACATGTGTCAATATGAATACTCTTATACATATCGGTAGCGTGAACACAGATCCATAAACATCACATGTACTAAATCTCCCTCACCCTTTCGTCCACAATTTCATCGTTATCATCATCTTTATCACAAGCATCTCCTTGCCCATCATTGTCAAAGTCCTCCTGACCTGAGTTGGGTAGAGTCGGGCAGTTGTCCTGCAGAGATTGCAAAATAAAGTTTAAAGTTAATTGCAGAAACATATCACAGAACAAGCATAAGCAATGGATATTTATATGGAGGAACATAAAAGGGCTTTTCACATTTGAAATAGTTAACCTGGGTCATTCTAAACCCCAGGTAGCTAAAAGGAATCCTGGGTTATCTTTATTCACGTTTCACACTGCTCATACTATATCCGGGGTTAACAGTTAATCCTGGGTATTCATAAACTGCCGTTTTACACTTTACATTCCTAAACCCCAGGTTAAAGTCCTTATTTGCATATTTGCTGTGTCAGCGTTACTGACTGGACAAATGCAGCACGTGATCTGTTTACATAAAGGCTCTAGCATTGCGCGTCCTCATATTACACATTACTGACTGTAATATCAAGTTTTTTCTGAGTGAACTATAAAGGTAAGAATGAAACGGTCTCTTCTCCACTCAAATTGTCGTGTTTTCCATCGCCGTTTGACATTTTTCCTATCATACGCAGAAACGACTGTTTATATACATCGCGCAGTGTTTCCGTGACTGCCCAAAGCGAGTGAATATATACATGCGATTGGTTGTCGGTTGCTAAGCATCCAGTTGTAACATTCTAACACTGCATCGTTTCACACTGTACAAGTTTGGCATCGCAATGCAGAGTTAACACGATTTCATAACACCCTGTGTAAAAAGCGGTGCTAACCCCACATCTAAATTACAAGTGTGAAACACTCCTTTACCCGGGGTTAAAAACGGTGTTTAGAACGACGATAACCCCGGGTTAAGCGCAGTGTTAAAAGCCCTAATCTGACTCCGTTCAAGAAAAAAAAAAACTAAATACTACTAAAATCTGAAAAAATCAGTGGAAAATTATTTACAGTTATTTAAAATTGTAATAATATTTCACAATATTAATTTTTTACTGTATTTTTGATCCGATAAACACAGTCCTACCTACCAAAAACCCAAACCTTCTAATATATATATTAGATTATTATAAATAATATATTTTTTTAATAAATTAATGAATTAATTCTGGAGGTAAATTTACCAGTATTTATTTAAGTTAATTTCGAGCCTTAGCTGTCATACTACTGCTTCGCTTATGTGTGCGATGTGAACAGGTCTTACTCCAGAAACCATCTAATAGTTACTCATATCACATGAACCACATCAGATCACCCTCATGCATTACTAAGAATTTCAAGCTTCTTTTGCTATGAGTACTCAATTCATTCATTCAATCATTCTGTGCATTACCAATATTTTCCTTTATTTGTTATGTGCACATATTTTATCCTTTATTGCTTTCTCGCTTGGCTCTCTTTGCTTCCCAAGCTTCAGATCTATGATGTCTTGCAGATTCTGGTCCTGTTTTTTCTCCACGGTGTATCATGACATAATCAAGCAATTATCCATCACAGGAGAAGAATGATGTAATTATTACTTTTGTTCTCCCTCCCTTTGGCTAAACATTTCACCACAAAGACATTTAAGAGATATAAAATGTATGATTCCAAAAGGCACAATAGACAGTAAACAGAGGGCCAAATCAAAACATTCCTCTAGTTCATGGTCACTGGGCCCCCTGCCTGACTTGATGCCATTGTCCTGTGGGGTTTATTAAGGTGAAACGATATTTCTTTCCATTTTATATTCCTTAGAAACCATCTCATAGCAGTCACCAGCTAAACCTTAGGGTCTGGCATGCATTAAATTAAACAAAAAACATTGAACCAATGCACAGTCTATGTCACAGTCAAATGGAGGGCATGACACTGGTTAATCATGAGTTATGTAGTACCTTTTTGCAATGGTAGGTGGCATTTGCTCCACACGCAAGATCCTGGTTGGGCCATCCATCCAAATCAAAGTCCTCTCCACAGATGATGCCGTCTCCAGCATAACCAATACGGCACTCACACTTGTACATCGGGTCGCTGAAGTGACTAAGGAAGATGCATTCAGCATACTTGTGGCAACTGTGGCTGTTGTCCTTACAGGGGTTGTAGGGTTCACACACCTATTCATGAGGGGGAAAAAACAGATACTGAAATGAAGCAGAACCTTGAGACTCTGAGGGTATCGGCTGGCAGGATGGACATAAATTAGCCGCCTGGTAAGTGGTATGTGAGGTGATGTGTGTGACTGACCTGTTTGTTGGTTTTAGCTGACTCTACTCCCATGCCGTAGGGCTGAGTCCCTTTGTAACGTGGGGGGCAGGGGAGACAGTGGAATCCAGGGTCAGTGTTCACACATTGCTGTTGGCCACCCACCTTATGACATAGATCTGAAACCATATCACACTGCACAAAGGAGGTAAAAAAGAGAGAGAGAAAAAAAGTGATACAAGGATCAGGATTGCCAGATTATATATATACATACTGTATGTATATAGGCCTACACACTGCGGGTTCTGGCCCGTGCAAAACTCATTGTTATGATCCCAGGGCATTGCTGATTTTTAATGCATTGCTTTGTGCTCACATAACATTTCATATCACTTCAGACACAACAGACAGCTGTTTGGTTTGAAAGTGACTTCTGTGTAAGCTAAGCTTCATGCATCTTTACACTATTGACAATAGATAATGGACCTTTTTTGCATGCAAAATTTCACTCGAAATTTCACTTTTTGGGTGGTTGCTAGAGCATTGTTAGGCAGTTGCCACATTAAAATAACTGACCCCCTAGTCTCCATGATGTTCTGGTCTCTAGATATGGCTTTGGTTCCTTCCTCCATGTAAATATTTGTGATTTTTTTACCAGTTTTATCATCCGCCAATTGAAAAGTTTAGAAAAACCAATGCACACCTCTCTTCAACAAGCCCACGGCCATACGTGAAGGCAAACTGCGCACCTGATAAACCGTGGCTATAGCCTGGACAATCTAATTACTGATTGTCTGTTTTGATGCAGGCAGCCCTTTCCTGGGTGAGCCAAAGCACACCAACAACTGGTCTGACTTCCTCCACTGCGAAGACTTCTCTAAGTAGAATCTTAGTGATCTGACGGGACAGAGCAGGTGAAGTCTCCCCTTTTCTGCCGTCACGTGAGGTGGAGGATGGACGGCCTGAAGAACCACTGACCGTGCCACACTCGATGGCACCTTGGGCACGTAGCCCGGCCTTGGATGTAAGATGGCCTTAACTCCGCCAGGGGCAAACTCCAGGCAAGTTGGCGTAACCGCCAAGGCCTGAAGGTCCCCCACTTTCCTCAGAGAAGTGATGGCAAGGAGAAAGGCCACCTTAAGGGTCAGGTTCTTTGCCTCAGTCGACTCGAGTGGTTCAAAGGGGGCCTCAACCAACCCTTCGAGCACCACTGCCAGATCCCAGGTTGGGACTCTGGAGCGAGCCGCAGGCCTCGTCCTCCGAGCCCCACGGAGGAAACGTACAACCAAATGGTGCCTCCCCAAAGGCCCATCACCTACAGGCGAGTGGAAAGCGCCAATGGCAGCCACGTACACCTTAAGTGTGGACGGGGTAAGACCGGCGGAGAAACGGTCTTGGAGGAACTCCAGCACTGAAGCCACTGGGCAGTTAACTAGGTCCACCTCACGCTCTCTACACCAAGTGGAAAACACATTCCACTTCAGGCTGTACAGTCTCCTGGTGGAAGGAGCCCTGGAGCTGAGTAAGGTCTCGACAACACCTGCTGACAGGCCAGCCTCTAGGTACCGGGCCCCTTCAGAGGCCAGACCCAGAGGTTCCACAGCTCTGGCCGGGGGTTAAATATTGTGCCCCCTGCCTGAGACAGCAGATCCCTCCTCAGAGGGACCTGCCACGGGAGACCGTCTAGCAGTGCTACAATGTCTGAGAACCATACCCGGGTCAGTCAGTAGGGTGCTACTAGAAGTAGGCTGATCCCTTCTTGGCGGACCCGCTCCAAAACTCCTGGGAGCAGAGCGATCGGGGGAAAACCCTAGCGGGGCTGGATGCTTGAGGGAGAACCACAGTGGACAGTGGGATGTCTCTCGAGACGCGAAAAGATCCACTTCCACTGGGCCAAACCTCACGCACATGGCCTCCACCACTTCTGGGTGAAGTCGCCACTCCCCGGGCCTCAGCCCCTGCCTCGATAGGACGTCTGCTCCCTGATTTTGGTCCCCTGGGACGTACATCGCTCTGAGAGACGACAGTTTCCCCTGGGACCACAGGAGGATCTGGTGTGCAAGTCTGCATAGAGGGCACGACCTCAGACCCCCCTGATGATTCAGATACGAAACTACAGACATATTGTCTGATCGTATCAGGACATGGTGGCCGCGGAGGTCCGGGAAAAAGCTCAGAGCCTCACAGCCCTCTTGCAAATCGGCCTTCCATGACCGTGCCCCAACCAGTGAGGGAGGCGTCTGTTGAAACGGTCTTCCGGCAACATGGCGCTCCCAACACTGGCCCCTGGGACAGAAACCAAGGTTTCTTCCATATGATGAGGGAACGAAGGCATCTGCGTGTTACCCTGATCATACGGAACGGATTTCCCCTCGAGGAAAACCCCTTGGTTTTCAGCCACCACTGTAGGGGTCTCATGTGTAGCAGGCCGAACGGAATTATGTTGGACGCTGCTGCCATGAGCCCCAGCAGTCTCTGGAACTGCTTCACAGTGAGGCTGCGGCCTAGCTTCACCCTGGAGACCTCCGCCCGTATGGACTCGGGAGACATTTGTGCCCGCATCGTAGTCGAGTCCCATATGACTCCCAGGAATGTGGTCCTCTGGGAACGCGTCAACACACTTTTCTTTGTGTTGAGTCTCAGCCCCAAGCACCTGATGTGGGACAGAACGACATGTCGATGCCAAACTGCCACCTCGTGCGTGAGAGGAGTCAGCGCTGCATCCATGCACTTGGTAAAGGTGCGAGGGGAAAGAGCTAGGCCAAAAGGAAGAACCCGATATTGGAACGCTTCGCCCCCAAAAGCGAACCTCAGGAACTTCCTGTGACATGGAAGGATGGATACATGGAAGTATGCGTCCTTTAGATCTATCGTGATGAACCAGTCCTCAAACTCCTCCGAGAACGATTCAAGTGCCTCAGATCTATTATTGGACGCAACCTCCATCCTTCTTGGGAACTATGAAGTACCGGCTGTAGAACCCGGACTCCCTGTCTGGCGGAGGAACGCGTTCTATGGCCTCCTTTACCAACAGAGAGTGGACTTCTTGTTCCATAACCCGCACCTGCTCTGGGGCCACTATAGTCCAGACCACCCCGTTGAACTTCGGTGGTGGAGAACTGAACTGCAGTTTGTACCCCTTTTCTACCGTCCGCAGGGCCCATGCAGATATATTCGGAAGGCATAACCATGCGCCGAGATAATCTACTAAGGGAACCAGCCTCTTGAGGCTGGTCTCGGGTGTCAACCGAGCCTCGTTCCCGACCCCCTGAAGCGGCTGCCCAGCAGGGAATAGTCGAGAACGATTTTCGGTGTGCGGACGCGTTCGCTGCCCAGCCGCAGGTCTTTTTAGAGGCGGCTGGAGCAACGTGCGTGTGAGGGAAACCGATGTGGCCCAAGGCGTACTGGACGGCGGGAACACAGCATCGATTTCCCCAGAGCTTTGGAGAGGAGGCGACCTCAATCGCTTCTCCCGGGGGGGGGGGGGGGGGGCAGCTCTGAGCAGCCTGGCCGAAGCTAGGACCGCTTGCCAGAAGCCTTCTTAGCCTGAAGGACGGTCCTCAGATCGACCTTCGGTTCAGAAGCCTTCTGGCGAGAGCACCGCCTCCTTTGCCAAGCTCGCTCGGGAAGCGACACTCTCTTTTTGCACCTGCCGGTGCGAGGAGCTGGTGGACGGCCGAGGCTGCCCACTCGAGGCAGCCTTCGCTGAAGAGCTAGCGCGGCGAGGGAGGTACTGCTGGAAGGCCGCCAACTGCTTTTTCACCTCATAAAATCTCTCGACGACAATATTAACCGCGCCGCCAAAAAGCCCAGAAGGTGCTATCGGGGAATCCAGAAGGAAGGATTTCTCCTGGTCCTTCATCCCCGATAGATTCAGCCATAGGTGTCTCTCCACACACACCATGCCAGCCATGGAGCGGCCGATAGCACGGGCCGTCTCCTTGGTGATGCGCAGAGAGAGATCGTGGCCTTCCGCAGCTCCGTGATGTCATCCGGAGACGGACCCTCGCCCTCATCCAGCTCTTTCAGCAGCTCGGCTTGGTAGGCCTGCAGAACTGCCATAGTGTGCAGGCAACTACCAGCCCGCCCGGCCGCCATATAAGCTCTGCCCACCAAGCCATACAGGGATACATCTACCCTGGTGTACCGGGGCTTTGAGGGATGATGCGGCGTCGGGCGAAAGATAGCTCGCGAGAGCCTCTTCCACCCGTGGCATCGTGCCATAGCCATATTCAGACGCCCCCAGCATGTTACCGAAGTCTAGTACTGGGGGATTTGACAGGCGCGCTGAAAATGGCTTTTCCCATGACTTGCACAACTCGTTATGCAAATCAGGGAAAAAAGGCAAGCCCCGGCGTGGAGGTTGAGCCCGCTGCTTGAAAAAGCACCCATCCAGCTTGCTTTTCGGCTGGACTTCAAGCTTTTCCTTTGGCCAATCAATACTCAGCTTGGCCACAGTGCTGGTCAGAACCTCCACAAGCTCCTCTTGAGCGGGAGAGTGAAGAGTCAATTCAGCCTGCACTTCACCCGCCTCGATACTGAGTGCATCCGACTCCCGCTGACAGATCCATCTGTGAGCCCCATGATCTGCGTCGCCGCGCTGCCTCAACAGACACAGGACCAGAACCACGGGGCTCGCGAGCCTGGCCGGCCTCATCAAACACGGCCTGCTGTGTGCGCAACACTCTAAGCGGCAGCTTCTCACACTCACTGCAGGCAGCCCCCTCGAGAGCTGCCCGAGCATGCTGCACGCCCAGACAATACACACACAACTGGTGTGTGTCCGTGCCCGTAATGTAGCACGGACACGGATGCACACACCTTCTATATTGCTTGCTTGCCATGCTTTCTTTTGATAATTACACAGACAACACCAAATAAGACAAACAATTCACACAGAGCGCCTAGCTGAAGAGCAAAAGCTGTCTGTAGCTTCCGTGTATGCCGTCACATACTACGTCATGACGCAGCACCAGTCAGGATTGGAGATAGATTTAATTCATGCTTCAGACGCGCTACGCTAGAGGGCGTTCCCAAAGTGTCGATAGACACAGTGCCAATTCCCTCGAAAGGGAACGCCAGGTGTAAAAGCGTCATTTTTAAAAAAACGCCTCAGGTTCGTTTTTTTGGTTTGACGCGCCACGTTAAAAACTGGCTGACCAATGAGATTGGCACTTTTGTTCACATGCCTGGAGCTGCTGAAGTTACAGTAAAACACTACTTGGTGGCGCTCAAGCACAAAACGGTCTTGCCGAGCACACACTGATACGACGAAGAGGAAGTAAGTAGGCAAAGAAGAAGATGAGCTGCTAATGCTGCTTTCCAGTTAGCAAAAAGTGTGTTAATGGTTTTGGCAAGCATGTAAATACTGTCTCTCTTCTTCTTCTGTGTGACAAGCGAGTGTCAGAAGCATAAAGTGGCGCAGCACCACCTTGTGTACCGGAAGCGCCATCTACTGAATTAAAGGATTAAAATTCACTTATGTGCGGTCACATAAGCGAATTTTAATACTTAGGGTTTAATTTTAATACTTGGGGTTACAGGCAGTGCTCAAAGTGGGCCGGCACTTTTATATTTTAATCTTTAGTGTACCCTCACTTTTTGTTGCATTCCAGCACTTCTCACATGTTGCCGGTACTCTGACAGCGCATTCAACCCCCTCGACCCCAACCCCACCAAGTCCGTTTTTTTCACGCACTGGTTTGTTCAAAAGTAGGAATTTAGATGTAATTTGTTTGATGTCATTTTGTACCTGTTTACATCTGGTATTAAGATGCATTTTGGTCGATCGGATCACAAGTGGACGACGCTAAATACAGGTGTAAACGGGGTCTAAAACGTTTTGAGCTTGTCCACTTTCGACTACTTCCAGAGGTAGTCGAAAAATCATTCAACCGGATTGCTTTCATAGTGTAAACGCTCATGTGGTCGAAAGCATTTGAACAGCCACAAAAGACCACCTACTCTCTGCCTACTGACCTAACGCGTAAACATTATGGGAAGCACGCCAGCCAAACGGGATTTAAACTTTGTCGGCTGAAGACTCAAGTTTGGTTTGAAGACGAAAACATATCAAGCACAATGTTCTTGCACCATTCTTATTTTGTCCATTAGATCGAAAGATCTGAAAAAACACATACATTTACCCGCCCATAGACCAGAAATCAGGACAGAAATATTTGAAAGTGGACAAAAGAGACAGATTAAAATACCAGGTGTAAACAGGTATGTGTCTCCCTCGTCTACTTGTGATCCGATTGACCAAAACGCATTTTAATACTAGGTGTAAACAGGGCCTTTGTTTACCTCATTGACATCCTCACAAGAAGTTCCATTGCCACGGTAACCATTCGGGCAGGGCCCACACTCCCAGGATCCATCAGAATCTGTGCTACACTCGACCCCAGAGAAGCAAGGGTTCGAAAGACAGCCGTCTGTGAAATCAACACAGTTCTTTCTTACTTCTTTCTTACTTCTCTAATGCTAAGGAAAGAGATGTTAGGAGTTTGAAAAGGACAGGCACTTTAAAAAGGCATAGGCAATATATTCCTATATATTGGTTTTTCTTACCAATTGGACACTCCTGTCGGTTGCATACTTCATTTTCAATGGAGTCTCCAAGACACTTCCTTCCTCCATGCTGCGGTTCGGGGCTGTTGCACTCTCTAACACGACTCTTCAGACCCCCTCCACATGTTGCTGAACACAATGCCCAGGGTGACCATGGACCCCAGCCACCATCAACTAAATGGAGAAACAGGCACAACATGTGGTGAAATTTCCAACTATTAGATGTCCCAGCCCAAAAGTTTGATTCACAAATCTGTCTGTAGTACCCCGGAGGGCATCTACAGCATCTGTCATGAAATGAATGTTTATATTACTGCATAATGTAAAGCACTAGGCTGTTTTTATGTGACAAAGTCCATCTGCTTGTTATTCAGTTTTGTTTTGTATTAAACTGGTTGTTTAGTTTTATTGTGTCATTGATCAGCTTATGCAATTTTAAGATATTGTAGTGCAAACTTCAAAGAACAGATATTGATATTGATGTTATGAAACAAACTAATAAATACCATTTTTAGATATGAATTAACTTGGATTTTATTTTGGACCCCATGTTATAACACCTCTAAAATAATGCAATCTGTGTGCTTGCACATTCCCTGATAATGTGGAAATAACACATAAATGCTCAGAATAAGGCGGCACAATGGACATAGCTCTCCCTCCTCTATTGCTGCTGTTCACTGAAAATAAAAGTTAGCCCAGATCCTAAACATTCAATAGCCCTGATCTCAGGGTGTTCCCAGGCATATGCTGTGTCTCCGAGGTGAATCTCATTCATTGGCCATGTCATAAGTATCTTTGCCATAATCCTCTGATGAACAAATTGCCCAAATCTATGTAGCGTCCCTGCTCTAATGATAATATAAGCCATGGAAAGACTGACATCATCCTCTCTACGTTTTCCAGTTAAGATCTGAACAGCAGGGTGGATGAGATGGTTTCTATATGAGTATGTGTGTGGTTAGGCTCAATTTGGGGGTTGAGCTTTAAATTTTGTAGGGCTGTTTAACAGTGTTACATTTTTGAAATGCTGCTAACACATTTATTCAATTTGACATGAAATTGAAATATGCAAACCCTATTTGTTTCATTACTGGGACGCAACACTCACTCGGACAAGGGTCTGCGTGGCAGCTCTGTGTCTCTCGTCCGTCACCTTCACAGTCTTTGCCACCTCTTTGTGGAACAGGAGCATTGCAGTGACGGATACGTGTGATCAGTCCCTCCCCACATGTCACTGAGCAGGACGACCAGGGAGACCATAAGCTCCAGCCACCATTCTGACGAACTGTGAGTGCAAAACAATGTTACTATAAGCATGCTACAAAGACCCATGAGAAGTTATCACACATAAAATGCTTGTATTCGTACCTCTGCGGTCACATTTTCCCAAACTGCACTTGCGTGTCTGAATCGAGGGTCCAGAACATGTATTGCTTGTGTCATCACAAGAGCGCCCCCTCTGTTGAGTGCCGCTCCCACACGTTACTGTGCACTGAGTCCACTCTGACCATGGAGACCAGCCGTCCTCACTGTCCATTGCTAGACATATACAAGACGTATACAACATCATAAGAAAATGTACAAATGCAATACACGTTGCATGAGTCTGTAAAAACTACCATTTAGGTGTTTGTGGTCGGTAAGATTTTAAAAAATGTTTTTGAAAGAAGTCTCTTATGAGCACAAAGGCTACATTTATTTGATCAAAAACAGCAATATTGTGATTATTATTACAATTTAAAATAAGAGTTTCTATTTGAATATATTTTCTGGAATTTATTCATGTGACGGCGAAGCTGAAAAATCATTCTAATATGCTGATTTACTGCTCAAGAAACATTTCTTGTTATTATCAGTGTTGAAAACATTTGTGCTGCTTAATATTTTTTGTGGAAACCGTAATACATTTTTTTAGGTTTCATTGATAAATAGAAAGTTCTAAAGAACAGCATTTATTTGAAATCTACATCTTTTGTAACTTTACAAATGTCTTGACTGTCACTTTTGATCAATTTAATGCATCCTTGTTGAATAAAAGTATACATTCTTTAAAAAAAATCTTACTGACCACAAACTTTTGAACGGTAGTGTATAATTTTTTTTTTTTTTTTTTTCTTTAAAAAAAATATATTTTATATTGTTTTTTATTTTATTCTTATTTTATATTGTTGGTAACACCTTACAATAAGGTTTCATTTGTTAACAAGTTAATGTATTAACTAACATGAACTAACCATAAGCAATACATTTGTTACTGTATTTGTTAATCTTTGTTAACGTTAGTTAATAAAAAAAATACAGCTGTTCATTGTTTGTTCATGTTACTTCACAGAGCATTAACTAATGTTAACTAATACAACTATTGGTTAAAAAATGTACTAGTAAATGTTGAAATTAACATTAACTAAGATTAATAAATGTTGTAGAAGTGCAGTTCATTATTAGTTCATGTAACTAATAAAACCTTATTGTAAAGTGTTACCTCAAAAACATATAAATAAAGACTAGAAACAACTAGTACTGGTTACACTTACGAAGGCACACTGGACAGCATTCTCCATCGATGAAGGATGGATTGGCACATGCCACTGGAGGACAAGTGATCTGACGACAAACAACTTTTCCTTCTTGGCAGGTACATTTCGTGCAACTATCCACAATCCAGTCCTCTTTGTCCTCAAACATACGGCCATCTTGCCAACACATGCTCTGTTCCGAAAGATTCTGCATCTTACTTAGTGCCTCCTTCATCGCTGTGTTTTCTTCTGTCTAAAAAAAAAAAAAGTCAGTTTGAAATGAACTGAATCACTGTCTGTCTTCATACTGCAAAGAGACGTAATTCAGGCGTTCCACACATTTAAACATAACAAGCAGTCAAAATAACTATAAATGTTCATATATTGAAATTTTTAAATGTTTTCCAACAGAAACCGTCTAACACAGTGATTTATTGAGCTCACATTCCTGCCACAGTTATATGAGTAGATACCAAATTATGGTCCAACTATCGCATTCATGTGCCCACAAACTTAACTGCCCTCGCTGCAGTGAGCTCAGGTTCTTTTAAACATCTGCCAAAATCAGTTAACATCAACAATATGATATGCTATATCTGCATGTGAGATCTTAGAGGCAAGGGAAACTTCTCTTTTCTAAATGACAGCAGTTATAAGTGCCTAGTCTTGTTTAGGCCTGATAAGGTCTAGCACAAGATTTACATTCGGATCTGTCAAAGCAACACAACAGGACTCACCACTTTCTGCAGACCATCTATGAGGTTGCTAACGACAACTCTGAGACCTTTGAGCTCCTGGAAGAGGTTGGCCAGTTCTTCACAGGAACGTTCACACATCATTTCTGAGGAGCTGGTGGCTGGAACATCTGTATTCTGGCCAATCACATTGCTGGCTATTGAAGATGGAACCTCCACCTCCTCTGCGCTCTCACTGACTACATTCACCTCCACTGGGAAAAGACAGAAGAAATGCTAATGTAGAATTAATTTTGATGTGTGGTTCAAAAGCCATGGGACAACAATTAGATAGTGACCACAGGCTGTTTATACACTATAAAAGCACCAATACCACATTTCACTATTATATTCAAAGTCTTCTAAAGTCACACCAGGACTTTGCATGATGAACAGATGAGTATTTATGTCTTTATTAGACAATATACAAAAGATTTCAATTTTTTTTCTACTCATCAAAGTATCTTGAAAAAAAAATGTATAATGGTTTCCACAAAAATCAAGCATAGCGTCAGTTCTGGCAGGTTACGTTAGTCAAGCTCGCATCAGCTGACTGTCAGCTGATCACGTCTACCTATAGGGATACGATGTCTATTACAGCATACATATATAAGCTCCTTCAGTGCTATCAGCAGCTATCGCGTTTCTCCAGAGCTCATTTACCCTCCTCCATCCCCAGCTCCTCTTCTCGTCCAGTCAGGATTTGGTATTCTGATTCCCCTTGAATCAGACTAAATTCCCGATTATTTTGTACATAAATATTGACATTAATGATATCTGCAATACATTATGTTGGTTCTGTTCTGTTTACCCTAAAGGGGGTTATAGCTGCTCTCCCTGCTCTTATCCATGCTAGGCTGCATGGATGCCCAGGGAGTTCTTGCCCAGAATAGAACCATACCGCCAATCCAAACTGTATGATAATAGTCAATCATCTTTGACGATAGTGGTCCTGACAGAAAAAAAGTTACTTAAGCACCAAATCAGCATAATAGAATGATTTCTGAAGGAGTAATGGCTGCTGAAAAATCAGTTTCATCCCAGCAATAAATTACATTTAAAAATATATTAAAATAGAAAACAGTTATTTTACATTGTTATGATATTTCACAATATTACTCTTTTTACTGTATTTTTGGTCAAATAAATGCAGTCTTGGTGAGTATAAGTGACTTCATACAAACCCTAAACTTTTAAACGGCAGTGTATACACTGAAAGAAAATTGCATTTGTCATTGGTCAGCCAAAACTACCAAACTGCTAGCTCTACCCTTAAATCACAGAACTGGTTAAGCCAATGTTGTGTTGGGTTGGTTGAGATGCTCAAACAAACACAGCTATGTTTTGATAGAGCCACAGAGCCACAGTGTTTACACTTTTCAAAGTAATCATATGGCTTACTTATAGTTGTCTTAGCTAGGTGGGATTAAAAGAAGCCTTTTAACGTTGAAAAATTACACACTTCACCTTTAAGGCAAGTACAAGGATGGAGAATGCAGACATTGGGTATCTCACAGCATGACGACTAAACCTGTTTGCAATAAAGCCTCTTTATACACGACACTCAGGCGCTTGAAGATTGTAATAGGAAGCCAAATTAAAACATTTCATGGGCTCCTGTGATGTAACACACATGTAACCACAAGCAAACTATTTCTAGGCACATAGACCTATCTCAGCAATTCTTGTCTGCCCTTTTTAGAAGCACAATTTTTGAAGTTATTTCCAAAGGAACATAGTATAATTTTAAAGTCAGGGTGGGGCAGCGGTGTGAGTTAACCCAATGAACTATTATTAGGTCTAACATGAAACAGAATTTACTTTCTAGATTAGATGTTGTAAATATCTTCAGTCGAAGATTAATGTAGTAGCATTAAAGATAGCTGCATCATTTTTGTTTATATGACACGTAGATTATCAGACTGTGTATTTGTTGAACATTTTCTAGACACTCAAAACGTTTGAACTTCCTTATGTAAATATACAGTTGTGGAAAGCAGGTGTATAAGTTTTCACACACCATTAGGGGTGAAGAGCGCTTCTAGTTGCTTCTAGTGTAAAATCACAAACCAAAAATCTCAGACTCTTCCATTTAGATAGGGACATCCCAAATTTAGGATATCTGGTGGGAAAGCTTTAGAGGAGAGTGATCATTTTGGTGTGAGTGAAGAGACACCAGGACTCTAAGTCGCCCTCCATTAGAGGTGAAGAGACACTGGAAGCCGTCAAAAGAAGACATTGTAAAGTTTACACACTCCATTAGGGGTGTAGAGACACTGGAAGCCGCCAAAAGAAGACATTGTAAAGTTTACGCACTCCATTAGGGGTGAAGAGACACTGGAAGCCGTCAAAAGAAGACAGTGTAAAGTTTACGCACTTCATTAGGGGTGAAGAGACACTGGAAGCCGTCAAAAGAAGACAGTGTAAAGTTTACGCACTCCATTAGGGGTGAAGAGACACTGGAAGCCGTCAAAAGAAGACAGTGTAAAGTTTACGCACTCCATTAGGGGTGAAGAGACACTGGAAGCCGTCAAAAGAAGACAGTGTAAAGTTTACGCACTCCATTAAGGGTGAAGAGACACTGGAAGCCGTCAAAAGAAGACAGTGTAAAGTTTACGCACTCCATTAGGGGTGAAGTGACACTGGAAGCTGTCAAAAGAAGACAGTGTAAAGTTTACGCACTTCATTAGGGGTGAAGTGACACTGGAAGCTGTCAAAAGAAGACAGTGTAAAGTTTACGCACTTCATTAAGGGTGAAGAGACACTAGGAAAGCCGGTGTGTTGTTACTAGTTAGAATTACGAACCGAAACTCTCAGACTCTTCCATTCAGTTAGGGACGCGCCTGAATTTAGTAATCACTTTAATTATTTTTATTCTCTGATTTTATTGTTATTTTTATTTCTTATGCATGATATTTTTATTTCTTTGCATAATTCCTTTTTATGTAAAGCACTTTGAATTACCACTGTGTTATATAAATAAACTTGCCTTGCCTTGAAGCCAGGGCTCTTTTTCTATATCTGTAGAGCTCATTTAATCCTCAAGTGGCTATAAGTGTGTTTCTCTCTCTCTCTCTCTCTCTCTCTCTCTCTCTCTCTCTATGTGTGTGTGTGTGTGGCAGTGTGAATGTGTGTAGTTGCATTTATTTTTAACTTTAACTGTTCTTCTTTCTTGGTCTTAAGACCTACTGACCCATCTATCTGACCCAACACTTTGCTTCTAACAATGTAACAATGTAAACTCATTTAAATACAAGCTAAAGCTGAGATATATACCATATTTGTACATTTACAAAAACATACCAATCTTAAAACTAAATCAAGAGGGTTGATGTGCTCTGAAAACATATACAAAGTCAGACCGGATTGATGGATGGCCTATTTAGACAAATACAGGCTTGTAATACATGCACATTATGGCAATTCCATGCTAATAATTCCTTCAGTCAGGCTGGTTGCTCCTAGTCTGAGTGATTGTGCACAGGTCTCCACAAGCATGAACCCCTCTAAGCATGTTTATTTATAAAGCTAACTGTCAAGAGCCAAAAACCTTCCCCTGAGCTAGGGATGTCAAAAGCCTGAAAAAATTAAACACAAAATATTCCATCAAAAACGGACATCATTACTGAACAAATCCCTTTCTGTTTGTGAGTTATACATTCAGTACAGCAGTTCCCATTAAACAGGAACTTCATCTTGATCCCACAAATCTTTTTTGGCTGGCTAAACGTGTTAAAAGAATTTTAAGACTCACAAGCCCCTCCTACCTGGGTTTCCAAGATCACATCCCCTGCTCTCCAGAATGTCCTCAAGTGGGGTGTCAAAGATAAAACGTACATTCTGCAGCAAGCCCTGAAAGAAACAACAGCTGCTGTCAGGGTTACTTTGCCAATTTTCAACCGTTCACATATATCTCCCAGTACTGGGAAGTTGGGTTAGATTTACAGAACACTCGAGGATCAGTTGTAATTTATTACTCACTTTCCAGCCACTTGCTTGGCTTGCTCTGCAACTACTAATGCTGACTAAATTGCCTTACAATGAGCAAAAATGTATTAGTTACTATTCTTGATATCCTGTAGATTATGTCCTAATGTATTCTACTTGCATGCACTTTACTTTTCTCAATAATGTGACATCAAACATACCCTAAAATGGCTTTCTCGGGTCGACCCTTTGGCCACAAACATACGGGCACCGGTGGCGCTCAGGTGTTCATAGAAAGGTTCATCAAGAATGAAGCTATCAATGAGTCCACAACCAATGTACAAAGTTGCCGTCTCTCCATGCACATAGAGCGTAACATTCTTCCATTGCGAATCCGAGAGGTCTACATCCTCAAAAGAGATCACGTTGCGTGAGCCGTCGGCCCACCAGTACACCAAATCTAGAGTGTTGGTTCTCCCATCTGAAACGACCTCAAACTGCCTGCGCTCTCCGGGGCCTTCCAGTGCAAGAATGGTGCCACGGGATGTGCGGTCCTGACGCAGAGTGGCTGTCAGAATAAAGCCTTCATTGTTTTGTATTTGCAAAAGAAGCTGTTGTAGCGCTGAGGAGCTGACAGAGGGGAGCTGGTCGAAACGGATGAAGCGGTATGCTGGAGCATCGCTGTCCAGACCCTTGAAAGGCTTCACACCGATAGTCTTGCGTGTGATCCCACTGGTTTCAAACAAGTCAAAAACTGTTTCATCTTCCAGTTGCGCATCTAAAAAGGGTATATGTTTTGCTATTATTTTACATTTGGTTATTCTATTAGTTGACATGAACTCTGACTTCATATGGAATATTTTTACTGTTAAACAGGGCAATTTAAAATGATGGCAAAAAGGTGGTTAAAGATGGAGTAAGAATTGAAATGATGGCTAGTCAGAGGACATAAAAACACATTTTCCCTTGTACATAGTCTAGGCTATATGTAAACGTATTTAATATGAATAAAAGTTCATAGTCAAATTATTTGTGAACAACCTTGATCCTGACCATACTTGCCATCATTTTAAGCCTTACAGAGGACATCCTGAGCTATTCTGTGATACCAAAAGAAAACAAATGGGGCTGTCGCCAATAGTACACTGTTGTATATTTAATAATGATATAATTGTTATAGTAAAATGAAAATAAATGCTAACACTTTACATGAAGGTTCCAGTAGTTAAGGTTAATGCATTAACTAATATTAACTAACAATGAGCAATACATTCGTTACAGTACTTATTAATCTTTGTTAACATCAATTAATAAAATTATTTGTTAGTTCATGTTAGTTTAGGTTCAACTTTTGATTTTAATCACGTATTAGTAAATGTTGAGATTAACATTAACTGAGATTAATAAATGCTTTAGAAATACCTGACATTGTTAGTTCATGTTAACTAGTGTAGTTAAAAAGCAACGTATATTAAAAAATATAAAATATAAATATTTTGGGTCTTAGGATGATACACAAATTCATTACATCAAAAAAGTAATACAGATTATTCATATACATAATATATAGAAAAATCCTACAGTATTACCTTGAGATTTTACAGAGGTGAACAGAAGCAAAAGGGCCAATATTCGGAGACATCTTCGGAGAATCATTCTTCTATGGATCACAATGGTAACCAAATATCAATTGTTCACGTTAATTAAATTACCTGCCTCACAGTGGCTCTCCTCGGTTGAAAATCAGGATACCTCACCTAGAATTAAAAACACATTATTAGACATGCCCAAATCCACTATCAAGCCGTCCAATGGCATGCGTAATTGAGAAACGAGCGTCTATTTGGTGCACTCTGATTAAAATGTAACGTCACTTTTGTGGTTGTGAAAACAATCAGTAACACCGTTAAAACGTATATATACCCTCTGTAAAAAATAACACATACTTTTAAGAAGCCCCACCACATTTGTTCTGACTTCCCATAACAACAATAGAATAGTGACGGGCACCTCACTTACCCAAACCAAAGGCGAACTCCGTAATCTTTTTGCAAAAATTTACTAACAAAATAAGTTGAGTTTTATGCACAAGACGAAAATAACTAATGGTGCTACTCCTCAGTCAGTTCCACAATGGTAAACCCACGATAATGATCAAAAAATCATTGCGTAAAAACCTGGAGATGCCACGGGTCCCCAAGCACAAAGTTTAAAATTCGCGCACGAAGCAGTTTACACGGTTCGCGAAAAAATGCAGTCAATCAGGAGGTGTTACTAAACAATGTTTCGATGTTCCAAGGCTGATACGTGATAAATCCAGATGATGCCGGACTCACGCGGGCTCCCTCCTCATAACTGATCTCTCTTGAATTTTATCATGAGGGGCGCGCATATTTGGTTCAAAAGGGAGGGTTTGGGGGGCTGGAGGCGGGTTGCACTGTGGCTGGAGAGGTTTGGGTTGTTGCTGTGACAGCACGTCATGACAGTTTTCATTAGCTAATGCACTTCTGAATCGCGCCTGGGGCTGTTGGGGTAGGGGTGAAGACCTAAATGTGAGCATAGGTATGTGAGAAGGCTAAGACTGAGGTCAGGTTTATAGCGAAAAGGAATAAAAAGAAGTGTCCTTAGACAAATGCCAGACACCCAAAAATGCCTTTTGGGGTCATTTATACTGTGCAGTACATTAGCATGTCTCCAAAATATATAATCACAATTTTATTGTGTACACAATATTATTTCCATTTAAAATAGCTTTCTATGTGAATATAAACTGTAATTTATTTCTGTGATGTAAAGCTGAATTTTCAGCAGTCTTCAGTGTCACATGATCCTTCAGAAATCATTCTAATATGCTGGTTTGCTGCTCAAGAAATATTTCTTATTATCAATGTTGCACTGCTTCATATTTTTGTGGAAACCATGATACATTTTTTTTTCAGGATTCTTGCGTGTGACTTGAATAGAGTTCAACAGCATGTATTTGATGTATTTACTGTTACTTTTGATCAATTTACTGTAATGCATCCTTGTTGAAATGTATTAATTTCTTTCCCCCCCCCAAAAAAATCTTTTGAACAGTAGTGTGTATTTATCCATTCTGTAGCCCAATATCAAATACCAAATATGTCCCACAGACCGACGATAGATAGATAGATAGATAGATAGATAGATAGATAGATAGATAGATAGATAGATAGATAGATAGATAGATAGATAGATAGATAGACAGACAGACAGACAGACAGGCTGGTCTTTATCAATTCTTATTTACACTGACTAGTTAAAGATCAGCGCAGCACAACGTGGCATTTACCATTTAAGATTTATGACTTTAATTTGACCTGTTCTATTAAGAGCGTTACATTGCTTTGAAAATATGCTCCATCCCTTTCTGAACACACAAAGGTAGACATTCCATCCATTTGTCTTGAGTGGGAACATCTTACAAAAGCATGTGAAGTGGAGATATACTACAGCAGATGAGACAGATGATGTACATGTTTACAATATGCCCTAGGTGAAACAATCAGAGCAAAATCTGACCTCAGCAGAGGCCTAAAAGGATGACATCATTGTGTATTTCACTACTATATGCTGGAAATTACATTATATCCCGCATATGTCTGAAATGAGAAAGTATCCCCATGAGTTCTGCCCTTTTTACAGTACGTGATTAGAGTGAGCAAAATAATAATTCTTCCTTCCTTGTGTCCATGGAGTCTAAATTACAGTTCCAGGTTTTTCAAACAGTTGTTTTGCCAAGATGTGTGTTTTATAATCAGCTCTTGAGAAAAGTTCCTCATTAATTACATAATGCATGCAGAGCAAGAGTGCCTGCCAAAGCACATCATACGATCATGAGATTACGTTTTTATGTGTAGCTATAAGTTAAACAGTCAGTTTTGACCTTAAAGGCCAACTGCAATAATAAAAACATTCATAACATTTTATAATGGTTTCTTTAAATACATTATAGAACTATCACTTTGATGCAGAGGAAAGGGCATGTCTTTGAAAATACGTTTTCTGAACTGATGACTGTGGGAGGTACTTTATACCTAGCAATCATAGCTCGGACAGAAAGGACATTCTGACCATAGACTGTCCCAATGGGGTAACTGGGAATCTTACCAGATTGATTTTGGTCCAATATGTGCCCATGTTCAAAGGAAATCTTCAGGAGAATCATCAATCTTTATCATCAACATCTTTTTTCTTTCTTGTTGCCTTTGTATGGATAATAAATGATGGGATTTTTAGAAAGAGAAACACTTTCTAGGAAATTGTACTTTCAAACCTATAAGTGGAATAAAGCAAGCATATAGTAAACTGATGCACATAACAGATACATCTTAAAAGGATGGACAGGAGAAAAACGTATCTCATGTTTTCTGTATTGATGTGTCATGATAATTCAATTAGGAAAGTCTTGCAATATTAAAATGGTTTTGCATGTACCACGTTTGCTTAATGTTCCCAAATAAACAATGCCTTAAACCAGGGGTTTTCAAACTGGGGTCCGGGGACCCCCAGAGCTCCTCCAGAAGGTTCTATGGGGTCCCCAGAAAATTTCAGAGAATAAAGAATAAAGCAAAAATGGATAAAGTCTACCGAACATTCTGTTTTATTCTAAATGTTTCTCTCCTTTCTTGCCATATACATAGGCTACTTTCCAGAACTGTATGTTTGCTTTGTATCTTTCTAGTGAGGTCCCTTTATCTTGCTCACTGGGGTTGTAAGCCAGTACATAAGCTGCTTATATACATTTATTGTGAAAGATGCTTATACAAATAATTTTTAATTGAAAAATGTTCTTCTTCAGGTTTTTACATCCAACATTAAGTAGGCTATAGCCAATTTATTAAGTTTGGAAACAATATTTTGTATTTATAATGTCACACAATTTATCTAACAGTTTAAATGTTTTTTCATAGGCCTAAATAAAAATAGATGGATTTTAGGAAGGGGGTCCCTCATAAAAGTTCATCATATTTGGGGGTCCTTGGCATCATAAAGTTTGAAAACCCCTGCCTTAAACCATATTGCAGTCTCAGTGATCCCAGCATAACCTAGTCTGATCCTCCTTACGTCACAGAACCTGATGCCCACATTACATAATAAGCAGATAGCCTTCCCCTCTCTTCACCTCCCAAAGTATTCATATATCTGCCATTAAAACGGTACATTTAGCTAATGACTTCCAGGCTGACATTGCACTCTATGAGCTAACAATGAGAGAATGCTATTCGAAGTCTTTAGAATTCCCATTTTATCTCAACCATTTTATGTCTTAGACCCCAGGGAAATCTTTTTTATTATTATAATATATTTTTTTCTGTTTCTCTCACTTTGTTAGCAATTTATTTTTTTATGTTCCTTTCCGCTTGGGCAATTTACACAGTTTCCAATCTTGTAAAAGTCAGAAATGAGTATGTGTGATTCATTTTTTTTTTTTTTTTTTTGAGTAATGCAAAGAGAAAGAAGCACCAAATATCATGGGCTATGTGAGATAATGACAGTTCACAAATTCTTCTGAAACGTCAGTTTGGCATTGGCTCACGTTTCGCTCTGAATGATTAAACTTAATGTTTTTATTGTTTCTGAAGAAAAGAAAAAAGGTAGACTCAAAGCATCATCCATTAAAGAAGTGCACTACAGACTAATTTCATTATTTTTAGTTTCCAGTTTCACAGTCGGATTCCCTTATTTAAACTGTGGGACAGGCAACATAAGTCAGGCTTGTGGGAAATATTTCTTTGTCAGGAAAAGAGAGATGATGTCATTGGATCAGTCAGTAATCTGGTTTCCCTGCTGAAGCGGAAAAGTGTGGCCTGTGGTGGTTCATTTATATATTTAGACTTTCATAAATTCTCCAGATTTGACGCTTAAAACACTGTCACTGTGATTAAAATATAATTGTGCAATCATTTGCTACAGAGGAACATATCTATCTGATCTAACGCTTAAAAATGACTTTTCTTTTTTAGTTTTTTGGAGACTAAAACCCAAGTAGCCATTCCTGCATGAACTTTTTTTGTGCTATGAATCTGGGTGTTTGTGGTTTCCCACATCGTTTCAAAGTATTTAGATAATTTTTGAAGGATTTTGTGTTTTCTTCTATTTTTAAATAATCTCTCGGTATTTTTGCCATCTATTTTATAGCCAATGACTATAGAGCTTGGAAACATCTTAATATCCTACCAAACCAATATCCTATTATATTCTAAAAATGTTACGTGCTCTATACAATCATATATAAAACTTAAATAAGTAAACAGTAAATCATTTTTTTTGTAATAATCTTTTTTTTTTTTCTTTGTTAAATCTGTTTTAGTTTTTCCATGTTAATCAGCAACAATATGAAAAAAATTGGCTGGTCATATGATTTTAGAAAACTTAAGAAAGTTTAACAACAGTCAGACCAAGAGTTATTACATCTATTTTAATAGAGGTGTTTTCTCTAGATTCCATTTGAAAGTAAGGGAGGTCTATGACTTTAGGCTTAAAGTCATAGACTCTTCTTCTTTTTCATTTTAGCGTCACAGACTACTAGTAAATTATTAAAAATGATCTGATCTTACCATCATAACTTGAGTGAAAATTTAAATAGTTTTATAATTTCAGAATTTCTTAGTATATGGTTTGTCACCTGTTTGTTTTGAAAACGTTTTGTACAAAAAAAAAAGGTCACCATCAATGTCTCAAATTTGCTTAATTATCTCATTCATTTAGTCAGGTTTCTTTGTTTTAACATTTTCAATTTTACAGTTATTAAATGTTTATTGCAAGGTTTAAACAGGATTTTGAAACATTTTATGTGGTCTCAGACTTTTGGACCCCATTGCATGACCACTGAGACAGCAAAGGAAATGGATGAACAGTGGGAGAGGCATTCGTTTCACTTTTTCAAAGGTACTCGGACCAAAAACGAGACTGACAGGCAAACTGCTGCATTGTATCATTCCTTGTTTTGCTTATTTTACCTCCTTACTGTGTGCATGCATTCCTGGTCTTGCCCTTGGGCTCCTAAAATAGTTTCGCAAAAGTGGTTCACTGGTTCAAGGTTCAGCTAGTTTATAACACTTGCCACTGGCTGCTTACTCGGCTTGTGTCTCAACTTTGAGGCTTCAGTAACTGTATTTTTTTATTTCATTTAAAGATATCTCCCTGCTCGGTCATACAATAGGCATCTTGTGCAAACTTATGCACTCACTTAAGTTTAAATCAACATATCTGACAACCTTTGATGAAGTCAGATATTTTTTTTTTCTATGGCAGAAATGTAGCCAGACATTTTTTCATGATGATAAGATCAGATTTCTGATGGTAAATGGAGTCACTATGTGTCATTCCATTATCCCGGGGTTTCATTTGTCAAAAAACTCATGGAAGAATTTGAACCTGACGACCTTTAGCCAAACGTTTGATCTCTCCAGACACAAAAAAACTTACTTGATGACTGATTTAATTCAGATAATATAGAATGAATTACACTTTCCTCATGAATTACACAATATTTAACTTTCTTTCCATCCGCCCAGCCCCAGACCCAAGAATAAACCCATGGAGCAAGACACTGTTTAGAGTTTCTTCTGCACTGTGGTCGTGCTGAGGCTTTATTCCTCTTCTCGAACATGAAATACGTCCCTAACCTCCCTCAGAGTGTGTGATGGGGATCCTTCACAAAACAATAACACAAGTTCACAAGAGCATTTCCCCAGAAATTGTTCCCTCCTCTCTGCGGGGACTATTTGAATTGGGTTAATTGAAGCTAACCAAACCCAGATGCTACTTTTTCAAATTGGTAGTGGAACTCACACATGAACCTGGCAGAAGACTCTCAAGGACCCTTGTCTTCGAGATCCAATACTGGTTTCTCTGTGGAGAATTTGGACAGCCTGGAGGATATAAAGCTGAGCTACTCATGTCTACAACTTGCTCCTTTCACATGCATTCTGACTGAACCATTAAAGGGATAGTTCACCCAAACATGAAAATTCTGTCTTCATTTAGTCACTCTCATGTCATTCCAAACCTGTATGACTTTCTTCTGTGGAACACAAAAGATGATATTCTAAAGAATGCTTCAGCTGTTTCTGTCCATACAGTGGAAGTCAAATGTGTCCAAAACAACACTAGAACCATTGACTTTTATTGGATAGACAAAAAAGAAGCATTTCTTTTGTGTTCCACAGAAGAAGAAAAAAAAAGCTGTTCATAAAGACTACCTGTTTTCTATTTGGTTGGCGTTTTCATAAGCTCTTCGGTTTGTTCTTCTGGCCCCTCTCTGCAAAAACATATTGAGTCAGGCACATAGGAGGCTTCCATGTGTGACTGTGACGAGAAAAAACACAAATATCCAATTAATCATGGCTGTAGCACATTAACACTCCATTTCTTGAGGTCTTTGAAACGGATAAAAGAGGAAAACAGGTGAGAAGTTGGTTTACCAGGCTTTAGCAGCTGATGTGTCACACAGAAAAGGGTTCCAGTGCTGAGATTCAGGGAATTAAGCTCCATCTCCATATCCAGATGTGAATTCAGCCTCACACAGAGAGGAACATTCCTGTGGAGAGGCACTGGAGATGGTGAGTCATGGCTTTCACAGCCTGACGCACCCAAATGACTAGCCGCGATATAGGCACGTTCAGAGAGTGGAAAATGGCTGCGTAGACTAAGCGAGAGAAATCATTTTCAATATGTTCTTGATCCTCCTGTCAGAGGTTATTGGTACAACAGGTCATACATTTAAACTCACGTCAGGTGATTGATAGCATCAAGCCTAAGGGGTAGATAAATAGACACAAGCAATGAAGCTTTAGGGCCAGATTTACTAACAGTTTGCGCCAAGCACAAACCCTCTTTTGGCGTTAAAAAAATACTGTCAGGATTTACTAAAGACACGCAGTGAAAAATTAGCGCTGAAAAGGCTTGGGCACAGTTATTTTTTGCGGCTGATCTTATTGCATAGGCCTATGCATTTGTAGGAGTTTCTCTTTCAGACGCAAAATTTATGGGAGGAGAGTATTTAAATGAATCATGAAAGCTGATTTACTAATGTTTGCAGTCATCAATTCACTGGTATTTGCACCATTATTTAACACCCGAAAACAGCATGTCTTTGGTCATTATAGAATAAATGATCCGGTTGCATCCATGTTCTTCAATTTGCACGTCGTCAGTAGATCACGCGCAGAACTTTCCACTCCCATCGGCGCTTTTTTGTAATTGCACTCTAATGCTAATTTGCCCTGTTTAGGTAAGCTGTCCCTTAATATTCTATTCATGTCTTAGTGGCCTGTTGCTCTGCCCTCTACTTTAAGTACATGTCTGCTCAGGCCAAACATGAGATCAGTCTCCATTTCCCACAAACAGCACCAGCTTCCTGTGGTGATACCCAAGTCTCTGCAGACCAGCATATTTTGAGTGACAGCTCTCCCTCCAGGGCTCCACCATAAATAAAGGAAATCAGAGGCCCTGCTCCATGGTTTGTTCCACAAATGTGCCCCAGTGAAACTCTTTAATACACTTACCCAGCAAGCTGTGAAGGTTTGCATGAACACAATGGTGAGAGACGTGTCTAAAGCCATACCAGGATTCTTATAATGGCATATCAGACCAGCTTTCTCCAGCAAGTCAGACAAAAGGCTCTGTGACAAAAGTAAGAAGAAAAGCTTTAGGCTCTGCCAAATTCTGTGGAATGGATTTCAACATGAATATGTTGTTAAATGAGGCTGAAAATGCTACGTTATTGGTAGCTGAACGAATCGAATGAATCGAATTAGGCTTAGTTACGTTGCACATTATTTTGTGATGGAGCAATTCCTATAACCCAAACCAGTGTGCAAAACGTAATACAAGCCATCAGTGCTGAACTAAGGCCAAACTTTCCCCAATATCTCCAACATTTTGCCTCCCCAATACAAAAAGTATGTGAAAAAAATCTGGTAAACACGGGGAGAAAAAGGTATGTCATCGTCAAAAAAAGTATTTAATATTAGTAAAGTCAGACAAATAATTAGAATATATATTAATAAGATTTAAAAAAAAAAATTATGCTCAAATAAATTAATGAATATGTAGATAAATTATGTTGTGATTACATGCAATGTGGACAATTATAAATGGTTCAGCAGTTACCACAAGTTGCGTTTGTTTGTACACTTAATATCGAGATACACCAATCAGGCATAACATTATGACCAGTTAATGTGAATAACACTGATTATCTCTTCATCACGGCACCTGTTAGTGGGTGGGATATATTATGCAGCAAGTGAACATTTTGTCCTCAGAGTTGATGTGTTAGAAGCAGGAAAAATGGGCAAGCGTAAGGATTTGAGCGAGTTTGACAAGGGCCAAACTGTGATGCTAGACGACTGGGTCAGAGCATCTCCAAAACTGCAGCTCTTGTGGGGTGTTCCTGGTCTGCAGTTGTCAGTATCTATCAAAAGTGGTCCAAGGAAGGAACAGTGGTGAACCGGCGACATGGCCAAGGCTCATTGATGCACGTGGGGAGCGAAGACTGGCCCGTGTGGTCCGATCAAACAGGCAAGCTAATGTAGCTCAAATTGCTCAAGAAGTTAATGCTGATTCTGATAGAAAGGTGTCAGAATACAGAGTGCATCACAGTTTGTTGTGTATGGGGCTGCATAGCCGCAGTCCAGTCAGGGTGCCCATGCTGACCCGTCCACCTCCAAAAGCGCCAACAGTGGGTACGTGAGCATCAGAACTGGATCACGGAGCAATGGAAGAAGGTGGCCTGGTCTGATGAATCACGTTTTCTTTTGCATCACGTGGATGGCCAGGTGCTTGTGCGTTGCTTACCTGGGGAACACATGGCACCAGGATGCACTATGGGAAGAAGGCAAGCCGGCGGAGGCAGTGTGATGCTTTGGGCTATGCTCTGCTGGGAAACCTTGGGTCCTGCCATCCATGTGGATGTTACTTTGACACTTACCACCTACCTAAGCATTGTTGCAGACCATGTACACCCTTTCATGGAAACGGTATTCCCTGGTGGCTGTGGCCTCTTTCAGCAGGATAATGCGCCCTGCCACAAAGCAAAAATGGTTCAGGAATGGTTTGAGGAGCACAACAACGAGTTTGAGGTGTTGACTTGGCCTCCAAATTCCCCAGATCTCAATCCAATCGAGCATCTGTGAGATGTGCTGAACAAACAAGTCCTATCCATGGAGGCCCCACTTTGCAACTTACAGGACTTAAAGGATCTGCTGCTAACATCTTGGTGCCAGATACCACAGCACACCTTCAGGGGTCTAGTGGAGTCCATGCCTCGATGGGTCAGGGCTGTTTTGGCAGCAAAAGGGGGACCAACACAATATTAGGAAGGTGGTCATAATGTTATGCCTGATCGGTGTATATAAATGATCATTCAGCACATAGTCACAGAAATCTAATATGTTGACAATTACATAAGCCTACTAATATATTTCATATATGCACCTCTCATATTTCTTGTGAAGTTATCAAAAATCATCTCTCTATTGCAATTATGCATAGACCTAACATTATACCCTATTATCTGTAGGTAATTCCAGGCCCATTATGTGACATGCAGTCTCTGCATTTTTTATTCTCAATGATTTTGCAGTGATCAAAAGGCATTCTTGTTCATTTGACCTTTGTTTCTGATAAACTGTGAAAGCAAATTAAAAGATCTGTATCAGTGATCCAATGCGCTTGTTAATTTATGAACATTCAACTTCAACGGTTTTGGGAAACATGTCATGTACTTATATACAAACCCGATTCCAAAAAAGTTGGGACACTGTACAAATTGTGAATAAAAACAGAATGCAATGATGTGGAAGTTTCAAATTTCAATATTTTATTCAGAATACAACATAGATGACATATCAAATGTTTAAACTGAGAAAATGTATCATTTTAAGGGAAAAATAAGTTGATTTTAAATTTCATGGCATCAACACATCTCAAAAAAGTTGGGACAAGGCCATGTTTACCACTGTGTGGCATCCCCTCTTCTTTTTATAACAGTCTGCAAACGTCTGGGGACTGAGGAGACAAGTTGCTCAAGTTTAGGAATAGGAATCTTGTCCCATTCTTGTCTAATACAGGCTTCTAGTTGCTCAACTGTCTTAGCTCAACTCAACTGTTCTTTTTTGTCGCATCTTCCTCTTTATGATGCGCCAAATGTTTTCTATGGGTGAAAGATCTGGACTGCAGGCTGGCCATTTCAGTACCCGGATCCTTCTACGCAGCAATGATGCTGTAATTGATGCAGTATGTGGTCTGGCATTGTCATGTTGGAAAATGCAAGGTCTTCCCTGAAAGAGACGACGTCTGGATGGGAGCATATGTTGTTCTAGAACTTGGATATACCTTTCAGCATTGATGGTGCCTTTCCAGATGTGTAAGCTGCCCATGCCACACGCACTCATGCAACCCCATACCATCAGAGATGCAGGCTTCTGAACTGAGCGCTGATAACAACTTGGGTTGTCCTTGTCCTCTTTAGTCCGGATGACATGAGGTCCCAGTTTTCCAAATAGAACTTCAAATTTTGATTCGTCTGACCACAGAACAGTTTTCCACTTTGCCACAGTCCATTTTAAATGAGCCTTGGCCCAGAGAAAACGTCTGCGCTTCTGGATCATGTTTAGATATGGCTTCTTTTTTGACCTATAGAGTTTTAGCCGGCAACGGCGAACGGCACGGTGGATTGTGTTCACCGACAATGTTTTCTTGAAGTATTCCTGAGCCCATGTTGTGATTTCCATTACAGTAGCATTCCTGTATGTGATGCAGTGCCGTCTAAGGGCCCGAAGATCACGGGCATCCAGTATGGTTTTCCGGCCTTGACCCTTACGCACAGAGATTGTTCCAGATTCTCTGAATCTTTGGATGATATTATGCATTGTAAATGATGATAACTTCAAACTCTTTGCAATTTTTCTCTGAGAAACTCCTTTCTGATATTGCTCCCCTATTTTTCGCCGCAGCATTGGGGGAATTGGTGATCCTCTGCCCATCTTGACTTCTGAGAGACACTGCCACTCTGAGAGGCTCTTTTTATACCCAATCATGTTGCCAGTTGACCTAATAAGTTGCAAATTGGTCCTCCAGCTGTTCCTTATATGTACATTTAACTTTTCTGGCCTCTTATTGCTACCTGTCCCAACTTTTTTGGAATGTGTAGCTCTCATGAAATCCAAAATGAGCCAATATTTGGCAAAACATTTCAAAATGTCTCACTTTCAACATTTGATATGCTATCTATATTCTATTGTGAATAAAATATAAGTTTATGAGATTTGTAAATTATTGCATTCCTTTTTTATTCACAATTTGTACAGTGTCCCAACTTTTTTGGAATCGGGTTTGTACTACTAACGCAGTGCTTTGGGAAACCCATCCTTGTCCAAAATATCTAATAAATGAACACTCAAGGGCCAGTGTAGAACTTTGTGAGCGTCACACATTCCAATTTTTCAGACATTCGCAGAGCATGTGGGCCTAGCTGTGCCTAAGTAAGATGATGCTCAGGGAATGCATCTGTGAAGGTTTTCTCTCTTCTCATGGATGCTGTGTCTAGACAGTCTCCTTTGCATTCCTAATTGGAACATGGCTAGGACCTACTGTTCTGTCTTGTGGACTGTTTAAGAGCCAACATAAAACCATCAACACTCTTGCAAGTCTGTATGCTGGTCTAAACCATCGAAGCCAGCTGAAACGGTTTCGAAAGAATTTGTTTTTCATTTCTCTTTCTCAAACTTGGCTGTTTTTGAAAATCATAAAAAGCACCTACATTTATGAAGTGATTAATATAAAAATATACTGCCAATCTTCTCAAATTGTTCAGCAATCTTAGAATTCTGTTGGGTATTGTTAACTTGCACAAACAGTTACAAACAGATTTACAAGCCTAGAAATACTCTAAGCTCACATATTCACAAATAATCAGGGCCCTGCAGGTCACAGGCTTAGAGGTCCAAATATCTAAAAACAGACATTGCCAATATTTGATGCCATCTACATCTACATCTGCATGAAGAGTTCAGTCTTTGGGTCAAGCTGTACATATAATACTGGTTAAAACTAGCTCAAGGAGCACATCATAAATCTGGGATGGTCAGAATCATCTTTTATGAGAGGTAGACAGAGAGATTGTACATAAGAGTGGGAAGCCAACTCTCACTCTACAATTCCAGTTATAAAATCTCAGACATTCTTAGACAATGCAGGTCTGAGGCTTGAAGTATGAAAAATTTACGACCTACCGGCTTTTCCTTTTATCTTCCTTTTATGCTGTAAATGTCCAAGGGGAGAATCCTGGAAGAAGCATTGGGTGTTTAGCGGAATTGTGTGCACCTGTCAAACAAAAAACATCTCTTCTTGAAATGTGAGAATTGAGAACACAGGAGAAAGTCTTGCATGTGACTGTCTGGACAAGATACTTTGTGATTTACCATATAGGCCAGTCTGTTCAGAAGGAAAACCTGGCAAAATATTTCACTGCAGCTTTATCATAATGTTTCAATTTACCGATCAGTTTGATCTGCTTTGACTTTTTAATTATCTCTTCATTTACCCTAGCTTTAGCTCTACATCTTTTCAACATCATCTTGACTGGTCTATCAATTTTATTTTGTTTTGTTAAAACACTAAACAATTAAATCAATTTTAAATGCTACAAGTGAATTTAGGCATTACTTTTTAATGTATAGTATGAAAATGGATATTTATTTTGAGTTTTGTTAAAAATTAATAAAGATAATAAACATTTTTTTGGTGAGCATTAGATGTCTTCAAAAATAGTTAGTTAGGGATTTAGTGCACAGTAACCCATAGTCCACAGCAGGCAACCCTGTAAAAGCTGGCGCTGACATCGGTTTGGATTCTAGAAAGAGTTTATGCTGGATAAACATTTATTTGGCTTGGCTTGATTTTAAATTGAGCTTCCACACCAAGGGGGGCGACAGCCATGACGGCACGTTCACACACTGCAGGCAGTCCCTTTATGATTAGAACGTCTCATGCTCTCAGGGGCGAAATCAACAACGTTTTTGCATCGTATTTCAGTATAAAAATCTGCGTCTTATTCACTAATCACCCTCAATACAGTTTCGATTTGAGTAATTTCCCTCCTTAATGTTGTGACATACTGAAAAGACCTCCAGGTTTTCAAGAATGTGCCCTCAAATCAAACTTAATTCATTCAAAAATGATGTAAGCTTGGTGTGGTTAGAAGAGGAAGATTTAAGTCTCTAATCATGCTGTCTTAAGTACAGAATACTCTACAGCAAGACACAAGGATGGATTTTTCCCAGCTGTGACAGGCGGACAGGTTTAAGAGGCAAGATGGAGATGCACGCCTGCTACTTTGCCCCAGATCCAGTGACTCAGGAAAAGCCCTGGAGAGAACTCCCAAGGCTGTGGTGAGGTCCACCAGTAGAATATGATTACTTTAACATGCTGGGAGTCCCAACCCCCTCTTGAAAAGCACTTTGTCCAGTACAGGAGAGGAAACAAGACAGCAAAACCCTGTCAGGCATTGGTGACTCAGGAGAAACTCTTTCTTCTGCCTTGCTCAATGTGTTTTTGGTTTTCTATGGCTCTACTTCACTAACTCAACTAGCATTATTCGTCTCTTACTGTTTATTATAGCGTAATTATTCTTGCATGATGCATTTCTGTGATTTATCTCTTTTCCAGCTATCGTCATTTTAGTTTGTGAATATGGGTGTCTATGCAACATTATTACAATTTCATGCCTGTTTTTTTTATTTACCTCAGCACGAAATTAGCAGATATTCCACCATAGATTATCTGAGCGATATCAGATTATCACTTTGAATTGAAATATGGAAATAGGAAGCTATATTATCCCTTATTACTGTATGTTTTTCAAGTTTCTTAATTTAGTCTAGGTTCTTGGCCTTCAATTATCCCCAAAATGATAGGGTCCATAATTTAAGAGTTATGTAACTGAGCATGTTTATTTGCTCTCAGACAAGAACTGGAAAATATTTACAAAAATTACAACATGATGGACAACATGAATGGACAAGCTAAAATAAACAAAGACGGACAATTCTTTATTCTAGGAAGTTTTGAATCTGATGCATTAATAAAGTAGCAAAAAAGTCACAGAGAACATGCACTGCTCACCAGCTTCTGCTACAGTTTTTAAATGCACAAATGAATGGAGGGTACACATCTGTAAGACATTACTGTCTACGGATATAAATAATAGGAAATGTTATCTTTATAGTGACGGTCTTCGAGTGTGGGAGCTTAACACAATAAATAAAAAAACCATTAGAAGTCCTTTCCGTTCTCCAGGACCTTTGGGTCAGATCATCGCACAGGATTGCTACTTATTCTGATCCTGTGAGGTCATCACACAGGACTTTGTTCATTATGCCAAACTCCATCCAAACAGCACAGGAGACAGGCCTTGAGATATCGTTAAAATCTAAGCCCTCTGTGGAACCTGAGAGTTCCAGAAGCAGCCTTGGAAAGTTCCAACATTCCCTTTAAAGTCTAGCTTGCTTTTCTTCAATCATAATGTGATTAGTTGTCAAAGAGAAGTGCCAGACTGTTGAAAATGGTGCTTCAGTAACATCATCCTCAGGTTGTATTTCATCAAAGAATTCCTACCTGACTCAGTGATCCTGCACCATCCAGCAGATATATTTTATACCATCATTTTTTGGTGAAATGGAAGAAATGTTGACAGACAACATAAAAGCTCCATAGATGTTCCTGGTATGTTGTGTTTCAACTGCGTTCTCTCAAGGGAAGGATAAATCTCGACGACTGGATGATTTGATTTTTAGGAAGCTGGAGGAAAAATACAAGATGTCCCCATCCTGTTTTGCACCTGTGGAAGTAAAAACTGTGCGTCATGTTTTCCAGACAGAAATAAATTCATTTCTCTTTAGCCGACTTCAGATGCTACTTGCCAGAGAAACACACATGCACATAATCACTCACACACTGTTCTGAAACATTTAGATGGTACAAACCAAATAAACTCCAGGCCATGTTTAGACTAGACAGTCACTTGCATGAATCTGAAAGAAAAATAAATAAATAAAACACTGTTATGATGACCCAAACATATGTTAAATAAACTCTATCAATATGTAAGCATTTTGGAATGCCAAACTGGAATGTAACTATGGCTGTTACTTAAGGAGAAATCAATGTGTTATGGGAGATGAATGAAATCACCTTTTACTAGCATCAGCACTTAGAGTCTGATTCTGCTGGGCCCCTGAAATCTGTTGCTGCCATAAAGTTTTTACTCCGATCGTCCCTGTTTTCTCTCGGGCCACTGTCTCCCTGTTTAAGATTTATAGCTATTTGTTTTGTCCAACATTTTAAGATGAAAACAGCTACATCTCTATCAATCACCACTGCTGCTGTAGAAGAATCCAGATGAGTATTTTTTTCTGGCCTTACTTTGGGGAGAAGAGAAATTTTCCATATGATATTGAATAAAAAAAAAGAAGGGGGGTTATGGAACGAGGGATACTGGAGTGTGAGAGAAAGGGACGAAGAATCATCCGCAGTCTTCAGAGAGTTCAGACGAAACCAGATGTTGAGACATTTTTCTACCAGACACAGCATCACCAGAATCACCACAGGTGTTTTCCATTTTGGCTCCCTTGAATACAGCATCATTCTGGAGTTGACACTAGGATAACATATCACAAACAGGGACATCCATCTGTAATTGCAAGCTCTGAAACCACAGAAGAAGTGAATGTCGCTAACAAGGTTAATCGGTTACTCTAATTCCAATCGGAAGTGAGCATCCCTATGCCCTACTCACTCCGAAGGGCAGAGGCCTTGAAGTGGGTAATAATGAAGCCGTTTGGAACTCACTTGGCGAGGGGGGCAATGAAAGACAGCATAATTTCCTCATTAGCTTCACGTGGAATGTTATAACGACAAGGCTAGGCAGTGATAACATGAATATCTTATTATTGCTGTTAATATGATATATACAAATAAATGTACATTTATAATGAAGTATTTAAAATATTCTTTATGTGTGTGTGTGTGTGTGTGTGTGTGTTCCCGATCTGCTCTTAACTTTTTAAGTTAAGCATTAAACACATATCTTACCTATGAAACTTTTTTAAACTAAATATGAAATGCATGATGAAAATGTGTCTATATATATCACAACAAAACAACTTGAATTATTCTTTTTATACATTAACTCCAACTCTCCCGCCATATCTAAATTTAAAAAGAATCGTGAGGAGTCACCACCATGGGTCACATGACCATAAACTATTAAATTACTTCCTTGAAGCGACCATCGCGTTTTCCTTTCGCTAACAGACTTGTGGAAGGGCCCTTCATGAAAGGATTCAGTTGTTCACTTTCGTTTGGAATGCCCCTACAAATGGCGTCCCCTTCCCAAAGTGTCCTTCAAGGATGCAAAATTCGCCCTCTGAGAGAACTATTCAGGGGATTATTTGCAGTGGCTGTAAATACACGAGAGGAGATCTACTTTCGTTACTATTTCCATCAGATCTGTCTAAACAGTTTGCTTTTGTCTTGTCAAATACAGTCCAATGGCCATCTCAGACATTCTCCAAAATAACCATCCAGACAAGCAGTAGCTGTGAACATCTGTGGTCAGGAAACCTGGGTCTCCGCAACAGCTCTTTTAAAAGTCCTGATATGGAAACGGTGAGCAATAATAATTTTCCTCTAGAGCAAATGTGTTGTGAAATATGAAGACAACTGAAAAAGAATTGGGCCAATAAAAGCTCCGTTGATAACTTCGAATTAGCCTGTCAGTGTCTTGTGGAACTCTCTACCCTCTCTGTGGAAATCATGGAGATCGTCTTTCTTGGTTTGGCAGTTTGCACTAATAGTAAGATCTAGCCATACGCATATATAATTTAAGATAAAAGATTGGACAGCAAACAGTGGATCCCATAAACTGGGAATTTTGTGTGCAGAAAACGTTCTCACCAAACTTTCTGGTATGGTGTGTTCATTCCAAAGATATAAATGCATAACCCTCATTATTAGGTTGCTGATTAGTGTGATGCAGTATGGTTGAGCATCCACCATACTGTAAAGGTCAACACATGAAGTTAACATGAAAGTGCATTGACCAATGCAGTCTGCAAGATCTTATCATATACACTAGATAATTCTATGAATAATATAAAAATAAATACGTTAATTAATTAAAAAACACAATGGGTTGGATACAGTAGAAGGTAATAAATCCAACAATCCAAAAACATTCATAACATTTTTGTATATTCAAATCATATCCTATTTGTTATACATAATTCACAGTATACAACAGCAAACATTTGCATAGTCATTTGATTTAATATCGGGTAGGATAGGGTAAGATGCCCCCCAGGGCAACTTCATTTAGCAAAACAATAATTTCAGGAACATTGCGAGACACAGGCTAATGTTTCTTCCATGCATTATAATAAAACTTTGTGAAACTGCACAGTTTATAGAGGGTATGCATTTACGTCACTTTCCCGCCAAAACACGCTGCCTCAGCCTGAGTGGCAAAAGCACTGCATGACTGGATTTAATAGGGGAAACTGCGAAAACGCGAGTAAACCGAACGATTATCAGTTTAAACTAAAGGTTGGACTCAATATAAGTGTTCCTTACAACTTACCAAAGATCCAGTGATCCATGGATATTGACATGCAGCCAGGAATCGTGTTTCCCAAATTTGCCTGTGAACGCTTTATATAAACACAATATAGATAGGTCTGAATCCAGGTGATCACTTATATCAATATTATATATATCGTCATACCATCCAGACCTAAAACTTGTATAGTTTTTGTCAGTGTTTATTTAAAAACGTAATATTAGGCAGAATATACGATGGTAAATATTTAATTGATGAGTTGTCAATACAATATATAACAATACAATATATAGGGTATGATTTTACCCCAAAATTAAACATATTGACACAAAATGATAACTGCAAATCTACGTTTCGCTGCCTGGAGTCCAGTTGTTTCTGTGAATTGCAGCGATCCAATTGCTTCTCTTTTCTGTAGCTTTCAGCAGTCTGTAAAAATATATGTTTTTCGCGGCATTCATGCTGAAAACCAATGTTGCCAGCTGGTCTTTTTGCCACTCAGTGGGTGTAACTGCAGTCACTCTGGCCAAGGGTGACATCACGCGCATACCCTCCATCCTACACCGACTACAAACAAAGATGATCGAGCCAATCAGAGTAGGTATGGTGAGGACATGTGCAGCCCTGCCCCGTTCTGCAGGCTGCAGCCAAGTATACTTGGAAAAACCCGGTCGGAAGGTTCAGGTAGTGACATCTGTCTTGAGCGTTTATAAATATGCAGGTTGTGTGGAGTTTATGATGGATTTAGTGAGTAAATCATATTGTTCACACATTGCCGCTTTGCAGTTGTTATATGTTAAATAGGCTATTGCAGTTTGGATGCGTTCATTGTGATTATACTTGCTGGAATTACAAAAGTTTATAAAATTCTTTACTTAGGATGTTCGGTAACAAAGCTTGCCTCTTTCCAACTATCTGTGATGATTATATTGCCCGTGTGTTGAAAAAAACATAGATTAAACACACTTGCTACAGACCCCAAAGTGGAGGCATTATGCTGCCCTCACGTCCTATTGGAAATTTGATAATTCCCACTTCTGAATTCGTGATTACGAGCTCATCACATTCAAGTTTGAAAATAGAAGGGCATTCATTTGCAATTTTTACCTAGGAAACGTCTCAGTTACGTATGTAACCCTCGTTCCCTGAAGGAGGGAACGGAGACGTACGTCGGAAATGACCGACGAATTGGGTATCATTTTCAGAGACCAATCTAGTTCGAATGTATAAAAACGAGCCAATAACGTTGGCATGCGGTCCACACACCGCCCTGCAGCACAGGTATAAACACGGAAGTGGAATACCGCATCCTCGCTTTTCCAACTGAGGAGCCGAAAAGTGACTCGGCCCTTCAGCAGAAGCACAGCACCTGGCGACGGAACGTACGTCTCCGTTCCCTCCTTCAGGGAACGAAGGTTACATACGTAACTGAGACGTTCCCTTTCAGTCGGTCACGTTCGACGTATGTCGGAACTGACCGACAAATTGGGGATCCCTACCAACACGCCAGGGAGGCTGGCCCTTCCAGCGCCCTGATTGAGCTCGCTGGAGTGCTCCTAGGTTGGAGCAGGAGTCAGGGCTCCAAGCAGGGAAGGTCCGTCTCTGCTGTTTCTGCAAGACCCACTCAGTGTGACTATTGGATAACGCTGGGAAAGCGGAGCCACGTCCTCCAGGGGAGGAGAGGTGGAATACTCATAAGGACTAACCTATCAGGGTAGTGCTACATATGGCAGTCTCTGGGGTGGATCCAACCTGGTCCCAGGGGGGAAAGAACACCACCATAGACGACAGAGCGAAAAGGGAAAGACACGGGGCTAGCCGAGTAGGGTAGCGGGTACCGTGGAGAATACACATATGGGGTCGCCGTAGGGACCGCTACATATGGAAGCCAGCCTACACACACGTTCCACAAGCATACGGGTGCAGGCCTGGCGTCAGACGGCCGCAACGTCTGACACCGAAGGGGTGACGGAGGAGCTCGACAGGGTTAGCCTGGGGAACACAACTGGAGACAATAGACGCACGTATCCGGCCCAGCGGGCGGAAGTGGCGTTGCAAGCCGACATAAGAACGGGCACTTCGCGCCTAACGGCCACTGGGGGCAAGTACACGAGAAGAAACCGGCTCTACACAGAGGCTATAAAATCTAGTGAACGTGTTAAGTGTCACCCAGCCCGCAGCTCTACATATATCTGTCAGCGAGGCGCCTTGAGCCAGCACCCAGGAGGAGGCCACACTCCTGGTTGTGTGTGCTCGCAACCCGAACGGGCAAGGCACGTCTTGCGATTGGTACGCTAAGACGATAGCATCCACTATCCAGTGGGCTAACCTCTGCTTGGAGACAGCCTTTCCCTTCTGCTGGCCTCCGTAACAGACGAAGAGCTGCTCTGAGGTCCTAAAGCTTTGAGTCCGGTCAACTTAAGCGCAAAGAGCGTGGACGGGACATAACAAAGCCAGGGCTGGGTCTGCCTCCACCTTGGGCACGTATCCGAACTTTAGGCACGATTCGTTGACCGAAAGTGCGTGCAGGTCCCCTACCCTCTTGATGGAGGCCAATGCAGTCAGGAGTACTGTCTTTATGGACAGAATTTTTAACTCTACAGACTGCAAAGGCTCAAAGGGAGGGCTCTGAAGTGCCCTGAGCACCAGAGTTAAATCCCAAGAGGGTATCGAGTGTGGACGAGGAGGATTTAGCCTCCTCGCACCTCTGAGGAACCTGACGATTAGGTCGTGCTTTCCCAAGGACTTACCTTCAACTGCATCGTGGTACGCCGCTATTGCCGCGATGTACACTTTGAGGGTGGAGGGAGACAGCCTTCGCTCCAGCCCATTTTGCAGGAAAGAAAGCACGACACTAATCGAACACTTTCGGGGGTCTTCCCGGCGGGAAGAACACCACTCAACGAACAGGTTTCACTTCAGAGCATAGAGGCACCTCGTAGACGGGGCTCTAGCAGAAGCGATGGTGTCTGCCACCGCTTGTGTCAGGCCACCTAGAACCTCCGCGTCCCGTCCAGGGACCAGACATGGAGTTTCCAGAGGTCTGGACGTGGGTGGCATAGAGTGCCCCGTCCCTGAGAAAGCAGGTCCTTCCTCAGGGGAATCGGCCAGGGAAGGGCTGTAGAGAGGAATGTGAGTTCGGGGAACCAGGTCTGGTTGGGCCAGTAGGGCGCAACTAGCAAGACCTGCTCCTCGTCCTCCCTGACCTTGCACAGATTCTGTGCGAGAAGGCTCACTGGGGGAAACGCATATTTGCGTAGGTCCCGGGGCCAGCTGTGCACCAGTGCATCCGTGCCGAGGGTGCCCCCGGTCAGGGAATAGTACAACTGGCAATGGGTCGAGTCCGGAGAGGTGAACAGGTCTACCTGCGCGGCTCCGAAAAGGTCCCATATCAGCTGGACGGTCCGGGGGTGGAGTCGCCACTCTCCCGGAGGTGTTGACTGACGAGAGAACTCGTTGGCTGTCTGAATTACCTTCTCAAGTAATTTGGCAATGAATGGGAGGTTTGATATTGGTCTATAATTGTTCTGGATAGTATTCTCAAGGCCGGACTTCTTTAGTATTGGAGTGACAGCTGCTACTTTTAGATCATGCGGAACATAACCAGTGGCAAGAGATCTATTTATAATATGCATAATGGGTTGAATAAGTGAAGGCAGAAGGGTTTTTAGAAGGTATGTTGGAATAGGATCAAGAGTGCAGGTGGTAGAATTAGATTTGATAATCAGTTGTTCAACCACAGATGTATTTGTGAGTAAAAAAGTGTCGAGTGGACGACCTATCAGACATGGAGTTAAATAGGAAGAGGCAGTTGGAGAAAAAGTTTGATAAATGTTATCAATTTTTTGTAGAAAAAATGACTGAAAACTTTCACATAGATCAACAGAGCCAGTAATAGCTACGGGTGAGGGTTTAACCAGTTTGTTTATTTCAGAAAAAAGAGCTTTAGGTTTGCACTTGGCTTTGTTGATGACAGTTGAAAGATAGTTAGAATGTGCAAAGTTAAGTGCTTCTTTATATTCCACTACTGAATCTGAAAAAGCCATGGAATGCACAAGAAGGGAGGATTTTTTGTAAAGTCTTTCGAGACGCCTACATTTTGTTTTCAAAACTCTTAGTTCAGGAGTGAACCAAGGAGAGGAGTGAGTAGACTGGACAGTTCTAGTTATTAATGGAGCAAGATCATCCAAAACATTACAAATAGATTCATTATAGGTTGAAACTATCTCATCAGGACTCAGGAGGTTGAGTGAAGAAGGAAGAACAGAGGCAGCAATAGTAGCAGAGAAATTGTCAACAGTTATAGATCTCAGATTACGGTAAGATATCGTAGTTTTGGTGTTTGGTTTTGCAAGAGGGAGTGAGAAGTCGAAGACAATTAGTTTATGATCAGAAATGCCCAAATCATGACCCTGAGCACGCACATTGTCAATACCAACAGTACAAAGCAAATCAAGAGTATGAGAGTGGGAATATCAATATGCTGAGATACTTCAAAGTAATCCAAAACAGACATAAAGTCTTTTGCAAAAGTACAATCAGAATCAACATGTATGTTAAAGTCACCTAGCATCATTATTCTATCAAGCTGGGCACAGGCAAGAGTGAGAAGTTGAGTCAATTCAGAGAGAAAGTTTGTATTATATCTAGGGGGTCTATAAATCAACATAATCAGGAGTGGAACAGGACCAGCAAGTTTAAGTGATAGACATTCAAAACTGGAAACATCAAGAACATCAATTTTAGTCACTTTATAATTGTTCTTAAAGATCACAGCCAGACACCACCTCTGCCACTAAGTCTAGGTTTTGTCAGGTAACTATATCCAGGAGGGGTTAAAAGGTTCAGTTCAATGAAATCATCAGGTGTTTGCCAGGTTTCAGTCAAGAATAGTAAGTCCAGGTTTCTCTCAGTTGTAATGTCGTTCAGCAGTGCACCTTTGCCAGACAGGGAACGAGTGTTCAAAAGAGCGCAGTTGTGTTGATGGGTAGCAAGCATTGACAAGTAGACAGCATCTCTGGTTAAGGATATGAGAGTCCCGACGCGATGAGGAGTCACGTTGCTATGGTAACGCTTCGATCTCTGCGACCAGATCACAGGTATTGATAAAGAGGACTTGCAACCATAGAACCATCGACGCTTTGCAGACCGATGGATATAACGAGCACGACGGGCAATACCGAGGGTAGTGCACCAATCGAATGTAGAGGTTTCCAGTCGAGAGGGATGATTTAGCTTATGCAGCTGGAGTGAGGTGTAATGAAAATCCATACTGTCATTGAGAACCAAAACAAGCCCAAAAACGACTAGGGCCAGCAATCTCAGTGCCAGCGAGTTATAAAAAGCAAAATACATCTCTTTGCACAGTTAAAGACAGCACTCACAGAAAGCAGTATGGCCACCCTAAACAACACCCATTAGCCAAACCCAGCTGATGCTAGATGTGATCCACAAAACCAAACGGAGCAACTCGCCAAACAAGTGGAAACTTACTTACCGAGAGTGTAGAGTGGTAAAGCCTAGGCAATGGGCAGAGGGCACGCAGGGATTTCACAAAGTGAGACGCTGTACAGCAGTTTGCAAAAGCAGTCCAACGAATGTCACAGGGATTTCAAAGATGAGTTATTTATGTCCCAGAACTGTTCCATCAGATCCAGACTTGAAGTCCCAAGCAAGTATATCCAAACTTTAAGTCCAAACTTTAAGTCCCCAAAAAGCACATCCATGCGTATTAGTCACGTTGACGATAAACAATTAACAGACGATTAACAAAAACTAGAAACAAAAACAAAAACAAAACAACTAATAGCGATGAGAAGCGTCAGCCATTTCGCGCACAGCGTACGCTCACGGAACACAGTCCTCACGTGTGGCATCCATGAAGACCACAGCATGCCTGGACACTTGTTCTAAGGGCACTCCCGCCCGTAGAAACGAAGGGTCTGACCACGGGCTGAAGGTTTGGCGACAGTACGGAGTAACTGGGACCCGGTACTTGCCGCTCTGCCACGCCCATCTCGGGACCCGGCCATGAAGCCAGTGCTGAAGCGGTCTCATATGAAGCAATCTGAGCTGCGTTACCGCGGCTGCAGATGCCATATGCCCCAGGAGCCTCTGAAAATATTTCATTGGGACTGCCGTCCTGCCTTTGAACGTATTCAAGCAGTCCAACACTGACCGGACTCGCTCCTCTGTGAGGCGCGCAGTCTGGTTGACTGAGTCCAGCTCCATGCCAAGATAAGAGATCCTCTATGTGGGACAGAGTTTGCTCTTCTCTCAGTTGACCCAAAGGCCCAACAGGCTGAGGTGACGGAGCACCAGGTCCCTGTGTTCGCACAACTGTTCCCGAGACTGGGCGAGTATGAGCCAGTCGTCGAGATAGTTGATGATGCGAACGGCGAGTTCTCTGAGCGGAACAATGGCTGCCTCTGCGACTTTCGTGAAGACGCGAGGCAACAGGGACAGCCTGAAGGGCAAGACTTTGTACTGATATGCCCTCCCCTCGAACGCAAAGTGTAGGAACGGTCTGTGTCGAGGAAGGATAGAGACATGAAAGTACGCGTCCTTCAGGTCGATCGCTTCAAACCAATCTCGGGGACAGATGCATTCGAAAAAGTGTTTCTGCGTTAACATCCTGAACGGAAGCTTGTGCAGGGCCCGATTCAGGACACGCAGGTCCAAGATTGGTCGTAACCCACCCCCTTTCTTGGGTACAATGAAGTAGGGACTGTAGAACCCTGACCTCATATCGGCTGGAGGAACCGGCTCGACCGCGTCCTTCACCAGTAGGACATCGATCTCTGACCGCAAGACGTGGGCATCGCTGCTCCGCACGGAGGTGAAGAGGATGCCCCTGTACTTGGGGGGCCGATACTTGAACTGAATCGCGTAGCCAAGTCTGATAGTACGGATGAGCCAGCGAGACAGCCTGGTGAGCACTAGCCAGGCCCCTAGAGACCGTGCAAGCAGGACCAACGGCACCACAGACGTACCCGGGGTGGGGCAGCGAGGTGGAATGCTCAGACCCGACCCGGATGGCCCGGAGGCGACCCGGAGTGTTGTCTGACCGTTCCAGGGTGGGGCAGTGTGTGGGAGAGAAGGCCCGGGAGCGTCCTCTAGCCTCACACCAACCCCTGGCGAAAAGAGGGGGAGCCAGGAGTGGCAAGGGACAAAGGGACAAAGGGACAAAGGGACAAAGGAAACTGCTCTTTTATTGACAATGTGGGTACCGCTGAACTCCGAAGAGCCAGCGGCAGAGTGATGTTGGCCCCCCGGTCCTCCTCCGGGGGGGGGAGGGGTGCGGACACCATCTCCCTCCGAGCAGATCCATCCGTCCCTGGGCTGCCTGTCTCAGGGCCGCTTACCCTTCCGTTTACCAGCCGACTTCGCGCGACCCTGAGCGGGTTGGGCAGCACCCTTGCGTCCGGCGCAGGGGGTCGCCCTTGGCGACGAGCAATCGGAGGCGCTGCAGCCGGCGACGGGGTGGAGGCAGCAGCTGGTCGCCGGGGCAGGATGTTTTTGATCGCCTCTGTCTGCTTCTGGGCCACCGAGAACTGCTGGGCGAAGCTCTCGATGGCGTCGCCGAAGAGGCTGGCCTGACAGACAGGGGCGTCGAAGAACCGAACTTTGTCGGACTCGCGCATGTCTGCCAAGTTCAGCCACAGGTGGCGTTCCTGGACCACCAGAGTGGACATCGCCCGACCCAGGGACTCCGTCGCTGTGCGCAGTTCCTGCATAACGCCTGGGTCGGAACTACCCTCGTGCAGATCTTTTAGCACTTTGGCCTGATAGACCTGCAGGAGCGCCATGGCATGCAGAGATGACGCAGCTTCCCCGCAGGCTGTGTAAGCCTTGCCCGTTAGGTTGGACGAGAACTTACACGCCCGGGAGAGGAGACGTGGGTTAGCCCGCCAGTCCGCAGCGGCCCTGGGACACAGTTGCATCGCCACGGACCGCTCGACTGGGGGAATCCCCACGTATCCCTTAGCCACGCTACCATCGAGGGTAGTGAGGACGGAGGAGTCACTAGATCGGTTTCTGGCGCTATAGGGCGCCATCCACGACTTCGTGAGCTCCTGATGCACTTCCGGAAAGAATGGTACTGGGGCAGGGCGCCCCAAGAAACCAATCGTCCAGTCGCGAGGGTTCGGGACACGGTGGAGGGTTCCACTCGAGTCCAACACTCGCGGCGGCCCGGGAAAGCATAGCCGTAAGTTCTGGATCTGACTCGAGCAACGCTACCACACCCGAAGGGGGCAACGCAGCCGAATCCTCATCTCCAGAGCCCATTAGCTCATCCTCCGATGCAGCTATCGAGATCATATCCTCAGCTGGAGCCCCGAAAGAGACGGCCGGCCCCCCACGGGAAGGACCGGGCCGCTCTTCCGGAAACTCCACAGGCAGCGGAGGGGGGAGGGGCCCAAGGGGCTTGTTGGCCCGTTGGGGAAGCCCTCACAGTCACCCTCAGGTCTCCACCAAAGGCATCAGCTAAAGTAGCAGCCCTCTGCTTTGCAGCGGGAGGACCACTAGATCGGGGGATGCGCAATGGGACTCCACCCCTTCTGAGGTATTCGAGCCTAGACCGTAGAACTGCGATGGTCATGTTCCCGCAGTGGGAACATGAGTCATTCACGAACGCCGCCTCAGCGTGCTGAACGCCCAAACACATGAGACAGCGAACATGACCTTCAACTGGGGACAGAAAACGACAGCATCCAGAAACACACGGTTTGAATGACATCTTAAAAAAGACGCAGGGTCAAACTGTGTTGCTCTTTTAGGAAGGGAAATGCTCTTTTAGAAGTGCTGAGGCACTCAGGGAGATGGCCGCGGCTCACAGCGGTCCGATAGTGCAAGCCCGCATGTGAGCACTCAACAAACGGAAACGCCCAGCCAACCAACACAGAAGCAGTGCACGTTGCAGCGGCCACTCGCTGAATCGCACCATCATGCCAGCACCAGGTAAGAGAGCGATCCTCCTCAAGGCTCGTATCGTGAAACACTCTTTGTAGAAACAGCTTGAACTGCAAACCGTTCGACTCCGAAGTTGAAAGCGAGGATGCGGTATTCCACTTCCGTGTTTATACCCGCGCTGCGGGGTGGTGCGTGGACCGCATGCCAACGTTATTGGCTCGTTTTTATACACTCGAAGTAGATTGGTCTCTGAAAATGATCCCCAATTCGTCGGTCAGTTCCGACGTACGTCGAACGTGACCGACTGAAAGGGAACTCGTATTTACGACAATTCCGAGAGCACTTGAAGGCAGCATTAAAACTGTCAGCGCCACTGAGAGAAGTTCTAATGGTTCCTATCACTCTGAAATGAGTGGGTATAATAATAAACCCTACCTGTCATCCATAACTTCTCTTCTTCTCTCTATTTTTTCCCGTAAACTTCAAATAGGCCTAAAGTTTTATACAAAATGGATGTAATGGCAAATGTTGAAGATTAGCACACAGGCAGTCAGCGACTTCCAATCAAACAATGTCCTCTTGTTGACCATTTCCAAGATGGCAGCGACGTTGATGCAGAAACACATGTTTTTGTATAAACACGCCCAAATTATCTTCATATAAGGGTTTTGTGCAGCCTCACCTGTATTTCACTTGCTCCCTCATAAATTTGGAATTGCAAAAAAAATTGTGAAAAAAAAAACAGATACACGTTGTTACTGTTAAATAATAGCCTTTTACATAGATGTATTTTATAAGTCTTTAGAAAAAGATGTTACATAGGTTTTTACTCTTAGTTGATGAGGGCCAATGAACATAAGAAAAAAGATGACGTTACAGTACATAAGGAACACTGACATATTTCAAAAGATGCAAAACCCATTTTAAAAGGGCTTTTAAGTGAGCACTTGCTTCCATAGTCAAGAATTTATTACCAGGGCAAATGAAAATGACCTACGTATGCATCAGGACTTTAAAACCTGTATATCAAAGAGTTTGATTTGGCTTAGTTCACCCACGCTCTGAAGGGGATCACATCAGTCCAGAATCTGGCTTTGTAATTATTGTCGTACCATGCATGGCTAAGGTGCTGGCATTCCAGCCCTGGCTGAGGACAAACTCTCTCGGTATCATTAATGAATAAAACAGATACCACATTTCAGTGAGGAGAATGAAGAATCATTACTGTTGAGTCGAATTCACAGAAATACAAATCCCCTGACTGATAGAATGCATGGAAATCAAACGCACATTGCATGACATATGCCTATACACATGCTAAACAGATAACTTTGTCACACTGCATATTTTAATATTTTGCTCCAGGAGAGCATTTGCAATTCAAATGAGTGAATTATCATGTGAAGCACTGTAAAACAATCCATCCAGCAGGATCAGTTTTGCACATCTGTATTAAAGAACCACTGCTTCGGGATATTTTTATATTTTCTATTTCATGATTCTCTGTCAGTCTTCCATATCTCACTCAGTTAGTCTACATGAAATTGCCTGCTCTATCCACAGTCACACTGGTTATCTGGAAATAATCTGACAGAGGAAAACACATTCATATAGAACATCAAACCATCCTTGAATGGCTACAGGCAAACAGGTCAAAAAAGGAAATATCATGATTTGAGACTTCTCAGATCATATTTCTTGTTTGAGTAATGCAACGTGGGTAGTCCTGCAGTAACATAGCTGCCTTGTGGTGCCAATTTACGGTGTGCAGTCCTTGGGGAAAAACGAGGGGGCTGTCAAAACACTTGAAAGCTTGTACGGGGTCAAAGGCCATTAGTGCTTTCATCCAATCAGAAGAACCTTCAGATTTAAACAAACTGTTAAGGCTATAAAAGTAGCAAATTGTCTGTAATAATTTACATTATTGCCATTGTATTTCTTCTAGCTTTTTTTTTTCTTTTAGCTCACCAGACCATGCAAATGATCTAGGCTGAGTTTCTCAAAAGCATTGTGAGGCAAGCTGATCGTAGAGACCATTGGTGGCATCTACTTAGGCTTACAATTCTCTTGGGAAATGCAGCCCTGGTCCTACCATTTAAAATGCGCTTTCTAAATATACTCTTTAGAGATAAACATATGTCTGTGTTTAAAGAAGAACTCCTCAGAATAACCCCTTATTGAAAGCAAGGGTGAGCTGGCTAATTGGCATTTTGCAGATGTGTGTAATAGCAGGGTGAGTTTGGGGCACTGACCACAGCTCTGTTTCAGAGGTACTAATCATAAACTAAGAGTGAAAGGAAAAAGTAGAGAACTTTTATTAGCTGTAATAAAATATTTTTCAAACAAATAGCCAAGAGCCACTTTCGTGCCAGAGGTATATCAGTTTCATGAGCAAATGTACGTCAAAACTAATTTTGTCCTTTTAGATTAACAGATAATGGGAGGAAAACACTTTCGTGATACTGCAAACACATGCAGTTTATCCATGTTGTTTCCGTGACATGGCTGATATCCCAGCTATAGCAAAAATATGTTCTAAGAACGTTTTGCTAACGTTCCCAATAAGTTATGAAAATGTTATTTCTGAATGTTCTCTGAACATTCAAAACATCTAGTTTTTTAAGTGTTTTAAAGACTTTTTTCTTGGTCATGCAAACTTTAAGGAAACATTCAATTTTATCATTCACTTGAAACCCTAATGCTCAAAATAATTAATTGGTTTGAGTAGGGTACACAAATTAGTTCAATCAAATTAACTTTTATGAGTATTTAGAACTTTCTTTTCTTTTGAGTTCAACAAACTGACACATTTTAAGTAGTCTGAATTGTTTAATTGTTTTGAGTTTTATAAACTTGTTTCTTTTAATTTAGACAAACTTAAATTTAACTGAAACTGGGCTGGGATTTATATTTCCCAGCATGCTTTGCCATGACACTCAAAAGAGAGAGTAAAGGCTAAAAATAAGAGACTGCGAATTGCAACAACCCACCACTCACCCCTCCCTTTCGAAGCACATAGAGAAACTACGGTGGCCGACACAGGACAAAGATGTCGTCGTCTGAGATAGCAGAGAGTAGCTAGCGCTCTGTAGAGCAGTTTGTCTATTTAGGGCTACTGTAGAAACATGGCAACTTCACTGTAAGGGGACCTGCGGTGTATGTAGATAGAAATGGCTCATTCTAAGGTTATAAAAACATAACGGTTCGTTATGTAAGGTCTTTATACACCACTGAAAACATAGATATGTATATTAGCCTATATTGCATTTCTGTCAATAGATCCTCGTAAATACTACACACTGCACCTTTAATGATTTTTGTGCAAGATTATTGTAAGTGGGAGATTAAGTAGTGTTTAATGTTTTGCTATGCTAATTTAGAAATGTTTCTGTTATGTTAGGTTTTTTCGGGGGTTACCATCATGGCGACAAGTGGAGCATGAGCTTGGTTTGAGAACAGATATATGTTAAACTTTCTAAATTGCTGTACTCATTCAGCAATTGCTATCCAGTGCTAATGCTATTAAAGCATTATGTTACCAATTAACAAGTTAGCATTTAGTGAATTAGCTAGTTAAAGATAGCCAAGTTTCCACTACAAAAATATTTAAATTGAGATTACACGATAATTTTAAATTAAAATTATGTATCAATAACATTTTTGTGCTAACATTTTGAGAACATTATTAAAGACCAGATAACCTTACCAGAACATTAGATAAAGTTCTGAGAACATTCCCTGTTGGCTGGGATGACAAATGTCCAAATATCAAAGTGGCTTGAAAAGTGAGTATTTAAACAAATATACGGTGTTCTTCCATTAAAAATAATACTTTAGATACCTTGATAACACTGTGTGCTTGATATTAAATCTAGTTGTCGCTTAAACGTAGTCCAAATATGAGAATGTTTTGGAGCCTCTTTAAAAAGCACTTGAATTTATCAAAGACATATGGGGAACACTGTGAGGTATAAAAGGTTATGAGATGACTGGATTGATGCAGGGAGTATAAGGTCCTGCTATCAGGCGATGTGAGTTCAGCTAAGGACACTGTGTCAGGCTAATGAATATAATTTAGTCATCTGACAGAGGCTGCCGTCCAAGGTGATTTCGTCCAAGGAGGAAACATGCAAGGTAGCATGATGTTTCAAACATACTGCCAGTTGCTAAAAAATGTGCTGACACTGCAGTCCAAACCTAAAATCATTTTCCAGTACCATCTGTTGACAGAGGCCCTCTTCTCTGTAAATGTTTTCCTTTTCATCCCCTCCAGTCTGAATAATTTGTAATGTTTTATTTAACGTGCATTTTAAACTCTTTTGTTTTGTTCACCACAATTACGGCAAATATGGAAACATCATTCTATCTTGCACAGGGAAAACATTTTCCAGTTTAGATAAATTTGTCCAGGAAAATTGATGACTTCTACAGATGGAATTCTGAATTGCTCCCAAAATAAACCTTAAACGTTGTGTTAGAACAAAGTAAACCGTTCACATGTCTGCAACACACAATATACTGGTTTTATGGACTAAATGTGAGCGTGTTGTGCAAATGCGCAAATTACACTGGACATGAAATGTAGCACCATTTTCAGATAAGGTGTTCTGCATAAGAAATCATCTGGTTAGATGAGTTCATATTCCATGTAATATATTTGTGAGCTAATAATTGGCAAATCATTTTAATAAGGATACAAATTCTCTATGAATTTACAGCAGAGGTCTGTTTTACTAGACTGTGAGGAGATTGTAAAAGCTAGCCATTTAACAAAGGATATGTCAAAAGCTCACTAGCAAAATAATGTGGCAAAAATATACTGGTGTTGAAATTGCCTGGTTAATTATCTGATCATAAAACAAATACCCTTCTGAATGACATCAATTGGAAACATTACTCAAAATTCACAAAATATGATTTTTGGATGCATAACTCATAAGCCAAGATCACATTAGCTTAAGCTTAGGTAAATTGCAGTCATACCTTCTGAATGTTAATATCTATTACACGGCTCTCTGGAATACTCGATTCGTTAAGTAACACCATCCAACAGTCTATTTCCTATGAAGATGAGGTCACATTAGCGAAATTAGGAGAATTGTCAATAGTATAGCGATGTTTACAGCTCATATAGAAGTCACTTTCTAGCCAAGAATGTTTCTGTTGGTCAACATGGCGAATCCACAGACCAGCTTGAGCCCATTGCGAAATCTGCCTGTTGAAATCTTTCGCCCTCACGCAGAATTCCAGATCGAGTCGATTCCTATTGGAACAAAAGAAAACAGTAAATGTGCATGTTTCTTGTATCAAACCGTGGACTTGTTATCTTTGAATTGTAAATTGAAGTCCTCAGCAGAGGTTTTCACTCAATTTAGCGTAGGTTTTACAGTAAATTTTTGCAGTTTTTTCTTATTTCTAGACTGTTGGTTTCGTACATTGTAGTGGAGTTGACTACTGTTTTCTTAGCGGAGGCTTTATGGTGTGTTCCATTTGTCCTCAGAAGTGGGAGATTCCTTATTCCCAGTAGGAACTTTTAACTGGAATGCCCCCTCAAGTCGGAGCTGTGACTGGGAAAACCGGGGGAAGCGCAAAACCCCGACTTCAAAATCCAATGTGGCTGCTCAACGAATCAACCATAGTGAACCAATATTGTTTATTAGCACTTCTGTTTGTCTGTGACTCAATAAACCCCAACCTCTATATTGTGGACCTGATACTTCTACATTATCTGTGCAAAATACCACTTTTGTATGTGTTTTCATTCCGAAACAGCCAGCACAATAAAGGTTTACCTGGATATGTCCTTCTTAGTTTTTTGATCTGTGGTTAACTCGAGTGTGACATCATTCCCAGCTCGCAACATTAATATACAGGTAGGCTACAATTATAAAATAATTTCAACTCAAATCAATATTTCATGTCCACATATTAGATTTATTTGGTTTGTAGTCATGTAATAAGCAGGAAAATGTACAGTCAGCATGTCATTATTGCAAAATAAACCCCCTCAGTTCATTATCCCTTACTTAATTAATGTTTGCTGGTGAAGGTTACGTGACTTTATGTAGACCCTTGTACATAGCATTGAACACAGTATGGAAAAACTTACCAGTTTGGGATATCTGTTTTCCACAGAATTCTCTGCCAAGCCTAATGCTTCTTATTACCTCATGAGAGAATGCAATTCACCAAACCAAGCTATAAATGGACCCCAGGGGGACTTGCAAATTTATTGAAGAAAGACGTGGTTTTTGAGCCAAAAAAAAATAACTCAGCAATTAGGTTCTATTTTTTGGGGGATTTTGGGAAGTGACCCCAGCAAGCAATGAGTGGGATTACCTTGGATTGGTGCAATTGCAACGCACCATGTCCTGATTTGCTAGAAAAAAGTAAATTCCCAGGGAAAAATGGCCGATAATAGATTGGTTTGGTTTTATGGCTCCAGTATGCCTGTTTCCCTCTCTGCAGGATGCCACAGTGGTTCTGTGAACCTGCACGTCACAAACAGGGAGCTTGGGTATTGCGGTGAGGCAGGAGCAAAAACAGGCAGCCATCAAATTAGCTTTAAATGTCATGTCATGGAACCATGATGCAAAAGTGAAGTATGTTACACATTTTATTTGTGCATTTGATTAACAGCCATCACAAAGGTTGGTTTTCCAATGGAACCGTGTCCAGTAAAAACTCATAAGAAAACCTCAACTCTGCTGGGAATCCCAGAGGTCTGTCATAGCAACCGTTCTCGTGCATCCTGTTCTCATTTTCACACTTAGGTCACCCTGCCCTGGCACCTAGAGGCAAATCCTTGGCTCTTCCATGCTCATATTTATTCTGCCCCTCTTGCCAAAGACTACAGAGAAAACGTGAGCGAAAGAGAGATAGAAGGAACGGGAGATCTTTAATGCATTACATATGGGACATTAAGAAGAGACAACCCTGTAAACACACAAAAGGGATGGTGGATCAAGTATTGTATATAAGTTTAGCTACATCACTTTGTGGTCCTTGATGTCTCACATGACAGTAAATTGCTTTTGACCAAGATTTTACCCAACACAGTACCAAAATTGTTTAGAAAAGTTGACAAAAAATGTCCTTAAAAGTAGGGAAGGCAATGTTTTTCATAAACACTTTTTGTATAGGCCTACTGGTTGAAACTCTCTTCACATCCTGATAGCAATCAATAAAAGAACAGGTCTAAATATTAAAAATGTACATATATCTTCTGTGGAAGTCTCAGGACCAAAAAATGTTCATCCAATCATTGTATTTGTTCCGAAGGCAATAATAAGATGTGTCCTCAGATTTATGAAATCCTGTGGCAACACTATCAACGCCGAAATTAATATGCAGCAGTCAGATGGTAAGTCAGCGTTCTTTAAGTTGTTCACGTTCATTATTATTGTAATGTTAAGTGCTTTGAGACATGAGGTAATTTAACACCGTCTCTCAAGACGCTTTGCAGACTCTGCTGGTTGTGTCGTGTTTTGGAGGGGACGTCGCTTTGGAGAGCGCTCTGAAGGGAGGGTGGGATCTTATGATTTCAAAGCTAGCTTGCTATTGTTAGCCTCTCTGAAATTGACTACCCTACCTTTAAAGGGATAGTTCACGCAAAAATGAAAATGCTGTCATAATTTACGCACCCTCATGTTGTCTAAACTTGCATGACTTTCTTTCTTCTGCGGAGCACAGAAGAAGATATTTTGAGTCTCTCTGTATAAATATTAAGTACTGAAATGTTAGCATTAGCCTGATTTGGTTTTGGTAAAAACCAAGTGACAGATGAATTCACAGCAAAATATTGTAGAATTTGATTTGGCAATCAGCAAAAGATGGGAAGCGTTTTCTCCATTTATTTTGCTGTCCTAACTATTTTTTCCCCACGACCCTATCAGTACAGACCCGTGGCCCATTTTTGGGTCACGACCCACCAGTTGAGAACCTCTTCTGTAAATATCACTGGTGTTGCATTACGGTTCTTAGGCAGAGAGCATGTGTTCATTTTTCCATCTACGGATCTAATTCTGACAGTTTGCGTTGCAGCACAGAAGACTCAGGAATGTCCTTATTTTCCATGTGGAAAGGCCGACTCATGAAAGCCAATACTCCAGTGGAATACAACTCATTAAGTCAGGCTTTTTTTATACAAGCCATGTGGCACTCTTTAAACGGACAGGGTTCACTTCAAACTGGACAGAACTGACTGGCCACCATGTCATGTTTTATGTGTGTCCGCTGCCCCCCCACCCCTCATCACTGGCTGTAGAAAATACACACTGCACAGTATTTTCTTTTCAAAATGAGCTTGAAGGTACATTTGAAATTTACAACATGTGTAAACTATACTCAAAGGGCAGTGTTTCCTAAGATCTTTGGAACATTCATGTTCTTTGCAAAAGCAAACTAACGACAAAGCCAAGTGGCTAATGCTCTTGGGTTGCACTGGTTATGTTATGAATTTAGCAATTGATCTCCATCACGAAAGATCATAAAACTTCTGTTTAAACTAGTTTAAGGCTTTCATTTCAGAGAAATACCAGAAACGTCAGTGCCTTTGTGAGCTGTTCAAGATAATGCCAACCTTTTTCAATCAGGTTTGCATTAGCGGAATACAGTCCAGCTTTTGACTTGTAAAGCAGTAAGCACAAAAGCAATACAAATTCACTCTTAAAGGTCCAGTGAGATGCATAAAGAACCTTGGGTGACAAGGGGCTTTTCAGAACTGAGGCTGGACACCAAATTAAACAGAGGCGTGGAATGATGCCTGCACACACAGATGATTTTACTACCACTTTCACCACAAACCCACTGACTCACAGGCAGTTCTTGTCTCTAGGAAAAATTGTCACATTACTCAAAGCTTTCTTTAGAGATGTCAGGCTTCCTCAGCAGTGAACTTTGACTGAGGGGATGCTGCTTTTTCTTTTCTTTTTCTTTTTTTTTCTTTTTTCTTTTTCTTTCTTTATAACACTTGACATGACATTTCTGCTTTTATATGCATGCAAAATGTGCATTAATTGCAAAAATTTGTCATAATTAGTCATCCTTTGTGTTTATCCTATCACCACTCTTGAGGAATCACTGTTCGAAAGATGTATTTAGAAAACCCAGCTGTTCTAATCCTGAGAGGTATTGTATGAATATGATAACTATAATAGTGCTTTAAGTTAAAATAAACATGCATCATGCATTAACCAGAAATTTCCATATGCTAAAATGCAGTCAAAATGAATAGACCTATTTTTTTCTTTTGAGAGGGTTTTTCCACATAGATTTCCGTAACCAATTCCAATAGTCCTATGCCCAGAACTCAGCTGTGAACTCGCATCAGCCTTCACAAGTGTCCCTATGGGCTAACCATCACCAGTTCCTTCACAACAGTTGTTCAGCACCTCTGCTTTAAGCATTATGGGTCAACACTTGCATTGGAAAAGCAAGAAAATAAACATGATTTATTTCCTTAAACTGATTTTCATTATGTCCCAGCAATAGTCAGTGAGGCCCCGCTGAGCATTTCCCCAAACTGCTGGGAGGAATATTGCTATTTACAGTGATCCATCCACCCACCCATCCGTCCGTCCATCCATCCATCCATCCATCCATCCATCTATCTATCTATCTATCTATCTATCTATCTATCTATCTATCCTAAAACAGAGTCCTTCCTCAAACTAAAGTTTATCACAAGAAACTATCAACTCAATACTGTACGTGACTGCCCTCTAGTGCTCAAGACTGTTAAAAAAGGTGAGATATTTTATGAAGGACATTTGAAACAAAAACTTTTATTATTATGTGTCATAATTCACATTTAGAGTTCAGCTATTTTAACTCTGCTAGCAGAGTTGTGGTGCTTTCTCATAAAGCGCAGCTTGATAGACATACAATGTATCCAATAACTCAAATGTAACATCTATTTCAGAACCACCAGAGACAACTGTCAAATCCACCAGAGGAACATGGATCTTACTCTTAAACAGTGTGAGGGCACTTCTCCAAAATCACGCTCACCCTTATTCTTTACATACATTGTCCATACTTTGTTTGATATATTTTCGTAAAACAATAATAACTACAATCACCTTCATTAAACCATGATAAAACAAAAACCAACCATGATTTTCATCGTTTACAGTCTGCACTTACTTTAACCATCTTCAAGGTCACTTTTCACTTATAGCTTTTGTCTAAATATCCCTCATTCATGGATCAACTAAAAATACAATCAGAGAACACCAGGATCTACATGATGCTCATAAATTAAAAAAAAAAAAAAAAGGAAGACAAAGATGACAGATTACATTGTTCCTGACTTTGCAGCAGCCTGATCTGTGATGGCCCGGTTTTCACTCATCTGTCTTGCGGGGGTTTCATCAGCATGAGACTGGCTCATAATGGATTGTTTCTTGGTGGACTGGTTGGTGATAGACTGACTTGTGGTTGAATGGGAAGCAACAGACTGTGACGCGATGGATTTTGTGGTCTTGGCCTGCTTGAATGTGGTGTGAATAGTCTTCTTCCTCTTGACGTGGAGGATCTCCATAGCATCAGGATTGACTCCTGGCTGCTGGAACTCCTTTGTGGTCTCCGTCTGCTCGGTGGAGGATTGCTGTTGCTCCTGGAACTCCTGCTGTCTCTGGAGCATCTGAGACAGAAGAAAATGATCAAATGCATTATGGGGAGAGGAAATTACAGTCAAGTTGGTAATGTGGTAAAAATGTTAAAAGCATGAAAATTGCTCTGTTCCAAAACCTAGTGCGCTGCCATTTGAAAGCATACTCCTAATTTGAAGACCATAGCTAACTTAATATGCCTTCTAAGATAGCTTGTTTAAGCCAAATTCTAAAGCAGCATGGAATGTATCCCATAATACACTACAACAAGCTCAGTATCCAAGATGATGGATGAGCTAAGAGAAATTAAGTTTATAAATAAACTTAAAGTCGGCATGAAATGATTATGTTATAGATCTTATTGTGAACAATTAATCTGTGTATATGTTTTAATCTTCTGTCTGATGATGTATGCAGGACTTTTCCAATCATTTAGTCCGTTTAAACCCTGCCCCTGAAAGCTTGCGTTCATCTGCCTCCATTTTTGAGTGCAACACCCACATCTCAGGGTGTGTTCACACTTGGCATGTTTGGTTCAATTAAAACGAACCCTGGTGCGATTGCTCTGTTAGTGCGGTTCATTTGAAAATGTGAATGCTGCCATCCGAACCCTGGTGTGACCAAACAAGCGAACCGAGACCGCTGAAAAGATGTGTCTCGGTCCGCTTCCAAACGAACTCTGGTGCGGTTCGAATGAAATATGAACGCAACACGGACCAAAGACATGTAAACAAACCAAAAACAGGAAGATGAGACTCTAAAAAGGACAGAATGTTCACATATATCTTTTTTTGTGTAGGTTTTTTCTTGTCATAGTCGTGAGTTTGCCCATCACAGTTTGGTACAGGCATCAGAACCGTGTCTCCACGCAGCAGATCGTTTGTGCGTGTGAGATGGAGGGATTCCTGCCGCTGTTTTGACTCCTTTACACATTTTATAAGCTCTTCACAAGTTCTCAGCTGGTCAAAATACCATCATATGTAGGCTACGCACATACAATACGCACATACATACGCGCATTTAGCCTAGCACGCAGCATTGTTTTGGATGTTCGACAAGTTCCGGCACAAAATATATGTCATAAAAGTAGACCAGTCAGATTGTGAATGTATCCCTACGCCTTTAGGTTCGGAGATAAAAATGCCAATCTGAACGCTAATCGGACCAGGACTGAACGTTTTTTTTTTTTGGTCCGGACCAAGCAAACCAAGGAAACCGAACTACAAGTGTGAACACACCCTCAAAATCCAGTCAACAACCAATGCATAGAACCAAGCTCCTGGCCTACTTTTTCTTTTTTTGATAATCCGTTACACTCGGATGTACATCACGATCACAATATGGAAAAAAAGATACTACTTGTGTTTCACTGCGACTTTAAATTTCATTCAATACTAAAAGTGTCAATATTTTTTTCAGTTTTATAAAAAATGTATTATATCCAATATTTGTATATGTTATGTATTTTTTATGCTTAGAGTATTGTGCTGTTAGGTTAGCAACATGCTAGCATCTTAACTTCTTCTTAAGCATCTTAAGTGATCACTTATGAGGCTCCATGATGGTTAGGATGCTAATAATGCAGGTCACTAGGGTTTGAAACAGAGCAAATAATCATATTCAGATAATAAGAAATATTATGATGTAGAGTTCTGTCTCACCATTAGGTGCTGATACTGAGCGATAGCCTCATCAGTGGTTACTCCTTCAGCAAGGCCCAGTTCTGCTGCACGGCGGGCCATTTCTACCTTAAGAGAGCCTGGTGGGGTCCAGCCCACACCTTTAATCCAGTTCAGATCTGATTTGTAGTTGACCTGCAACCAGAGCCAGGACCATTAAACTTGCTACATGAGGACAACTATAAGAACAATTGATTTTTCAAAATAATGTCATCTGAGAAACTAAGAAAGAAATCTAAGAAAGTGTCTCATGTCAACCACAGACATTAGCATACAATGTCATCAATACAATACTTCATAACATTCTTAATAATCCCAAAAGTCAGTTCTCACATCGCTCTGCAGTTGGTAGGCTTGTTTAGCATGTTTGACGTTGAGCTGATTAGCATCACAGGTGTAGTCATGGAGATGCTGGCGATAGTTGACGTTGCTGAGCTGAGCCTGGCTCTTCTTAGCATGCTGGAAATCAGGCTGGTCAGTATGGATCTTAAACTGAGAGCGTGTCTCCTGGGACTGCTTCTTGTACACGTTGTTGCTCTGGAGCTTCCCTACAGCTAATGAGTGTTTCATCTTGGGGTCATCCTCAACGCTGAGGAGGCCCACCTGATGGCCCTTGTCTTTGACAAATGCTTCTTTATAGCGGAACTGAGAAGGAATGGTACAACATATATTACATTAAAATTCTGAAGTTGGGTTTTACTTAATGAAATAGTACAGTTAAACATTGGCAGATAAACATTTAGATTTTTACTTACATCACTAGCAATTTCTCTAGAGGCCTTGGCTGTCTGGAAGGGAATAGCATCTAACCTGAGGTCATAACCTGCAGACTTCACCTGCTCACCTGATGTTTTATACACTTTCTGCAAAGTGAAAGAGAAAAAGAGCATAGACAATATTAAAGGATGTAGACTATCATTCAATGTATTTGCAAGAAGTCTCTTATGCTCACCAAGGCTGCATTTATTTGATCAAAAGTACAGTAAAAACAGTAATATTGTTACAATTTAAAATACCTGGTTTTCTATTTTAATATATTTTAAAATGTAAATTACTCCTGTGATGATAAAAAGCTGAATTTTCAGCATCATTATTCCAGTCTTCATCCTTCAGAAATCATTCTAATATGCTGATTTGCTGCCCAAGAAACATTTATTATTATTATCAATGTTGAAAACAGTTGTTTTGCTTAATATTTTTGTGGAAACTTTTTTTTTTTTTGAGAAATAAATACTTTTGTTCAGCAAGGACACATTAATTTAATAAAATATGGCAGTGTAGACTTTTTAAAATGTTACAAAAGACTTCTCTTTAAATAAAAGCTGTTATTTTGAACTTTCTATTCAAAAATTTCTACATTTCTATTCAAAAAATGTATCTCGGTTTCCACAAATATATATATACAAATATATTCCACAAATATATTATGCAGCAAAAACAGTTTTCAACATTGATAATAATAAGAAATGCGTCTTGAGCACCAAATCAGCATATTAGAATGATTTCTGAAGGACCATGTGATACTGAAGACTGGAATAATGATGCTGAAAATTCAGCTTTGCCATCACAAGAATAAATTATATTTAAAAATAAAAAAAATTATAAAAAATTATATTAAAACAGAAAACAGTTATTCTAAATTGTAATATTTCACAATAATACTGTTTTACTGTATTTTTGATAAAATAAATACAGCCTTGGTGAGCATAAGATACTTCTTTCAGAGATACTGAGATACCTCTTGTAAGAGACCCAAAAAAGCTTACATCGCTAATTTGTTGAGCGTTGATCTTTGCTCTGATGAAGTCAGGATGATCAGTGTGTAATGTGTATTTGTGCATAGAGTCAGAGTCTCCAGACTTGTACATCCTCTGAAACAGGATAAAAGTCTTGTTATTCACATTACCCAAAACAATCACTGGCTACACACACATTGAAGCAAGCATGCTGGGTGAAGCTTACCTCACTACACAGCATGTTGCTGTTCTTTGCATGGATGATATCTGGTGAATCAGCAATTTGAGTGAACTTCAGACTGTCAGGATGTTGACGGTACTTCTTCTACAGAGGTGAAGTGAAGCATTTAATTATTAACCATGTTTTTATGCGGTATAATTTTATTATAGTAGGCTAGCAAAATTACGACTATAAACATCCAACCCCACTTGCAACCCATTTTATTTCTGTGTTCACTTCACTAATTTGAGTGAAGCAGCTTATTTAAAAAGAAAAAAAAAATTGATTGTAGTGTGAAAAGTGGGCGTTCCATACCAGAATGAATCTAGATCTAAAATAGCCAAATAACAAATAGGGTCATTTTTGATTTCATGTTGAATTGAAGTGCAACTTACATCACTAATAAGCTCTCCGGCTTTCTTTGCAGACTCCAACTGGGGTGCGCCTACTGAATCCCAAGCCACTCCCTTCATGAAGTTCAGATCTGATTTGTATACATTCTTTGAAAAGACAAAGAAGACTAGATTATAATGCTTGTATTGATGCTTTGCCCTGTCACGCCTTTATGGTATAATGCCAAAACTCGAGATCAGGATCTTAATCTTTTATGGCTTTACTCTTTCTCACCTGGCTCTGTAGGTCATATGCCTTTTTGGCCCACTGCACCTTTATATCATCAGGTAGGACTGTGTAAGAGTGGATGTGAGTCTTGTAATCCTGGTCGCTGGCTAAGGCCTGGGCTTTCTTGGCATGAACCAAATTCAACATGTCTAGAGGCAGCTGATACTGGCCGCTGGTGGACAAAGCGCCTTTGCGATAATGCTGGTCACTATGCAGACGACCCATCTCCATGCAGTGCGTTAGGTGCGAGTCCTCTAGAACGCTACGAGATCCGATGTGCTTGCCCTTCTCCAATACATGGTTGTGCTTGTATTGAACCTATCAAGGCAAAGGAGGTGAATATGTTCAACTGGATGTTGGTATACATGTAGAAAATGCTGGTTACCACAAACTTGGTGGCATGATTGCTTATGTATATTAATGCATGAGTTGTTTTTGCCCATAAATGTTTATGTGTGTAAATTTAGAAAGGGTAATCTTACATCACTAGCAATGCTGGTGGAGGCTTTTGCAGCCTGGAAAGGGATATCCTTCATGGTGAGTTTATAACCCTGAGCTCTTAGCACATGCCATGACTCCTTGTACTTAACCTGAAATAAAACAGAAAATGTTAAATCTTTTGGATCTAATGTCAACTCATTTTAATAAATTCCTCTTTAGAATGTCTTTAAAATGAGCTATCAACTTCGGTTAAGAATAGTGGATTATATGATATCCATAAACACAAAAATAGACTTGGAAGGCTCATCTTACATCACTGAAGTTTGCAGCGTTAATCTTGGCCTGGGTGATTTCAGGTCTTTCAGCAGTAATGGTGTAGTTGTGCCTGAAGTTCTCTCCCTTTTCTTTGTACAAGCGCTAAATAATATCAGAACACAAGACATTATAACCCCTCTTTCACTGAAAAACACAGAGAAAATAATGCATGTCCACCTACCTCATTAGTGATCTTGTTACTAGTCTTAGCATGCACAATATCCGGAGAATCGGTGACAGATGTGTGTTTGAAAGAGTAGGGTTGCTGGCGATACTTTTTCTGTTAGGCAAAAGAAATAAATAAATATATAATGTGAATTAAAAATACATACACTACTGTTCAAAAGTTTGGAGATGGCACACTTTTGAAAAAAGTCTCTTACGCTCACCAAGGCATTTATTTATGCATTTATTTGATCAAAAACACAGTAAAAACAGCAACATTGTGAAATGCTATTACAATTTAAAATAACTGTTTTGTAGTTTAATATATTTTAAAATGTAATTTATTTCTGGGATGGAAAAGCTGAATTTTCAGCATCATTACTTCAGTCTTCAGTGTCACATGATCCTTCAGAAATCATTCTAATATGCTGATTTGGTGCTCAAGAAACATTTCTTATTATCGATGTTAAAAACAGTTGTACTGCTTAATATTTTTGTGAAAACCATAATTCTTTGATGAATAGAAAGTTCAAAAGCATTCAAATTGGTTACACTTTATTTTGATGGTCCCCTTTAGACATTCTGTTGACCATACTTAACGTTGCATCTACATGTCAACTAACTCTCATTAGACTATTAGTAGAGTAGACTGTTAAGAGTAGGGTTAGTGTTAGTAGAATAAGTTGATATGCACTTACAAAGTTACTTATTGGTATATGCGAAATTGTATTAAATTTATTCTTTAATCATTTATATATTTTCTACTTTGCTCTGATATGTTTGATTATTTCCAAATGTAAGATCTTTGGTGTCTCTTCTGTGCTGTAAGATCGAGTGGGTGTCAGAATTGATTATGTAATGTACCTTTGTATCAAAATATGTCTGTTTCCATTTTTGCATGCATGAGATAATGCAAGATCTGCAATATTCTCTTAAACGTCTTAAAGGTGTCAAAACAACGCCTTGTATATCTATTTTCATCTATCTTTGACATTTGACCAGTCACTCCGACCTAGCCGTTACACAACTATGACATAATGGATAAGTTGTTTCGACCTTTTCTTATTAGACTAAAATATAAGTTTAAGAGGATGCAAGTTTCTTGCATATATATTTGTTGCTCTTTTTTTGCTCTTCACTTCTGCTTCTTCTACCTCTCCTTTCATTCTGCCGCAAATATCTTACTTCTTTTGTCCTTCTTTCTCTATACTCTGATCTTCATAATCTTCATCTGTTAGATACAATACTTTGGATTTTATGATAAACTATTATGTACTTGATTGATTTGTTTGTCTCTATAATTTTAAATTTCTACTAAATAAATGTGTTATTCCTTATTCAAATTTGATCATTGCTGCCTGGATCTCATTGCATCATTTATATTCAGTCTGTTTGGGGATCAAAATAAAGTGTTAGCAGATATTAAGCAGACAATCTACTTATATTCTACTAATACTCTAATGAGAGTTAGTTGACATATAGGTGCAACATTAGTCAACAGAATGTCTAAAGGGGACCATCATGTTACCTTTAAATTGAAATATAATTTTTTGTAACAATGTAAACGTTTTAAATGTCACTTTTGATCAATTTAATGCATCTGTGTTAAATAAAACTATTAATTTCTTTTAAAAAAATCTTAATGAGCCCAAACCTTTGAACAGCCAAGCAGATGACCATGCTGGATCAAAGTGTTGACTTTTAAATACATAAATAATACATTTAAATACATTCATACCTCACTGATTAGATCTGTGGCCCGTTTGGATCCCTCAATCTGTAAGGCACCAGTGGCAATCCAGGCCGCACCACGAAGGTAGTTCAGATCAGAGCGGTAGATTTTCTGTTGTATAAACACAATGTTGAAGAGCACTCAAATTTGAGTATTAGTATCCATACTAGTGCAAATGCATTGAATAAGACATTACCTCACTCTGCAGTTTATATGCTCTCTTGGCAGCCTGCACTTTGAGGTCATCGGGCAGTGTTGTGTACTTGTGTAATGTAAGTCTGTAGTCCTGATCACTGATCAGTGACTGAGCCTTCTTAGCATGGAGCACGTCCAACATATCCATTGGTAGATGGAACTGAGAATGCCCCTTAGAAGAGTCTTTTTTGTATTTAAGCTAAGGAGAGAGAAAGCTGATCAATCACTTGAGCATGACCTCTCGAACTGACATTCATGGTGCTTCATTCGGTTGTATGCTTGCTGGAATACTTACATCACTTTGTATATTTGTAGCATGCACAGAGTGAGCAATGTTTATGTCATCCTGTAGTCCCTTTAGCCCAATCATCTTCCCTTTTGTCTTCTCAAACTGTGCCTTGTACTTTTGCTGGAGGTAAACATTTTATACAGTTAGATAAACAGACAACAGAAACTGTAGTTCATCCCTATTGTGTACAAAATACTCACATCACTGAAGATATCTGCAGACGATTTGGCTGCTTGGAATGGAATAGCATCCAAGCGCAACTTGTAGCCACCATCTTTGATCTTTGTCCAGGACTCTTTGTAACGTGACTATATAAAAAAGAATTCTACTTTTAACAATTTAATGTGGAAATTCAATTGTTCGTGCATGTTTTAATAGCCTCTGAAACAGAAACAGCAGTGTGTGTAATGGATGCTCACCTCACTGAGATTCATGGCATTGATCTTAGCCTGCACATGCTCTGGAATATCTCCAATCAGTGTGTACTTGTGCATTTCATTCTCTCCTTTCTTTCTGTATAATCTCTGTCGACATGAAGATCACATACATGAAGAAGAAATGCAACATTTTCTCCTCTCTTTTAACAATTGTCACCGAATTCAATTCATAGATTAAAATACTTATTCGTAGAAAAGACATACATCAAGAACCAGTTTGCTGCTGATTTTGGCCTGGACCATCTCTGGTGTATCCTCCACGCTGGTGAACTTCAGAGCACTCACATTCTGTCTGTATTTATTCTGGAACATATACAGGTCATGGCAAAGATTTATATTCACTTTCAGTGCTGGGAGATGTAGAGTGTTTTGAATTTATTGTCTGAACTGTCTCTTGGGTGTACAGCCCTCAAGGTCTTACATTTCAAGGACAATTTGCTTCAATCATTTCATAATACCTTTTAACACATGCATAATTGTTTATTCCCAGGTTAAAACGCATACAAAAATATTCTTTAGTAAATGAGTATATAAAATAACTATTCTTTAGTAAAATACTCTTTTAGTCTACAATGTCACAATTCTAAATACATAATAACCTAAAAATAAATTAGTTGAAGATATAGGAAGATATAGTTAATATAGTTCTCAGCCATGTTTTCTGAGACAAGGGTTCTTAATAAATTATACAAGGTGTTGATGAACTGAAGAAATAGTTAATTCCTATTCCTATCCCTGCTAAATATAACCCCAGCCATTAACCTATCGCTTAGGCTATTTGCTATGCAAGCATTACATAACTGATTTCCAAGTGGTTATGCATGCTTTACATTTTTTGGAGGGTCCTGCAAATGACCTAGGAATCTAGTGAGCTGAAAGAGCTGAAAGATGAAAAACTATGACATTTAGTGTGTATGGTTGGTCATGTTCATGAGAGGTTGATCTGTACCTCACTGGCCAAATCTGTAGCTTTTCTGGCCTGTTGTATATCAAGAGATCCAGTGGTCTCCCATCCCACCCCTTTCATCCAGTTCAGGTCAGAGCGATACTTTTTCTGTGAAGAAAACAAAGCATTGCATTTAGATTTACAAGTCATTGGCTTTACAAGCCATTAAATTGAATGCTGGGCTCTTACATCACTCTGTTGGCCGTAGGCTTTCTTGGCCCATTCCAGTTTCATATCACTGGGCAGGAGGGTGTATTTGTGTAAAAAGGTTTTGTAGTTTTGTTCAGTGGCCAGTTCCTGGGCTTTCTTGGCATGGGTGAGTGTCATCATATCGAGTGAGGAACTGTATTTGGTCTTGTTGTCTTCATACTCTTTCTTGTAGTTTAGGTCACTCTGGAGTTTAGTGGCCTGGGCCGAATGGGCCATCTGAGAATCACCTGACACAGTCTTCACCCCAATCATCTTGCCTTTTGTCATCTCATATTCTTGCTTGTACTTCACCTACATAAAAGGAATATCAGGAGATTAGATTATAAGTCACGATACTTAAGATTTCAGTGTCTAGTTGAGTGCCAAGTGAGTCATGTGTATCAGTAGAGTGTTTGGTCACTCACATCACTGGCGAGATCTCTCGTTGATTTGGCTGCGAGAATTGAAAGCGTGTCCAAGCCTAGCTCAAAACCCTTCTCTCTCTGCTCCTCCCAACTACTCTTATATGCTTTCTGAAAATCACCAATGTAATGTTGATTAAAAGCAGGCGGTGGGTTGTTAGTTCTTGTGCAGGTTATTGGTGCAACATAAGTACAGGTTCATGTGATTCAGTTCATACCCCACTGAGAAGCTCTGCATTAGCTTTGGCTTGCTTGAAGAGAGGCTCATCTTTGCTCATAGTGTACTGGTGCATTGTCTGCTCAGTGCCCGCCTTGTAGGTCAGCTGAGGATGAGAAAACACCAAACAATCTCAGATAGGACTCCAGTTAAGTGTCCACTGAGGAGATAAATATTCAATGGGATTGATCATATCTTACGCCACTCTGTAGTTCCTGGCTCTTCTTGGCATGTATGATGGAAGGAGTGTCTGCCACTTGTGTGAATTTCACACTGTCTGCCTTCTGGCGATACTTTTTCTGTATAGAGGTGAAAATGCAGCAGGATATATTTAACAGGATATTTTTACTGTTAAAAAGCCTAGGCTATGCGAGTCTAACCAGTAGGGAATACACATTTTACACCAACCTCACTGAGTAGTTCTCCTGCCTTCTTGGCTTGTTCCACATCCATGCAGCCATCAGCTTCCCATCCGACTCCTTTCATCCATGTCAGGTCTGAACGGTACTGGTTCTAAAAAGAGCCAAATCATGCATAAATGAATGCACATCATGTGTATCATTCTACTCTGGTCTTGCATATAGACATGCATTCGTCTTCGTACATCACTCTGCAGTTGGTAAGCTTTCTTAGCTTGCTGCACTTTCATGTCATCAGGCAGGACGGTATAATCATGTAACTTCTTCCTGTAGTCCAAATCACTCGCCAGGGCTTGAGCCTTTTTAGCATGACTCAGATTCACCATGTCCAGAGGAAGGTGGAACTTGGATTGAGTCTCCTTAGAACCCTTTTTATAAGCGACCTATAGCACAGAAATTTGATTGTTTTTTTTAGGCTTAATAGTATTTGAAGAATCTTAGATTGAGCACTCATGTTAATAGGAAAAATTCAGTTTTGTACCCTGACTTTGGCTACTCGGGCTTACCTCGCTGCTAAGCTTGGCCACCTGAAGGGAGTGCAGTGTTTTAGAGTCACTCACATCCATTCCAATGGCTTTGTCCTTGTTCTTTGTATATGACTCCTTATACTTGATCTGTATGGCCCAAGAAATCAAATTAACCCAAGCAAACAAATTATAATGAAGTTTTACATTTAAACATTGAATATTTGACTCTTACATCACTAGCCAGGTCTCGAGAGGCTTTGGCAGCTTTGAGTGTCAGTGTATCCATGCCGATATCACATGCTTTGGATTTGTTCTTCTCCCAGTCTTCTTTGTATTTGATCTGTGAACGTGCAGAAAGAAAGGGCTTAACAATGCAGTCAACACTGGTGAACTATTTATATACTGTATGGATGACAAACAATGTGCCGAGGCTCTGGAATGTGTGAGGGTGAATGTGATTTAACCAACAGCAACATGTTCAACATCTTTGTAGATCCTGGAATAAACATTCCAATCAACCAATCAGATTTAAGGGACAATTTTAGAGTTTATGTAAAGTTTAGGCTTACAACAAGGGTTAGATGCTTCTACATCAGTGTTGTTCACCTATCATTTCCCTCTGATTTTAGAGCTAATTTATGGGTATGATTAGGTTAAGGGGTAGGGATAGTGTTAGGACTACATTTTCAGACAGGAATGTTCCAGGAACATGTTTTACTTGGAAAAATCACGGTGACCAGCATAGCCTTACATCACTGACAAGTTCTGCATTGGCTTTGGCCTTCTTAATTTCTGGTGTATCTTGAGATAATGTAAACTGTGTCTTTGTCTTCTCATAGTTGGCTTTGTAGTTCAGCTTGAATGAGAGAGAGATTATACATGAGGCTTACTGTAGATATGTTATATTAAATCCACTTAAACATTCAATGACAAGGGCAATTGATGCTTACATTGCTGAGCTGATGAGCATTGATTCTGGCTTGCACAATTTCAGGAGTGTCCGTAACCTGGCTGAATTTAAGCTTGTCGATATGTTGTCTGTAGTTTTTCTGTGTGGGGCAAAAAGGACATCCATTTAGATTAGCTTGCATGTTTACAAGCGTGAAGCTAATTTGTAAGGCTAAAACAGCACTGTTCAAGCAATTAGGGATAGCATTATTACTGAAATACAAGTTCTATATACTCTAATACAGGAGGTGCAACAAGAACGACAGACTTACATCTTTGAGCGGCTCCAGTTTTTTCTGTGACTGATAGGATGGGGTGATGGTGGCTGGATAGTTGTACTCACCCTGCACATTCTTCTCCTGCTCATATTCTGATTTGTAGGAAATCTGAAATTAGATGGTATTAGAAAATATGTAAGCACACTGTACTATGCATGGTACATAAAAAGAAATAGTAAATTTTAACATTTTTCTTACGTCACTGGCAAGCTTTCTGACGTTCATGGCATGCATGGTCTTCTTGTCGATGCCACCCCCCTCATAGTGCCCCTTCATGTGATTGGTGTATTTCTCTTTGTATTTATTCTGCAATCACAGAGTGAATGAGCTTGCATATGACTGCACAAAAGTGCCCTGCACAGTAACACCTTAAATATAGAATATGCTGTCATTCTTTGGATATAGCAGTCACATAACTGATGAGGCACTCACATCACTGGTATAATTGGCGATCTTTGACACATTCTTGAACTGTGGCGTCTCGCAGTAGTTGATGCTGTGGCCTTTTGTGTTCTCAAGGTCCTTCTTGTATTCAACCTGTATAATGGGAGGATATCTGGGTCACGTAGGCAATGATATTGAATTTTATTGAAGTGTCTATCGCTTGTGGTGAACTTTATGCTCTGCATACAGAAAACCATGTGCCCTTTTGACATTTGCTTGTAAATCAGGGTTTATTGTTTATGGCATCATCAAGTATACACTGTGACATGCAGAAATATCTACTGGTCGAGTGAGAGGGTCAAAATAGAATGATGATGTGGCCCATGGGCTTGCATGTTCTCTTTGTTTATGTCTGTGGGTGGCTGGGCTCAGTAGGAGGGCTCATGGGATGTAGGGAATGCAGGTGTGGAGACGTTATGTCTGGCTAAGCCGATGACAGATGAGTTCACTGATCCTCTCTTTCTCTGTTAGCACTTGTGCATCCTAAAATGCCTCAGAAGGCCATGTTACAAATCTAGAGCTAACTAATCAAGGCTGTTTCCAAATATTTTTAACAGGAGATAGTAAGTGTCTATTCAAATTAAAATGCCCTCAATCTATTCTCCTGTACCTCTTCTCAACTTATTTATGCAATGGACCAAGAGCATAAGCCGCTCACCTCGCTCATAAGCTTGTTGATCTTGCGTGCACTCTTCAGAGTCAGGTTGTCCTCAGTGTTTAAAGTGTGGTATGCAGAAGATCCCTTCATCTTCTTCAAATCCTTCTTGTATTTCAGCTGCAGGTTAAAAATGGAGAGAGACAGGGGTAAGGAAGGTGTTCAAATACAACAATACCAGAAAGAGCTCAATCTACTCTACAGGAACCCTGTCTGACAGGATGAATTCCTGTGACATGAGAGAACATACACAATCAGTCATTTAGACAGTCAGTATGTCTAAATATGTCCTTTTGATACCTCTAGAGTGACAACACTGGTTGTTGGTGGGACTTCTTGGTGGGAGTCGTGAGAGAAAATGTGCATATTCCACTCAGTGATGACAGGCCAAGGTGACAAAATACTCACCAGTGTTATTTTAGTATTATCTATATACTATTATAGTTTTATTTATATCTTGAATTAGCTTTTACTTTTCTATGTTCTGTTTTTAGTTTAATTTGACATTTTGTTTTGTGCTTTTGTCATTTATATATATATATATATATATATATTTAGGTTTACTTATTTTTTGTTTTAGTTTTTATTTATTGAGTTGTTGCCAATGCAATTTTATTTTATTTATGCTGTATTTCAATTAACAAAAATGTTTTCAATCGTTTTATTTTTATTCAGTGATAATAACCCTGATGGGTACAGAACCGGGGTAAATTCACTGGAACACCAAAAATGACAGACCACTTCAGCAGTGGTGATACTCACATCGCTGGCATTGTCATGGGCTCTCTTGGCTATCTGGTATCCAGGGGTAATCATAGCGGGGAAGCTGCCCTTGCCTTTTTGCTGTTCATATTCCTCAGTATAGGCATGCTAAAGGAATTAGAGATGTTCAATATAACCATATGGAATGATGCAACCACATATATGTAAACCAAAGGCATTGTATGTGCAAAAGAGCATTGTGTCACCTGACTGAAGTGTTCTGCATTCTCTCTGGCCAGAGCAAACTCCGCAGCCCCGGCATCAGTGCTGGCCTTGCCCTTAATCTCCTGCTCGTATTTCTGTTGATATTTCACCTGCACAAAAACAGCACTGATTTTACATCAAACACGCACATGCAGCTGGAATTTACATGCAATCACACATTTGGACACTTACTTTGCTGGCCATCTCGCCTGCTTTTTTGGCCACCTGGTATCCAGGAGTGAAGTGGGCAGGAAAACTGCCTTTGCCCCTCTGCTGTTCATAGCCCTCATTGTAGACATACTTTTTTCATGGAAGCAGACACAAAATTAGGATATATGGAGAGTACTATTCAGCCACAAAGAATTTTCAAGATTCTATTCACTTACATCACTGACGATCTTCCCTTGATTTTTAGCTAGTAGTACGTCAGGAGTATCCGTCACAGCAGTGTACTTTGACACTCGTTCTTCATGGCCTTTCTTATACTCCAACTAAATAAAAAAGTAAGGAATAATAAACTCATACTGGACCTGGTAGGAAAGAAACTGCACTTTTTGCAACAGAACTGTTTTGCTTACATTGCTAGCCAGTGTATTGGCTTTCTTTGCCATTTCATATCCTGGAGTGATCATGGCTGGAAAACTACCCTTTCCTTTAGATTGCTCATATTCTTCTGTGTATTTCACCTGTAAATCAACATAACACATCACAGATAAGAAACACACAATTTGTGCAATGACTAATTATCACGTAAACAGGGGTAAGAGGAATGCCACCAATTGAACCTATGCACAATCGATTTAGCCTCAGTGGCCACTGCAACATCCGGTACAATGCAGTTTATGGAAATTCAGCACAAAATTAAATCTTTATGAAGTGTAACACAACAGGACAAAGCTTTGGTGATAATCACACTAAAGGTATTTAAAACTTCTCATTTATAAAATGTTATGTTTTAATATAATATACTAAAAGGTTGCATTTACTATACATATAATATACTACATTATGATATAATTAGTTTGTATTTGATCATTAAAAATATGACATAAAGAATTTGCTATTACCACAGTTTGCTATGAGAGAATACTATACCAGAATCTCACAAAAATGGTGTAAAGATTCTTGAATGCCATTTCAATGTCAGAAGTCATAAATTTGTCCTTACATCACTGGCCAATGAGACTCCAGTCTTGGCATGTAACATCTCAGGTGTGTCTGCTACAGAGGTAAACTGCGTCACACGCGCTTCATGGCCTCGTTTGTATTCCACCTGCAGCCCAAATTACCACGTCAGGTCACTCTTTGTAATACATCATCATTATTTACCCATTTATTGATGCAGCAAAAGATAGCAAGGGCCTCATTTTTCAAAGCATTTGCCCTTTGAGTCAAAATCAGAACACTCACGTCACTAATGGTCTTCTGTGCCTGGGTCACACGTACAATTTCCTGGCTGGTAACGCTGCCCGAGTAAAATGACTGTTGGCCCACAAATTCAGTTTGGTAACCTTGCTGCTTTTAGAAAGATTAGAAACCAGCCATGTGTTGAAGTCCATGGCTAAACTTAAAATTAATGGATTTCTGTTCCTACAGTATATCCTACAGTTATAGATATACTGTAGGAGAAAGGGGGTAGGGTTACTAACCTGACTGACAAGCTGGCTGGCCTTACGAGCTTGCTCGATTTCTTTTGATCTCATGTCATAGTGGAAAGTGGACATATAACGCTCCCCTTCTTCTCTATATTTATTCTAAAAACCAGAGGGATATAAACATGGCTGTCAATGAGCATCCTATAAGTCATATTCAAACATATGCAACATCAGTGGGTCTGGTGGGTATTTTTCTACATTGTCTTTTGATGATTTTTTGGTGATGAAATTAAATTATACATGTTAAATGAAAGTATGTTGGTTTGCATTTTGACACTCTGAAGACCATCGCAGTGCCCAGTGACAGACAGGGCCAGCTGGGGATCTCACAGAGAGAGAGATTCAGAAAAAGAGAGGGAGGGAAAGGAAGCAAGAAAGGAAGAGAGGTGGGCTATGTTCATGTGGTATAAATTTAAACAGCAAATACATAAAGAAGGCCAGAGAAGAGTATCATGTCACACCACAGAAATAACTGGAGAGATGCAGTTCTCATTCCAAACCTGTAGAGTCACCAGGGCCTTTGAGCTCTCCTAAAAACAGCACTTTAACACAGCTCATATAGGGGGTATTACAAGCAAAATGACCTATATTCAGTTCTTTAAATACCTTTTGCTGGTAAATCAGTTAGCAATATCCAGACAGTAAATACACTGACCACAGCAGCAGTTCAGCGTCAGCAGCTTAAAAATCCAAACTGCACTGTTTCTCTGAATCTGTATGATTTTTTTTTTTTTTTTTCATTTATTTATCTTTTATTTCATTTAAAATATTTTACTTTTCGCATACCTGCTTCAAAGCGGTTAATGAGCTCAAATATCTAACCTCAAGTATTTTTAAAGTCTCCATAAGTAAACTAATCAAATCATTTCAACTCACTATTTATTAATTTATTTGTTAAGAAGCCATGTGGGATAATGTACAGTCAACTGGTCATTATCACAAAATAAATCACCCTGAAGGGGTATATTTTGCTATAAATATTAGCTGACTGCGCATTAATATTTAATATATTCTATATAAAAATACACCGCAACTTAACAGCATTACCTTAGAATTTTACACTTGTAAATTGTACGCTTTATTTTTTTTTTTACAGAAAACCAAAATATGGCTTAATATGAATTTTTATAACCTTAGCTTTGTACTTAGTTCCTTTACTATAGAAATTTGTCAGATGTACAGTATTTGCAATTTAAATTTAGTTTGATTGTGTTTTATGTTGTCTGCGATATAAACAAAACCTCACCTCACTGGCTGCCACAGATTGCTTCTTGGCGTTGATGTTGACTGGGGTCTCATAAACACTTGTAAAAGTGTTGTTCTTTGGATTATGCCTGAGATATGACAGACAAATAATTATATATTCAACACATTAAAGGCCCAAATTGTACAAATTATGCATTTAGCCATGAAGCAATAGAAAATAATGCTGTATTATTGAAACACACTGAGCCTTAATTGTTACTAAAAAATGAGATTCAAGCCAAAATTTACTCAAAAACTTACACTTGGCAGTATGGCCTTTTCTGATGGCTGACATAATTATTGGCAGTCAGAACCATCTTACAGTCCTCACAGTGAAAACATGATTTGTGCCAATTCTGAAAGAGAAAAGAGGGACATTTCATGCAGAGCGTGAGAAAATGAAAATAACTGAATACAATTCCTCCTCCTGAAAATCTGTCCAATTTAATTGGTCTTGCTCACATTATAGAAAACATAGTTAGACTTAACTTAAAAATACATTGTCTCATTATGATGATCTATAGACTATCGTTTTAATTAGTATGAGCTTTGAAACACGTGGTAAAGCCTTACCTGACCAATAAGATTGATCTTCTCCGCTGGGTACACCACAAACCCGCACCTGGCACACTTTTGAACATTCATATTTGTATCCAATTAAGACGGCAACTCCAGAGAAATATAAAAGTAACTTGTACAAACAGTACAGAAAAGCAAGGCTTCCCAGCCAGTCACTTGTTCCCGCTTGTGTCTCAGTCTCTGTCCTGTGTTAAACTTAGATCTGCTCTCTGACAGAGACCCTGTCTAGTATATGTCAGTGGGTGCAGAGTTCCACCCCTCTTTAGCTGTTGCCAGTCAGCTGACTGGTTGACCAGCTGTCAGTTACTTGAAAGGGGAGAGAGATGTCACTGAATTGTGATCACGGTGTTGTTCTCTTTGAGTACATTAGTCAGAGCCTACAGACATGCTCTAAATAGGTGAATGAAGTCACGGCTAGATTGGTCATTGCACACGTTATGAAATGCCATAGTTTCTAGTAGCATATGTATATGCTTTCATGGCTTTCCGTCATTTTCTCAAATAAGATTTAATTGTTCATGCTGTTATATACTACATAACTTTAAGATATCATGATTAAGTCATTCTCAAAATATGGTGACAAACATGTCCACTGACAATCAGTCATTAAAAATATAACAGAAATCCTGTATAAAAGGCATCCTATTTTATGAAATAATATAAAATGTTTGACTCTACATCGTTTTGCACATTTCTATTCCACTGACATTTACAGTTTTACAATTTTTCCTATAGGTTAATTACTGCAAGTCGAAACAAGTCAAGTTGTCTCTTATGAATAGTATAGGCTGCCCTCTGCTTTTATGGTAGAAAACGGAATTGAATTTAAGTATATTTTTTTTAATTATAAGCCAAAAAAATTATAAGCCATTATATAGCTAAAAGTGCTATATAATTGTAAGTAACACATATGCATGTTAAATGTGTAAAGATTCACTTTTTTCAATAAAAAGGAAAACATTGGCCTAAACTTCAGGCCTATAGGCCTAAACCAGTGATGTAAAATAATGCAGCTGGCATTTAAGGAATAAACTACTGGAAAAAATATAGGCTACGCAAATATAGCCTGTACAAAGATTTCCCCTTGTTTTGTCTTTTGAGCCCTTTGTTTCACTTTTTAGGTTGCAATTGCAAGCATATAATTTGTTTCAGTTTTGTGAAAGAGTTTTCTGAACTTCAGTTCGCTTATCTGTGTGTGATCCAGTGGTGGCATAGACTGTAAAAAGACTTTTCGCGTTTGAAGTTCATTGCCGTCTGCCTTCCCGCCATCTTTGATTTCTCCTCCGCTGTTTTGGGTTTTGCCAATAACATAAAAACCATATACATAATAAATACATGTATTTGATATATCTATGATAAAAACAACCTGTACAAAGTAGTATCATCTTAGTCAGCTCTTTAGTATCGTTCAGAACCAAGTGTCAAATTACATTCCATATAAAACCTTAAAAACATGTAATTGATATACAAACCCGATTCCAAAAAAGTTGGGACACTGTACAAATTGTGAATAAAAAAGGAATGCAATAATTTACAAATCTCATAAACTTATATTTTATTCACAATAGAATATAGATAACATATCAAATGTTGAAAGTGAGACATTTTGAAATGTCATGCCAAATATTGGCTCATTTTGGATTTCATGAGAGCTACACATTCCAAAAAAGTTGGGACAGGTAGCAATAAGAGGCCGGAAAAGTTAAATGTACATATAAGGAACAGCTGGAGGACCAATTTGCAACTTATTAGGCCAATTGGCAACATGATTGGGTATAAAAAGAGCCTCTCAGAGTGGCAGTGTCTCTCAGAAGTCAAGATGGGCAGAGGATCACCAATTCCCCCAATGCTGCGGCGAAAAATAGTGGAGCAATATCAGAAAGGAGTTTCTCAGAGAAAAATTGCAAAGCGTTTAAAGTTATCATCTACAGTGCATAATATCATCCAAAGATTCAGAGAATCTGGAACAATCTCTGTGCGTAAGGGTCAAGGCCGGAAAACCATACTGGATGCCCGTGATCTTTGGGCCCTTAGACGGCACTGCATCACATACAGGAATGCTACTGTAATGGAAATCACAACATGGGCTCAGGAATACTTCCAGAAAACATTGTCGGTGAACACAATCCACCGTGCCATTCGCCGTTACCGGCTAAAACTCTATAGGTCAAAAAAGAAGCCATATCTAAACCTGATCCAGAAGCGCAGGCGTTTTCTCTGGGCCAAGGCTCATTTAAAATTGACTGTGGCAAAGTGGAAAACTGTTCTGTGGTCAGATGAATCAAAATTTGAAGTTCGTTTTGGAAAACTGGGACGCCATGTCATCCGGACTAAAGAGGACAAGGACAACCCAAGTTGTTATCAGCGCTCAGTTCAGAAGCCTGCATCTCTGATGGTATGGGGTTGCATGAGTGTGTGTGTGGCATGGGCAGCTTACACATCTGGAAAGGCACCATCAATGCTGAAAGGTATATCCAAGTTCTAGAACAACATATGCTCCATCCAGACGTCGTCTCTTTGAGGGAAGACCTTGCATTTTCCAACAAGACAATGCCAGACCACATACTGCATCAATTACAGCATCATGGCTGCGTAGAAGAAGGATCCGGGTACTGAAATGGCCAGCCTGCAGTCCAGATCTTTCACCCATAGAAAACATTTGGCACATCATAAAGAGGAAGATGCAGTTGACAGTTGAGCAACTAGAAGCCTGTATTAGACAAGAATGGGACAACATTCCTATTCCTAAACTTGAGCAACTTGTCTCCTCAGTCCCCAGACGTTTGCAGACTGTTATAAAAAGAAGAGGGGATGCCACACAGTGGTAAACATGGCCTTGTCCCAACTTTTTTGAGATGTGTTGATGCCATGAAATTTAAAATCAACTTATTTTTCCCTTAAAATGATACATTTTCTCAGTTTAAACATTTGATATGTCATCTATGTTGTATTCTGAATAAAATATTGAAATTTGAAACTTCCACATCATTGCATTCTGTTTTTGTTCACAATTTGTACAGTGTCCCAACTTTTTTGGAATCGGGTTTGTATTTTGGCAACAAACAAGATGATTGAGTCTTTCATTCATAATCCAATTTACATCTACGTTAGTTCTAGGGTTGAGAGATGTGCGTGAAAAAGAATAGTTTTACAAAAACACATTAATCTTTTTTTTTTCTCTTTCTTGGAGAAAATATAGGCCTATGCCACCTGCGCACTGCCCTTCATAATTAAATTTACAATGGAGGTGCATAATATCATCAATAATACAATAGAACAATCACACAGTAGTCAAATGAAAAATTAATAAACAACAATGACCAAACAGTGCCTTGCCATTATTTTTTTTACTGATAGGCCTAACACACACACACACACACACACAATTACTATTATTATTATTATTATTATTATGTAAAACTACATTTAAATATATAATGTTTATTTCTGACTATATCAACTAATATCATGTTTCAGTTGTTTGAATTATATTCTATTCTACAGGAAGTTTGCGCTATAATTTAGGACTCTGTTTCTTTAAATATATCAGACACTCAAGACTGGAAGTGGAAGATCGGTATTTGAATGTACCGTAGTTTCATTTTCTCAGTGTAGTGCCTTTGGACTTATTTGGAAGAACACAAAACACAGGCTGATCCGACAGAAATGTAAGTTTCGAGAGCAAAGATATAGTAATGTTATGAAAACATCAAGCTACGCTGAACTGAATCATTTTTGTTTATCTCATAGACTGTATAAAACAAGTTTAGCTACTAACTGTAAGTAACAAATTCTGCATTGCATTAACATTACGTACTGAATATTTACGAATCAAAATGTATATATTTATTATTCCAAACGTAGGTCTGTAAACAAGTTTCATCCTGTTATTCAAATGTTAAACATTAAAATCACTTTAGAAATACAGGTATGCTAGTAAACCCAACAAGTTGTCATCGGAAAGTATTAGGGGGAACTTCACAGCTCGCAAAACTTTTAGCTGTAGAACACATTAAGTTACATACTTTATTGTAAATGGCTAAAACTATACTAGTATCAATATTTGCTAAAGTAATTGTATAATGTTACCTTCGACAATCCTCTGTGGGTGTTAACCTATATGTCTTATCCAAATGTAGCTAACGTTACACGTCGTAGCTTTACTTCATCAGCTCCAACAATACTAATACATGAACATTTATTTATTTTTATAAATCGATTTTTTTTAAAGAATAAATATCATTAAACACTCATAAAGTGAAAGTAAAAGTTAATTTACAGAGTATTTGAGTAATAACACAGTCCACTACTGTTTGAAAGGGACTTTATGAAACCGGAAAGAGATTTACCATAGAAACAGTTACTACTATAAAATCATGGTGAATTAACATGGGCTCTTCTTCAAAGAGTTTAAGAACTTTTCTTCCATTTTAAGTCCTTATTTTGATGTCCGTGGTAGACAATACCAAGTACCCACAGAATTATTTCGGAAAATTGGAAACTACTGTTACAGTGGTAAATTGTTGTAGGGGGAAATGGTGTGACAACATGTCAAGATAATTATAACTTGAAAACCAGAGTTTCAGTGTGCCAGGAATTCCACAAGGTTACTCAGCTTTATTTCCCCCAAAGTGACGTTGTGTTACTGATTAGTAACAGCTTTCATTCTTGCTCCAGAATGGATAAAGAAACCCCTGCTGCTGAGAGTGAGGTGACAGAGGAGGACCAAGAGATCTATGGACAAGGAGACGTGTTAGATGCAAAACCTGACCGCAAAGGGAGATTTATCCTTTTTGGGAGGTGAGATTGTGTTTTCTAATGTTATCCATCCATCCATTCATCTGTCTGTTTTTCTGTCTGTCTGTCTGTCCGTCCATTAATTTATGCAATGTGCAGATATCAACCACGACTAGTGACCTAACCTGTTTTTAAAGTGAGAAAAGCTTTTGTGACTATTGTTAAAAAAGTTGAAAGTAGTCTTCAGGTGTTAAAGCTCAGGGTTTCTGCAGGTCTTAAAAAAGTCTTAATTTGACCCTTCCACAATTTAAGGCCTTAAAACTGTCTTAAATTGGAGCAGAAAGTCTTAAATTCAATATCATGGCAAGAAATTAGGGCCCTATGATTTCTGCAATGCAGAAAACATGGATGGAATTGCAGAATCTGTTCATAAAAATGGAATTTACTGTATAATGCCGAATGTCACAGAATTTGTCAAATTTTCTATGAATAAATCAAAAGTAGGTCAGTATACCAAAAATGAAAATTCTGTCATCATTTACTCACCCTAATGTCGTTCCAAACCCGTAAGACTTTCGTTTATCATATAAAGCGATCAAGTCACTTCAGAAAATTTGGAATAAACCGCTTGATTCATATGGATTAGTTTTACAATCTCTTTATGAACTTTTTGAAGCGTCAGTTGTAGTTGCTTAGACTGTCAATGGAGGGACAGAAATCTATCCGATTTCATTAAAAATATCTTCATTTGTGTTCAGAAGAGGAACGAAAGTCAGTAAAATTTATTTTAACCATTAAAGCAGAGTTAACTATAAACAAAAATTAAAATAGAATAAACTATAAAACAAAAAAAATAAATAAAACAGATTTCATAGGGCACTAAATTTAATTTCAAAATTAAATTGCATGCACTGCAAAAAAAATTACGTTCTTCTTCAGGATTTTTGTTTTCCAGTACAAATTCAAAACATCCTTAAATCAAGATACATTTACTTGACATGCAAAATGAAGAAATTAAGTCTTGTTTTCTAAGAAATTGAACAAAATTAAATGAGTTTATGCTTAAAACAAGAACAAATATCTGTCATTTGGGATGAAAATTACTTATATTTGAATATATACTTATATTTGAATGTGTCATACACTAGGTGACGCCAAAGTCCTCTTTGTAAATTACATGGCCGCTGTAACTCTTGCATCATAGGCTATATTTGAATGTGTTTTATAATGTTTCATAGCTCTTCAATATGAAAGCACCTGCATATTTTGAGTTATACTCAGCTAGTTCCTTTGTGAATAAACAAAATCACTTATGGGAAGAGATTGTAATTTTTGTGGCCTGTCATTCGGCACTTTTGAGTATTCTTGCTCTGAGGAACAGCCCTAATATGTAAGTATGATAGTATGTTTGTCAGTAGAGGTGTGCTGATGTCCTGCATGACCCTGGTCGATGGGTTTGAATAGCCCTTTCGAAAGCTCTGGGGGGTGGCATGTGTGCTGACTCAGGTAGCGTGCGCCGCCCCTGCCCAGCGGAGCCACCACTCCACTCTTTATAGAGTATAGAGCATGCCAGGACCCTAGCACAGACCACACCACACGACAAGGAAAAAATCCACCCAAAAGAGCCTAAAATTTGGGCCAAATTCAGCAGATCTAGAAGGAAGAGAAGCACGTTTCAATGCAGAGTGGCGTACCATTTAATGAAGATCCCAGGTAGGAGAGCACTTAAATGGGATATGAGGTAGAGTCTAGTTGGAGGGGAGTTAGGGGGGGCTTGGTGGCCCACATCACATGGGACACCTGTGATTCACTCCACTGTTCATGTGTGCTAGAGAGTGTGTGTATAGGCAGGAACCCATTGTTGTGGTTGGGTAACGTGATGACTAGACTCTTCTGGAATACTGGCACATATTGTACATCCAGTGGCCACTGTGGTCCTACTAATCTGGACAGATTCTTTGGAAATTTGACAATGGAGATATGAGACGTCTGTGAGAATTTTCCCTCTGGCATGTGGAATATTATTTCTTTGGGACACCATGCAGCTAATATTATGATCGATAAAGGGATTTAATTGTCTTCATGAGGCCCAGGCATGGGTTGTATTTCGCTTGAGGTTGGATTGACGTACAGAGGAGCTTTTTTTATTATTTTGATGTGTGGTAATGTCTCTTAGAGCGCCATACGTTTTTTGGGGTGCTCTATTAAATTAACGTCCTGTAATAAGATGGTTAACTGTACATCTCTGTCTCTCAGCAAGAAGAAGGATGGGAAGCTGCAGGAAAAAGAGCAATCTTCTGAAAGGCGTTACAGGATTGTTTCACCAACATTCCAGTATAAGATGAGCCACCAGCACGTTGGCAAGTGCATCATCATCAACAACAAGAACTTTGATGAAAAGACAGGTGAGTCTTCATCTCCATGACTTCCTGTGTTGAGGAAGTAATACAATCATTATTAAATTGCTTAACGCTTTAATTGGCACATCCAGCAAAAACGATTTTTTTTTTCGAAATATTGCTGAATTTATTGCATTTTGTAGTTAATTGGGGCAATAATAATAATAATTAAAAAACACAGACTCAACTGTTTTTTTTTTTATTATGAGCCTCTACCAAATAGTTAATATCCAGTTCATTATTGGTAAACATACAAAAAGTGAATTTGTCATCATTCTGCATTGATTTTTGTCAATTATTTGTTATTGATATATGAAGTTTACTTTTTTTCTGAAAACATTTAATGACAAATTTTTGGCTAAAATTGAGATCTAAAATTGTGATGTGAAAAAAATCTGATTTGCTTACCTGTATATTGTTGCAAAAGTAGACAAATGACTTTTATGTATAAACATTAGGGTACTAAAGTAATGAGTCAAAAAAAGAAAATCTACTTTGAACACAATTAAACTTGCTCTTCTGTGACTTTTCTTACTAACATTTACCATAGTAACCATAGTTTCTGTAAAAACACCACAGTCATTAATGACTACATTTAAAAGATTTACAAAAAATAAAATAAAACTGTTGTATGTTGACAGTTATTTAAAGTTACTATGTCGATGCTCCGTTAGATTAATGGTGCTAACTTTGTGCTCTGTGTTTAAGGGATGAATGTACGCAGTGGCACAGATCGGGATGCTGGAGAGCTGTTCAAGTGCTTTAAAAGCTTGGGCTTTGATGTTTTCATCTACAATGACCAGACCTGTAAGAATATGGAGCAGCTACTTAAAGAAGGTGAGTGGCCAAAATATTCATCTTCACACCAGACCATTAAAAAGCCATTACATTACACATTACACTTACATAATTCAGCTGGCAAATGATTTTATTAAAGTAAGAGCCAGAAAAAAATCTAAAATATGTTATGTAATATTTGGGGAATGTGGTTGGGGTGCCTGATTGCTGGAAGATTGCATTGTTTTGATTGTTGTTTGTGTAAAGTTCTGTTCCTATTGTGCTGCCTCACTGTCACCTGACTACATAGGTACCTGTTTTCTAATGCACTATAACCATCATGAAACCTCATAAATGACCGTTTTGGGTTGTTCTACATAGGCTATTAGGTGTGAGTGTGCCGCTTAGCTAATTACATTACAGGTATACATTATAAGCATGAAAAAAAACACAAATATAGTCAGTTTTAATGACACCAATGGAACCATTTTAGCTATGCTTTTCAGTGTCGAGTCTGCTGCCCTCTACTGTTTAGTGGCCCAAATTACTAATGTGCTGTTGCACCCCCTGCTGTTGGCAAACCCACAGTTTCTCTGCATCAAGATAACTAAAGTTGAAAGTGTGACAAAACAGTTTGCTTTTTGTTGTATGTATTTCAGTCTCAGAAGAGGACCACAGCAAAAGCTCCTGCTTCGCCTGCATCTTGCTGAGCCACGGCGAGGAGGGCATGATTTACGGCACGGACGGAGCCATGCCCATCAAGAGCATGACCTCGCTCTTCAAAGGAGACATGTGCAAGAGCCTCGTGGGCAAGCCAAAGCTCTTTTTCATCCAGGTAAGAGGAGCAGGGCTACAGGAGGATTTGGGGAGGAGAGAGGAGGATGAGGAAGAAGTGAAGGAGGAGAAAATGGAGCAACTTCATACAACGGTGTCTATTGTTTTAATGCTATTTGAGTCGCACCATACCCGGAGTGAACCTATGTTTTTTGAAGTGCACATTAGGCAGATATTGACATGGCAGTGTGTTTTTACTGCCAGGCTTGTCGGGGTTCAGAGTTTGATGATGGCATACAGACTGACTCAGGACCGCCCAAAGACACAATAGAGACAGATGCCAATCCAAGACACAAGATTCCGGTAGAGGCAGACTTCCTGTTCGCATATTCAACTGTGCCAGGTAATTTTTCTATTCTTAGTTATGGAATGCAGGAATGCAATTTAGTCTCAAAGAGTCACACAAAATAATGGCAAGAAAACACGTCGAGTTGTCCTCTAGAGCTACAAACAGCAATGAATAGAATAGTCCAATTCATGAACCAAGTTCTTTTTAGTGAATCAGACACATATAGTGTGATCAGTCTAGTCTCATTCATGAACAGATTACTTTTATGATTCAGTCAAAAAGAATACAAACTCAGAAGTTGATTGATATATATATATATATATCTGTAAGTTTTTTGTTTGTTGTTTTGGAAAGAAACTAGTGCTGGGCAATCGATTAATCGCGATTAATAAAAGTTTGTGTTTACATAATATATGTGTGTGTACTGTGTATAATTATTATGTATATGTAAATACACACTCCTTCATGTATATATTTAAGAAATATTTGCATGTATATACTGTATATATATATTTATATAATTTATCTTATATTTAAATGCATGTGCATGTGTGTGTAAATAAATGTAAATGTTTAAATATAAATATTTTATTTATAAATATACCATATTTTTCTTAAATATATGCATGTGTGTGTATTTATATATACATAATAATTATACTCAGTACACACACATATATTATGTAAACACAAACTTTTATTTTGGATGCGATTAATCGATTGCCCAGCACTAAAAGAAACTAATACTTTTATACTTTGACTATAAAGACATTTATAATGTTACAAAAGATTTCTATTTCAAATAAAATGTTGAATCTTTTTAACGGTCTCTCCATCCTGAAAAAAAGTATCACAGAATCCTGAAAAAAGTATCACAGTTTCCACAAAAATATTAATCAACACAACCGTTTTTAACATTGATAATAAGAAGAAATGTTTCTTGAGCAGCAAATCAGCATATTAGAATGATTTCTGAAGGATCATGTGACACTGAAGACTGGAGTAGTGGCTGCTTAAAATTCAGCTTTGCCATCACATGAATAATTTACATATAAAAAATATATATATAAAAAATACTTAATATATACTTTTTATATAGTGTATATATATAATGTAATAATATTTCACAATATTACTGTTTTTACTGTATTTTTGATCCAATAAAGGGGGATCCATGAGGCTTCTTTCATAAAAAAAAAAAAAAAGACTAACTGACCCCAAAACAGTAGTGTATTTTTGTATATGAATTGTATATATAAATGTGTTTCATATATAAGCAAAATGGATATTAAAACTGAAATATACCCAGGTGAATGAGAATTGAATCAGTTTAAATAAATCGAGAGTTTGTGAATCTGAAAATCTGAATAGATACCCAGCCCTGGGTTAAAATATTGTCAAATCATGTTAGTTTTAACATTCTTCCACATTTGTTCTCACAGGTTACTACTCCTGGAGGAATCCCGGCAGAGGGTCCTGGTTTGTCCAGGCCCTCTGTAACGTTCTTGATGAGTTTGGCAAGCAACTTGAGATCATGCAGATCCTCACACGGGTCAACTACAAGGTGGCCACCAGCTTCCAGTCCTGGTCAGAGGACCCTCGTTTTAGTGAGAAGAAACAGATACCTTGTGTGGTGTCCATGTTGACTAAAGAGCTCTACTTCAACTGATTCGAGTAGAGTAGACCATCTTCACATGCTGTGCTCCGTCTGCCTTTTCTCAGGACACACATTTTCTTGCCAAGGACATTATAGTAGCACACATTTAATTGGTTATCTTTTAACAGTAAATATTAACCAAATTGTTATCCTTTTTTGTCATTGATCCGCCATAAGGAGGGAAACCTCAGTCTAATACTTGAGCAAAATATTTTTACGGTGCACATTTTAGGATGCCAGGCAGGAAAGACACATCAGGTGTACAAAGACTGACCACTGACTGACCAAACGACTGACTTCACTCGACCAAGTGGTCACAACATTCAGGGATGATCCCATTTGGAAGTTTGTGTGTGAAAGCAATTTTTTACGTTATGCTATGCATACGGACACCGAAAAGGTCTTCCTCTGTGCTACTTATTGTTCGAGTTCACAACCTTCTCAGTGCATGTTCTATTTCAACTTCTCAGAGTATTCCAGAGAATAGTGATGTCAGATATGATCTTTGTCAAATGGCAGTGTCAAATATCCATGTTGCTTTGCCAACTTTGAAAGTTTGCTGCCACTTTTACCCTACTGGATAAAACATTTCTTGGATATTAATGAAAGAATAATTGAAAAAAGACCACACAAAAGCTTTGCTGTTGTTCTGTTTTTATTTTGATAATTAGAAAAAAAACCAACTCAAGCATTAACTCTAAGCATAAATGGCCATTTGTAGCATTTCAGTTTGGTTTGGTTTGGTTATTCCAGAATGCTCTTCAAAGGGGGTCAAAGAAAGGGCATGAATGGAAATGGAGTGGCAAATAGTGAAGTAATGCTGACACCTGACTGGTTTTAAAAGCTATTCATTTATCCCTCGCTGGTTAGTTTGCATTCACTGAAAAGCCTAAATCAGATCTGCATGCATCCAGTGTATTTTGAGCACAATGTAGCTTTAAAGTCTTCATGCAGTATTTACTGATGTTTTGTACTGAATCCGTCTATAATCTACAGAGGCAGCTATTGAATCACTGGTGACCATTTGAACCATTTATCCTCCATCTGACCTAACGTGCTGTTTGAACCTTGATGAAAGGTTCTGATGTGTCCAGAGCTTGTCTGGTTTCGTCCTACAGTTTTTCCTTTCCTTTTGGTTCTTTCTGTATTTTCATTCTCAGTTATTGATTGTTCATCCAGATCACACACTGAATCTGCCAGCCTGTGCAACCAACCGACTGCAACAGATGAAAGGCCTTCTTTTCTTTATGCATGGATTATTAGTGAAGTGCTCCAACTATATTAAAGGAAATGTTAGCTCCACTTGTTTTGAAATGGAAAACAATTTTTATTATTAAATTTATACTACATCGTTTTAAAATTGAAATGCTTTACTGTGATAATAGGAATGTTTATAGAAAAGAATTTAAAAATATATGATATTAAGTGCCCTGAAAAATTTGTTTACATTGTGTCAACACTGCATTGTATAAAGTGGGGCTGATTTTTGTTTAAATTACTTAACTTCAAATGAATGCCTTTGTAAGCCTTATTTTATTCTTTGAATTTTGAACTCTTGTCACTTTTTTTATTGATACTTCTAGGCTATACACTACTGTTAAGAAGTTTGGGGTCAGTACGATATTTTTGAAAGAGGTCTCTAATGCTCACCAAGGCTGCATTTATTTGATAAAAAATACAGTTATATTGTGAAATATTATTACAATTTTCTACTTTAATATATTTTAAAATGTACTTTATTATGTGATGGCAAAGCTGAATTTTCAGCATCATTACTCCAGTCTTCAGTCACATGATCCTTCAGAAATCATTCTAATATGCTGATTTGCTGCTCAAGAAACATTTCTTATTTACTGCACAATATTTTTGTGGAAACCGTGATATATATTTTTTTTTCGGGAATCTTTAATAAATAAAAAGTTCAAAAGAACAGCATTTATTTAAAATAGAAATCTAGTGTCACTGTCACTTAGATCAATTTAATGTGTCCTTGCTGAATAAATTACTTTAAAAAAAAAAATTCTGATCCCAAATGTTTGAATGATAGTGTACATGGGGGAAAAATGTAGTAACATGTAAACTCATACTTTCCCATTTATACAGTAAACTAGTACAACAAAAATGGCACAGATTATTTTATACAAATAATTTCTAGAAATATCAATCAAACATAAGGAACAAGACAAAGCTAAGGAACATTTTCCAGCTAATCATTCCAAAAAACAATTTTTTTTTTTTTTTTGCAACCTGCGCACAGCAACCTCTTTCGCATAGATAAATCCAGACCCCAACCCTCATTGGTTGTCCATCACAAGGTGGGGGCGGATTTCGAGGCATCACAAATCAGCAGCGGTTTCGTGTTTGTCCCCTGGTTGTCATGGCCAGGACAGACAGCCTGGTAGAGTAAGTCTGTGAAAGTTCCTGCACAAAAACTGTACAGGGGTGTCATAGTGTCTGCCCCCAAGAAACAAATTAAACCTCCCTCTGAGCTGGAGAAGATGCCAATGCGCTGGAAGCTTCTCCCACTTACATGGGTGAGCTCATGGGGAATGCCATTGTGCCAGGCTGTGTAGTCTCCATTGAAATACTCAACACACCAGGACGTTGGGCCCCTACCCAACCAGCAGTCTTCCTCTCTGCCCTTCCTGGGGATTTTATGGTATGTCAGGCCTAGTTCCCAGTATGTCTTCCCAGCAACCTGCACCTCCCAGTAGTTGCGAACATCCGTAAAGCCCTCTCGGCTTATCACATTCAGGGTGGTGTCAAATCGAGAGGGGTTTTCAGAAACTTCCTGCCAAGTGTCAGTGTAAGAGATTGAGTCGCCCTCAGGGGAAACAATAAGCTTCGGGTGAGCAGAGTCAGGATCCAAAACAACTTCTTGGGCATCTGAAAAATGGAAAATACTAAGGCTTCATAAAATTAGAATCTATAAATAGAAACAAATTACTTGTGAGAGCGCTGAGGGGCTCAGGACAGGTTTAGCATGAGAGTTAGAATGATGGTAAACATTGCAGGAATTTTTGAACTTGCTTTAGCTGTACATAGTAAAAGCACTAGAGTAATTCTCATGTGAAAATGTGAAGATCCTCACAGCTTTGGAAGAGTTTCTTGGTGACAGGAACCTGAGAGCGTATGAACAACAGCAGGTTGATGGTTAAGCAGAGAAGCTGTTCATTCTTAAATTCATCCATCTGCATCGACTCTGGATCAGTCTTCTTCAGAGTCTCCATTATTCTATAAACAAGGAAGAATATGTGCAGAAAAATGCTCATGCCACACAAGAAGGAAATAGTGTTGTTTCAAAAATGTCAGATCGCATGCTTGATTAAATGCGTGGCCAATTTCCATCCCACAGATTTGTCAAAACAAGAAAACCATTTAAATTCAAAAATAAAGCAGTGTAAAATATTCCAGTAATTTTAAAGTGTTTACATACTTATTAAACTAAAATTTCCATCATGGACCAGCTAGAAACCAAATTTCCACAACTGCGACACTACTTACCTTTCTTCCATCTCTGACATCTGTAAGTAAAAGAGAGGTGGAGACAGGTTGAAAAAGTAAGCTATTTGTAGAACATTTCCACACTGCATTTGCCTTAATTTATCTATGGAGCAGCCACTTTAATCCAAAGCAATTGGCAAAGTAATTGCGCTACGTCTCTGCAAAAAAACAAAAACAAAAAAAAATAATAATAATAATTTAAAGCTGTTATAGATATTTAACGTGCACTTAAGATAATTAAATGTTTAGCATATTTTGTAAAAATATTTTTATAAAATTAATATTTCATTCTGCTTTCTAAAGACTGATCATGAAATTAATTGATTTGAATGAATTAATTGAATTAATTAAAATAAATATTGTATTCTACTACACTGACGGCACTAATTTAAGAGTACGAAAATAATCTACATAGTTTTGTGGGGGAAAAAATGAATTAATCTCTAAAATATTGGCCAGATAATGTTTTAACAGTTTGCTTTATTACAATGACAATATAAAGCCTAGTAAATACTTAATTCCTTTACAATATCACTATTTTATCAAACTGTATAAAATGGGCTTTACACAAGAAAATATATTTTTAAATATTTTTGAAAGAAGTCTTTCATGCTCACCATGGCTGCATATATTTAAATACAAAATACAGTAATATTGTGAATTATTATTACAATTTCAGTTAAATGTTTCTATGTTAATATTTTTTTATATATTTTTCAGCATCATTACTCCAGTCTTCAGTGTCACATGATCCTTCAGAAATCATTCTAACATTTCTTATTATTATCAATGTTAAAATTGGTTGAGCTGCTTAATATTTTTGTGAAAACATTAACTTTCGTTTTTAATCATTTCATTTAAGCATCTCTGCTAAACAAAAGTATTAATTTCTTTCTAAAAAAATATTTTCAACGATACTGCAGCTGCCTTTATATTTGAGGGATTACATTTAGGGGTCCTTAGCATTAAAAAGAAAAAGAAAAAAAGCAATTTGGAGTTGAGTGCTTGTATTTGTATATTATATTTTGGTTACTACCTCAGATATGTATTTCCATCTAAAAAATGCGCTACTACAAAACACCATTCTGGACTAAAACTGCACCTTCGCTTGACCCTGACGTTGATCTTTCTCCATCTGTGCAGATAGTTCAGCGAGCTGCTGATCGATTTCCTGCGTGAGGCGGTAGCACTTCTCAATGCTGTCCTCAACAGTCCTCTCCATGGCCTCTGTCTCAAGATCCAGCTGGCTTAGTGTCATTCTAAGATCCTCATCCAAAACCCTCTTCATGTCATCATATTTTTTCTTAATCTTCTCTTTTAGAGTTTCAGTTTTGCTCTGTGGAATAATGAAAGATACTCAAGATACAACAAACCCCATTGCCATATTTAAAGTATCGTACATTTATCGTACTTACAGACGTTAATGGAAGTTTCGCCAACTTACATTGAAGACAGATTGTTTTGATGACAGCTTCTTCATTCGGAAAGCCAGAATGTCTCTTTGTCTCTTTAGGTGATCCTGATGTTTTACTGAGGTGTCCTTGAATGAGACGTTTCAAAAGTCAAAATCAAGTTGAAAATATCCATCATAATGAATAGAAATTCACTGAATATTTACCTGGGTTTGTGTCTTCATCATTGACTTTACTAGTACCAGTTCTTCCCTTAATTTGATTGGTTTTGTTTTCTTTCCAATCTTGTTCTCCACTGGCAAATGAATAGCCTAAGCCCCAAACTTTGAGCTTTATACTATACGGTTGAAATGCCAAGGATAGGGGAGGGGTGATGGTCCATCTGTTGTTCCTGTGCCCTGGGAAGTATTTGCGTTGTACGACTGTGGTCCATAAATCTGGCTAAAGGAGCTGTACTGGGCCTGCTGTAGTCTGAGTACATTGTGCACAAAAGAGAAGGGAAGCAGCACTTCTAGCCAAAGCAAGTGTCTATTTATATCTCCGTCTCACATGAAAGACTTTTAAAAGTGTTGATGCATGTGTCGCAAGAGCTAATATTTAGATGTTTAAATTAGGGTCTCCAGTTTAACCTTTGAGGAAAAATTTGACAGGGTTCTTATCTACAGATGTGTTTAAAGTTTAAAGTTTTGCGCATTTTAATTTTGCATGTCGCAACTGGGTCAAATTCCAGAGCAGGTAGCACTAATTATAGGCTTTAGCCATGACCCTGTTAGCCTTTGTAATGACTGATACAAATTCTATGAATTGCGTATGAGCAGGAATGTTTGGATTGAGGCCTGTGTCAAGCCACCTGCAGCTGCCGCCTGTCTTTCTATCCCTGATACATCATGGCCAACTTCTTGTCACAGTGCCATTGAGCAATGATTGTTCACCCTCACGCCATTGAATGAGCAGGCGTGTGCGGGAACTGACGTAAGTCGGCGATGACTCTTTGATTGATACAGGACATTTTAAGTATGGCTGGAAATTAGGGCAGGGGTTTTTACAAGAGTAAGGTAAGGTGTCAGGTTACCACCAAGGTTTTTGAAGCTGACTTCTGGAATGTAGATAAACTTTTGTCTGGATTTCACCCTTGCATAAATCATACAAATATGCTGAAACTGACACGTCTGCCCATAGATGTGTGAAAAGCACAACACGGCAGTACAAGTGTTCTCTTCCATCTGTACTGCGTCTATGTAAATGTAAACCGAGATAAAATGTAAAACCAAAAGGAAAAATTGAGAAGAGTAGCCTACACAAAAAAATACTGTATTTAATAGTTTTATGTGAAATCAATTGAGGATGTCTTCTTGGTAATAGTTTTTTTTTTTGAGTAAAATACTGTAAAAATACTCCCTTTAATTGGCACTTACTAATTTTCTCCAATCCAGTGTAATTATCCAGAGATTAAGAACAAATTCATGTGCGTACGCACGTTGGGAATTAGGCAGAGATTTTTCGTGAGAAGTTTTCCTGTGTGTACAAATAAGAAATAATCCACGCTAGTGAATGAGACCCTTTGCTCTGTTTGTTTGAAAATCGCGCCTATCTCCACACATTAACTTTGGCTCCACCAATGATGTGAGTTTGGGGCGGGGCTATCTGTTTTTATGACCAGTGGCAGATGGGAGGTGTTCAGGAAACCTATTCGTGTCACTATAAGTGGTGGGAGAAGTGACTTCACCTTCAATGTCAGGTAATAACATGCAATGTACGCCAATAATGTATATTTCAGAGATAATAGTGTCACGCCAATTGAATAGTGAGTACAAAAACTTGGCAATAGTGGCATTAGTGTTTCTTGTACTTCTTTTTACTTTCTATTTGTTCAAGTACATAACAAAATATGTTTAAATCACCGCCTTCCTTGTGACATCACTTTTAAGGATTCTCACTTCCTCATATATTTTAACCACATTTTGTGTACTCACAGACAGGGAGCATCTATCTCAGGTACAGAAACTGTCATTTCAGTCATATATTAATATTACAATCATAGTTTTCTATTAAAACTGCATTACTTGCATAATTTTGATTGCTGCATAATAGGTAAAGCTTAGAAATTGTGCTATCTGATTTGCATAATGTATGGCAGCATCAATGGTGGTAAGTTAAATCATAAGTCACCATTTATTTTTTTATATATTTTTTATTATCACCATGTATTTATTTATTAATATAACACCTGAATAAATATTTCAAACAAAACTATATTTACATGAGGAATAGTTTTCTGTCTTTGTGTGTGTGTGTGTGTGTGTGTGTGTGTGTATTTGTTTCCTTGTTTGTGCTGCTTATGATATCTATTGTTTGGCTCTGTTTACACTGTCACTAACAGACTAGTATGTTTTTGAGGATTGCTAATATCTTAAAAAAAAGGGGGGCTTACTGTCAGATCGAGGGGCTTACTGTCACACCTCCTATTGTAGTCTCAGACCACGTGGCCTGGTCCTGACAGTGTCGTTTTAAGAACACCTTGAATTTCAAACATTTGGCACTTGAAATCATTCATCATTGAATATGCTAAAGTAACCACAGCTTGTTCTGCTCCTAGATTACACAGCATTCCATTACTCGCCCAAACTGTAAAATGGCAGGTATGTTCTTTTAAAGGTCTGTGATCTACATTATTGTAAGTAACATGTGGCTTAGTTTTAATTCTTTGTCCCGGCAGATAAAAACTATGCATTTTACATACATGGTGCAGAGGAGCAAATGTGTTCTGGATATCTTTACAAATCTCCCCCAGAGAATCAGTTCAAGTCCCAGGTATGTTTCTCTGGAAGAGCAGAACAGGTTTTTCAGTACATTAAAAGTGATTCTCTCAATGAGAGACTCGAGAGACTCACTTTGCTAATTTCTCTCATACTGTATTTTTTTTTCAGAAATCATGGAAACGGAGGTTTTTTGTTCTTCTAAAGTACAGTAACAACATGTGCCAGCTTAAGTACTACAAAAATGAAGAGATGAGCAAACCACTGGGAGACGTTGACTTGTTTAAGTATGTTCAATAATTGTACTCTCCTGCACTGATCCACCTCATCAGATCATTAAACTCCCAAAAACCTGTCTTATCTTTTCTATTCAACATCAAAGTTTGTCTTGACAAACTTTCTTTGCACAATAGCTATTGTACAGTGAGGCTACAGAAGAGAACATCTTTTTTTCTGTCTGTCCTTTAGGGTCACATTCATGTTCTTGAACCCCGAGATGCATAATATGTGGAGCTGGATTCATAACAATTTCAGATGTTCCCCTTCATCCGTAATGTTTATTAGAGTACCAGATAGAGACTACTTCCTTATCGGAGAAAACAGGTTTGTCCTGAATGTGTTTGCTTTGTTCAATGGCAGTGATTTATTGTTGTTCTTTTCGTCGTAAATTGAGTGGAAATGTTTATATATATATATATATATATATATATATGATAAATATACATATAGTCTATAGAGATGACTTTTACAGAAATGTACTTTTTGTCATTTCTATTGTTTTAAAAACACTCATAGGGCCCCATCATACACCCTGCGCAATGCGATGCCTGGTGCGACGCAAGTGTTTTTTGCTAGTTTCAGCCCGATGCAGTTATCATTTTATGCACAAGTTTGATGCACTCGCGCCCATCTGTTCGCCTATGGGCATGCTGGTCTGAAAACGAGGTGTGTTCAGGCGCATTGTTGGCATGTTGCTATTCTGAGGCAACTGAAATCGACTGTCGCAGTATTTTTTGTGTTATTTAAGGGGTGCGTAGTAATGTGCACCTATAGGCGGGTGCACAACGCACGTGTAATAACACACTGCTTATTACACACACAGGGACGCGCAGAAGCACACAAACATTTTTAAATATTAAAAATAAAAGGATTCCTCTCTGGAGAGGCGTTCAGTCTTTCCGCCTGCAAATTCCGGCATTGTAAATAGCGAATCCGCCATGGTGCAAGCACACCTGGCTTTTAAAGGGAATGGGAGATGACACTCTGATTGGTTTATTGCACGTTACACCCAAAACACACCCATGACTCATTAAGAGACTAGGTACAACCCTTTTGGACCATGCGCCTGGTGCGCCGCCCGTTTTTTCCGTCGTCAAACTAGCAAAAGTGCACCTGCGCCATGCGCTTCAGGCCATGCGCTCAGATCGTTAAAATAGGGCCCATAATATGATTCGACTATTTTTAAATAGTCTCTGAATGATGCAATATAACATATTTGTGCAGTTGGGAGATGGAAAAATGGTTCACTGCTTTATTTGACATCTTAAATAATCGTCCACACAGACTTTTGGATCCCAAGGTAATGTTTTTACTTTTCTGACTTGAAAACGCACGCATTTCATACATAATTGTGCATGGTGTGCAAAAGATTTTCTTTTTGCTGAATAATCTGAATTAAACATCTGTCGCACAGACATTTGGGTCGAAGAGACACTTCAGAGAACTTCCACAATCAGAAAAGAATGAGCAGGTATGTTGGCACATGGAAGGGGCTGTCTGCTAAAAATAGGTCCGGTTTGTGGCCAACTGGTATTTCAGGTTGTATGATCCTTAAATGATTATAATAAGTCTTTAATACTTATTGCAAAGTTTCCCAACTATTTGTGAGAATAACTGTTTTATCACCTGAGGAGAGTGACACAGTTTAGTCTCAATAAATGTGAATCAAAATAAGCATAAAGGTCACCTTAATCAGCTCTCATTTTTGCAACCATATTGATTATATTAAACAAGCTGGGGGGGGGGGGAAATCAGATTTGCTATTTTTAGAAACATTGCTTGTTGTAATGGTATACTCCCTTTGCTTTGAGAGTTCACTCCACTTATTCTGATTACTAATGGACTTAATTTGTAGCCGTTCAATAATCTAATAAGATAAGGCAATAATATCATCACCTATATTCTGTTAATGACAGGAAGTTGAGTGGGGTCATACAAAACGTGTTACACATGAGCTGCCATCACCCGCGACCCACGAGCCCATCTATGTTTCTCCTACAAAATTCAAAAGTAATCAGGTAGAATCATGCAAACAACACAAGAGGAAATACAAACTTATACTCACAAATATACTAATAGTTTCACTCTTTTTAGCTCGAGACAGAATTGAGGACAGAAACAAACCGCGAAGATAACGACACAGATGAATTGTCAGAATGAGTACAGAAAAGTACTCAGGCTTCATCCTAAACTCCAGCTTCTTTGCCTGTTGTTACCTACTGAGTTCTAATTGTCATAACAGTCCTGAATTTAAGATATATTTGTTGTTTTATTTTTTACAGTTCAAGTAATAGGTTGAATTAATTTCCAAATAGATGTAAGGTTGAACAGGATTCTTTATGCTAAATCATATGACTATGAATGAATAATGTTTTTACAATAGCTTTGCATTGAGAACCTCAATTGAAATTGATAATGAGATGAACTTGACAAGTTGCATTAATTTAATAAAAATAAAATAAATATGATTAAAGCAAATTACCAAAAGTCAATAATTTTAGAACAAGGCAGCTTATTTTTTTTAAAGACCATGTATAGGCTATACTGTGTAAATAAGAAGGCTACTAAATATAGCCTATATTTAAATATTAAGTTTAAAACCAAATGTGTGTTCTTATATTCACCTTGATGTGAAATGTAAAGAAAATAAAATACAAATGTATTATCTGTTTTAACATTTGATTAAAACTATATTGTCTCTGTCAATGTCAATATTTTGCCTTTTAGTAAAAGATTTCTGGTATTCATTTTGTTTCATTTACTTTTGTTTCATATCCTGAAATTACCATTTTTATATTACTCTACAAATTCAGCGTATTGCTTTTCTTTAATTCTGTATTTTATACTGTATATAGCCTTTTGAAGGTTTCTTATGATAAAACCTTCGCTTACTGTGTGTGTTCCAATTTTTCCTCAAACTCAATTTATCTGTATCTGTGGCTGCAACGTATGGAAGCTTGTTTCTGCCATGGAATAAAACATTTTAAAAGATAATTGCGATATTTTATCTCACAATTGCGATTTTACATCTCGCAATTCTGAATTTTTTCTCAGAACTGCAAGATATAAACTCGCAATTGTGAGTTATAAAGTCATAATTGCAAGATATAAACTTTATATCTCACAATTCTGACTTTCTAACACGCAATGGCAACTTCATATCATGCAATTCTGACTTTATAACTCACAATTGCGAGTTTGATCTTATAACTCGCAAATCTGATTTTATAACTCGCAAATCTGATTTTATAACTCGCAATTGCGAGTTTATGTCATGTGAGAAAAAAAGTCATAATTGTGAGATAAAAAGTCACAATTACCTTTTTATTTTTTATTCTGTGGCGGAAACAAGCTTTAATAGCAAGGGGATCTCATATTTGTATGTATTTTTACGTAAAGTGTGGTTCTAACATACCAACATTTACTTGATGAAATTTCCAGACGATGAAACTTACATTTTCTCATTATAGTCCTAGCTATGCTGTGACTGACAATAGAATCATAAAATACACCAAAAACAAAACATAAATTCACAAAAGCAATCAATTTTATTTGTGCGCTGTAATCCAAATCTTTAGAATCCATCATACGATTGTGAGGAAAAGAACCAAATTCAAGACTTTATTCAGCGATCCATTGTCAGCAATGACTGACGTTTACGACACGTTTTACGGTAGCGATATTAAACGCTCATGGCCCTGTCACAAATGGCACACTTACGGTCTTGTGAACTTACAATGGCTGGTGCTATGTCATGAAAGTGCGGACTTGTAGAAAGACAGCAAGTGTTTAGGGTGACATTTGGGACAGGGCCAATGGCTCTCTTGACATGCAGTGTTTCGGGTGATGTGTGTTTGAATGAGAAGTGCGTGCCTTCGTAGATTGGGATTTTTAGCGATTCATAACTTTAATAAACAATTTATAGTTTACACAATTTACACAGAGTAAATTGGGATTTTTAGCGATTAATAACTTAAATTCTGCTCTGTACCCAACACAAAACTATTATATACCGCCCGAGAGGACTGTAACACAACATCATTTGGACTACTTTTGGTACCGTTTTTGACATTTTTGCAATAAATAAATTGTTTTTTTGGTAACACTTTACAATAAGGTTTCATTAGTTAACTACATTAGTTAACATGAACTAACAATAAACAATACTTCTACTGCGGTTATTAATCTTAGTTAATGTTAATTTCAACATGTACTAATACATTGTTATACTAATACATTTCAAACACTAGAGTTTTTTAATGTTACATTTAAAAGATGAATTACATCCTAATGTTATTTTGTGATAGTCACAGCATACACGACAAGTGAATATTAATGAATGCAAGCAAATACTGAATTTAACCCAAGAAAAAAGTTTAAAATATTGCTTAAACAAGTAAACCAATTGCATTCAACTCTTTATTATAAAATATAACCAGTGAGGCCCTAGATAAGCTATTCATTGAATGAGCAGTCTTCATAGAAACTAATTCGACCTCCTACAGGGTGGGAAAGATTGCAGAAAGACTACAAACTGTTAAAAAATATGACAACTAGCATCTGGTTATGGTAGCTATTGAAGTGTGGCTCACGTTATCTAACTGCAATTAGAGTCTTACTATTTAATATCTTACGATAAACATTAACTATAACGCACTTCATTAAAAAACACTACTGGCTAGATTCCTGAGAGGGCAACTAATGCGTTAAAATGAAAAAGAAAAAAAAAACCTCCAGTAATTTCATCAATTTACCAGCGAGTGTGCTTAAGAAACACTGAAATGAATCGGATTCAATGCTATTGCTGGAACTATTGGTTGCCCCATCCATGACACGCGTTACTTCCGCATTCCTCAATTCCTATGGACATCTATGGGAGTGTCGCAACTCTGTTTTTTAACAGCTCTGTACGTCCATATTGTACGTTTCAGCATCACTGATACGTATTAACAATGAGACCAGACTGGTGCATTATATACAAATTTGCATGCATTTTTATGCCAGGAACAAGCAAAGCGCTACAATGAAAAACATTCTCACTTACACATACACACCCCTTATGTACACTAATCAATGACACAATTTAGTTCAATCTTTAAATTCTCAGGGACCCTTCACCCTGACTCCTATTATTAAAAAATCTAGATTTTTCTTTATTTTTTAGCTTTCATTAAAATTATTAACTAGCATTATTGTACATAAGCCTAATGCATATTAGATAATTTGTTAATGTTCATTCAGTTTCTTTGTTATATATTGTTTTTACTTAGAGTACCACATTTATTTAACCCTATAAATTAAATCAAATGCCATCATCAATCACCCCCAACCCCCTCACCAGCCAAAAGTATGTTACACTTGGAAAAAATCCAGGGAAAATGGTGGAGGAAAGACAATTATCATTATTTACTGAAATCCATTGATCAAGAATTCCCCCTAAAAACCCCAGCAGCATGCAGAGAAAGAAGGAATGGTTTTGGGCATGGCAACTTATTAATTGACCTCATGCATTCCTAAAGGGAACCAGGAGCTTCTAGCCACATAAATTATAATCTGATAAATGGAAAAGTGCCAGGTTTCAGTGTATATTATTTGTGCTCATTTCCAGTCACAGCTTACTGGATGTGCTTCAGAAGCTAAATTTATTTTTGTAGTTTAAAGTTTCCCTCAATACCACAAAGCCATTATGAATACCTAGTTTGTCTGGTAATTTCCACAAACTAATGACTGACATAATCAAAAGGGAGGGACCTTAAACCGAAGCTTACGTACAACAAGAAACTCCTCCTGTTACCAGCATAACTCTCTGGAAGAAACAAAAGGCCTTCGAGCTTCCTCCTAATCTGCCATAATAACACGCATGTTGTGAGAGCTGAATAACTTTTCAGAGGACACTATTTTTACCAAGACGCAAGGTAAGACAATAATATTATAGAATATGGCTACTGATATAATGACTCTGCAGAGTCTGCTATGTGATGCTTGTATAGAAATAACGCTGATACTATTCATAACATGAAATTTGATGGAGGGTTAATTTCCTTTGCATTTTAATTAGTCTTCACTGAATATTAGTTTTGTTTTACAAAATCATAAATGTTGTTTACATGTGATTGTATTGGATGTCAGTGCTTACAGTAAACTTATTTCACATCTATTTTAGAAACAACATGAGCAAGTCCTGTAAAAATAAAAGTAAGTCTTAATCAAGAAAGAAATTTAATCAATTAAATTCAGTTGTATCTATGTGTTTAATTTTAATTAGTTTATTTATGTTTCTGCAGCAGCAACTGCAAAGTTTTACAAAGAACCAGCAATGGTGGAGGAAGTGTACACTGGATACCTGCACAAGTCCCCTGCTCAATCTGCCTTATTAAAAAGCTCTGTACGTCTCATATTGCATTTATGTCATATCTACAGTCTGTCGAAGACAGTTCCTCTGTTTGCTAAACTTAGCAGTTTTACCTGTTATATCTGGCACAGAAGTCATGGAAACGCCGTTTCTTTGTGCTCTCCAAGACGGGCGAAGACACCTACCATCTGACATATTATACCAACAGCGAAAAGAGAGACAAACCTGTGGGAAAGATAGACCTTTCTAAGTAAGGAAAATACAGTCACACTCAAAAATAAACAATATTTTCACACTATAATGAGAAAGTCTTTCTGTTTTAAAGGGTCAGCTTGATGTTTACTGACCTAGAGACACATCAGATGTGGGACTGGATTCAGAAACACTTCAATTGTCCTCCAGCCTCTGTGCTCTTCTTGAGGGTGGAAGACGACACACAAAAACACAGCAGAGACTATTTTCTCATTGGGAAAAACAGGTTTGCAACCATCATTTTGACCATATCTCTCATTGCTGTCATGCCATAGTTCCATGAAAGCCAGCATGATACAGGCAAAAAATCATATTTAAAGTCTCCATGAAGTGTGGCTTTTAGCCCGTCTTTTGGTTTTGAAGATATACACAATTAAAATTGAGTCTTATAAAATAAATCAACAAAGCTTTACTGGCATGACTGTTTGCATTTAGAATATTAAATGTTTTCTGGTGTTTTCAGTGATGATGTGAATGGCTGGCACAATGCCTTGAAGACCCAGAAACCAAATAAACTGCAAAATACAGATGACACCCTTGAGGTAAACATTAAAATATTTCTCTCTTCTCTCTCTATCTTTACACACATGTATGTATATATAAACTACCAGTCATAGTATTATTATAACTTCATACAATTCATCTTTTTGTTGTTTTGTTTAGAAACTCATGTTGGCATGATTTATTTATTTTCGAGCATTTATGCATAAGTGTTTTGATCAATTTTTTACATCCCAAGAAACAAAAAAATCAAAGTGTGTCAAAACTTGAGAGGTTGTGCATGCTCACATACTTGACCTTTTTTCCACAGGACAACAGATATAGATCAATATCTGCACCTGAAAAGTCTTCAGTACCAAAGGTTGAAGATCAGTCTGATGAACGATGGTCAGCACCTGCATTAATGTTATCTTCTCCACCAACCTCCGGCCATTATGACTATCCTCGCAAGTTCATCGAACCTTCAGTACCAGTAGAGCGCAAGGTTTTACACATTTACATACGTTTCTTTAACATAAATGCTTTTAAACTTCCATATGACAAAAACTCAAACTTCTATTTGACAGATTTCAGTTAAAGAGTATAAAGACGAGAAGGATGGGAAACAGGGTGAATCTCAAAAGGACAGCAGTGAATACATGCAAATGGCATCAGTGTAGGTGTTCGAGAAGACTTCTCCCTTAACTGGCCTAGTGAAATGTACTCGGTTGATAAAATGCAATTTTCTGAGAGACATTTAATTGAATTGTTCTTTTTCTGTGGTCTTTCCTGATTAGGCAAATGGCATTGGAAGATATCCAACAGGAGGCTAACACTGCATGCATACAGACAAAGTAATTTTGAAGTCTTCAATCCACCTCATGACATTGCACTATTGTGTTAGTTGTGCAAGATACAGTAAACTAAGTGCGTGTTGCCATCTGACACATTGTAATGCATTCACGAAGTTCATTCCCCTGAGCCTCAGATGCTACACATAGATGTGATTCTTGTTTATTTAAAGACTACAAAACAACTCTTACATTAGCGTAGCTCAACATTCTACTTTGTTGTTTGGACATTTCTTGCTGAACAGGTCTAGTCATGGATGAATGCTAAGATTAAAGCAAACACTTACTGTAGCAAGGTTTTAGCATCTTGATACCTGAGAGAAGCAATCATCTCTGACTAGAATGATTAAGCAAGCATCGTTCTGAGGTACATAAAGTTAAACATATTATTATTTTTACTTCCATTAATGGCCACGGGTCCTCTGTGTGCAATGGTGCAGTCAATCAGGATAATTATGATGAATATAAACGGCAAATTTGGACTTTAATGCAGTTTTACTGACATAATGGCAGCTATGAACTGTGTTTTTCTGCTGAATAAATCTGAATGATGTCATTTTTGTTTCACTTTCTTACTTTTTTCCTTAGAATGAGTACAGAAAGGAGACATTCTCAGCCTCGTCTCTGTAGCTTCAATGGGAACCGTGCCTCTACTGAGCTGGACAAGGCACCTTTAAACAAGAGGTGATTTTTATCATTTCAATTCACCCCTCCCCCTTAGTTCAACACTAGAAATACAATTATAGTATTGTGCATACAAGGAAATGATCCCACTTTATATTAGGTGTCTAACTACTATCTACTTACACCAAAAAATATTATAATTGTTATGTACAGTGTACTTATTGTGTTCATGCTGTGTTGCAAAACACTTTTGCTGCTATTGAGGTGGGATACGGGTAAGGTTAGGGACAGGTTTGGTGGTATGGGTAGGTTAAGGGTGGGTTAATGTGTAAGAGAAGGGTCAAAAGTGTAATTACATAAATTACAGCTGTAAATACACGCAGGTGTTTTGTAAGTACAATGTAATACATGTATGTACACAATAAGTGCATTGTATCAAATGATTCATTTAAATGTTAGTATACTGTAGTGTACTAAGACACTTAATATAAAGTGTGACCAAGGATTCAATTTCTTAATTTCCTGTGCCATTTGATTTTCAGCTATATTTAGCACTAAGGTTATGAAAAATGTGACATATGTTTGAAAGTAGTCAATGCGTATTTCTATTCTGTAGTGAAACGCACACACATTTTGAGAAGGAGATCTGCATTAGTCAAAACAGTCTGGAAAACAGTCTTATCTTGACACAGGAAGAAGGCAAACCATGGTACCACTCTCATTGTACAGTTATTACAGTTGTATCATAATAGAGAAACATTAACATGAGTACAAATGAACAACTTACATTGTACTATGTTTCTCATTGTTCTTTGTCTCTCATCCTTTTCTTCTTCAGTGTGTCTGAGTGTCGGCAGATTCAGGACTCATGTCTGTTCCATAAGGGGGATCAGATCTTGGCCTTCAATGGCCTGCTGGTAGACACAGTAGAAGAGATACACACATACATAAGAAGACTAAGCAGGGACGAAGTAAGATGATGATTCCATCCGATTTTTTCCGTCACTACATTCAGAGAGCTATAAATAACGTTACTGAAATTATCTGCAGGTAAAACTCACTATTCGGCGGATTCCAGGATCCCAGCCTCTCCACTCTAAACCCTGCACATCACAATGAGGACATGAAACAAAATCTAATGTAAATGATCTTATCACCATTAAGTTATTAGAAATATTGAGTACATGTCTAGTTTAAGGTCAAAGGGTCTGTGGGACAGTAAAGCACATTCATGTGTGAATCATACAGGTGGAAAACAAGGTATTAATAAGTAACAGAAGTGGAAATTATGTTATCTAAAGTACCTTGTCCTCTTGCATGTACATCATGTAAATATGTACATGCATATTTACAAGAAGAAAAACATCCCCACAGCATGATGCTGCCACCACCATGCTTCACTGTAGGGAAGGTTTTGGCCAGGTGTCTGTGGGACAGTAAAGCACATTCATGTGTGAATCATACAGGTGGAAAACAAGGTATTAATAAGTAACATAAGTGGAAATTATGTTATCTAAAGTACCTTGTCCTCTTGCATGTACATCATGTAAATATGCAAAACAATGTGAATTAATCATGTTATATTCACTGACATGAAAGAAATTAGTAACGTTTAACGACTGTATAAGTATGTACATGAAACTACATGAGTGGTAGTGGGTATAGTTCATGTATGTTTATGAGAAGAACAAGAATCAAGTATTACTTTATAACAAGTATGAACTGAAAGTTCATTTGCGGTGAAAAATGCACAGTTCTAAACTGTTTGTGTATTTTAACCTCTTTAAAGCTGCACTTTTTTCCCCTAAAAGGACATGGGGTGCAAAAAAATATGAGATGGGAGAATAAGTCAATACTTTTGACTCCAAAATGTTTGCGTTCCCCCACAAAAACTTTTTCTCAGGGGAATGCAACTTTGTGTTTGCTCGCAAAACTTTTGTGTTCTCTGGGAACGCAAAACATTTCGCCTATTAACGCAAAGCACTGACAATAATTTTTCTTCCCATCTCATTTTTTTTTCTTCACCGTGTCCCTTTAGCGGCTCGGTACTTTTTATAATTCTAACAGTATGAGATACTTTATATACTGTGTATATACAACTTTACTGTCATTGTGTATTTCATTTTGAAAAGCATGTAATCAATGATGTATTGCTCCAAATCATTATACATTGATTTAAATGTTTCAGTCACAATTTAGATGGATTACTGAAGATGTAGCCTACATATATAGCTGTACAAAAGCATGCATTTGCACATTGTTACACTGTGAAGTGTTATTAAATTTTCATAACTCCTAACACATAACTCATAACTCTTAACATTGTGTGTTTCACTAAAAACTATCGATTTAATGAATATAGCTCAGGGAGTTGCATAATCAAATGTGGATGTGAATGATTAGTTGTATATTATACAAGAGAGTAAAGACTGTAAAGAGTTTATTATGCATTTCAAAGTAAAAGTAATAAAGATTGTTGTACTTTTCAAGAAATTATCAACTGAATTTATTTTTATGCATGAACGCACACAGCAACTAGCATCTGAAGCACTCCTATATGGAAAGCGCTCTTCACAAGAATCTAAAAGGCAGAAAGAATTAAATATTCAAGACTGGCCTATACAACAACCAATATGGGTTCCATATATTGTTTACTCCTAAAAATCAAACATGGCTCAAAAATAAAAATCTGATAATAAAAAATAATGTAAAGTGCATCCTGTTGAATATGATAATATTTTATTTATAGTATAACACATTGGTACATTAGGGTGATGTACCACATTACAAGTACTGATATATCTCACCTATAAGTTTATTCATGTATGACTGATGGTTTTCACAACCAAATTCTTATTACAAACTCATGATGAACAGATGAACATCAGATGTTGTTGTCTGATACTCTGGGGGAGACTTTTTTTTTTTTGGACCAAAGCATACAGTGCATCCGGAAAGCATTCACAGCGCTTCACTTTTTCCAAATTTCGTTATGTTACAGCCTTATTCCAAAATGGATTAAATTCATTATTTTTTTCCTCAATTCTACAAACAATACCCCATAATGACAACGTGAAAGAAGTTTGTTTGAAATCTTTGCAAATTTATTAAAAATAAAAAACAAAACAAAAAAATCACATGTACATAAGTATTCACACCCTTTGTTCAATACTTTGTTAAAGCACCTTTGGCACCAATTACAGCCTCAAGTCTTTTTGAGTATGATGCTACAAGCTTGGCACACCTATTTTTGGGCAGTTTCTCCCATTCTTCTTTGCAGGACCTCTCAAGCTCCATCAGGTTGGATGGGGAGCGTCGGTGCACAGCCATTTTCAGATCTCTCCAGAGATGTTCAATTAGGTTCAAGTCTGGGCTCTGGCTGGGCCACTCAAGGACATTCACACAGTTGTTCTGTAGCCACTCCTTTGTTATTTTGGTTGTGTGCTTAGGGTCGTTGTCCTGTTGGAAGAGGAACCTTCACCCCAGTCTGAGGTCCAGAGTTCTGGAGCAGGTTTTCATCAAGGATGTCTCTGTACATGTTGCATTCATCTTTCCCTCGATCCTGACTAGTCTCCGAGTTCCTGCCGCTGAAAAACATCCCCACAGCATGATGCTGCCACCACCATGCTTCACTGTAGGGATGGTTTTGGCCAGGTGATAAGCGGTGCCTGGTTTCCTCCAGACATGACGTTTGCCATTCAGCCCAAAGAGTTTCATCAGACCAGAGAATTTTGTTTCTCGTGGTCTTAGAGTCCTTCAGGTGCCTTTTGGCAAACTCCAGGCGGCCTTTTACTGAGGAGTGGCTTCCGTCTGGCCACTCTACCATACAGGCCTGATTGGTGGAGTACTGCGGAGATGGATGTTCTTCTGGAAGGTTCTCCTCTCTCCACAGAGAAACGTTGGAGCTCTGTCAGAGTGACCATCGGGTTCTTGGTCACCTCCCTGACTAAGGCCCTTCTTCCCCAATCGCTCAGTTTGCCAGTTCCAGGAAGAGTCCTGGTGGTTCACATTGTCATTATGGGGTATTGTTTGTAGAATTGAGGAAAAAAATTAAGAATTTAATCAATTTTGGAATAAGGCTGTAACATAACAAAATGTGGAAAAAGTGAAGCGCTGTGAATACTTTCCGGATGCACTGTATAACCAGAAACTCCACCTACTCTTCCCATCACTGCCAAGAACAAAGACCTGTAGCTCCCTTGTAAACTTTCATCATGAATTTCCGCTGGCTCTGAGTAAAACCAGTTTTTCCACATTCTGTAAAAAGCACACCTTCATTTTGAAGCGTTGATAAGATGTTGTTGCTTGTGACTGGCAGAGGGACATTTTACCAGAAATTGAGAATTCCACCTTCTCTTCCCATCAAGGCCAGGGACAAAAGACGTCCAGATCTGCATTACTATTATGGTCACGCAACAGAGGACACCTACAAAAGGTGAAATGCATGTAGGCGGAAAATAACAATGGTGTCCGTGTGGAGGAAGACATTAAGACTATAGAAGAAACTATAGAAACACCAACTATAGTTGTATGTATAGTTGTGTATAGTATGTATACATAACACACACGCAGCCACATATAACATCTTGGGTGAACCAAGGTAAACCAAAATAGGAATGTTGTGAACCAATAATGGGTTTGAGACTGAAAAGTGACTGAACAGGATGCACAGAGTCCAGAAACACTATTTCTATGTAAGAACACAATGAGAGAAAGTGTATTCTTTGCTAAGGTGGGCACAGGGTATCTATGAAATGTTTCATAATGTATGATGGACCCAAAGGACACCCACAAAGAGAAATGAACATAAATTAAACAGTTATTTTCATGAACTGTTAACAATTGTGCTTTTGTTTTTCCAAATAAAGATGCGTCACTAGAATGCAGTAAGATTACACTTACAATGTCTAGAATCCAGTGAGATTAACTGGAAACAGAACACAGAATATCACTTTATACAGGACATTAGTTACTTATTGCATGCATATATAAATGTGCAATTTAGAGAAAATTTGAAGTTGCACCATTTATTCATCTGAGGTTTCACTTTCCTTGATCTGTATCTGTATATGGGTCTGCAGAAACTTTATCCATCGCAGAAGATGACAGGTTGCTTTCTCATTGGAGAAAGCAGGTTTGTCAGGGACTCTTTGGCTCACATCCAAGAAACTTTAATGGAAGGCAAAATATAACAAAAATAGATCATGCAATTTTTACACAAGGTTAAATAATCAAATTGCATGTAAGTTGCAGTTTTGCAATTAGATTTATTTTACTGCTGATGCATTTAGGGGAAAGAGCTACGATATAGAGTAAGATGGGCTATTCCATCTAGTTCATGTTATAATTACCCCTCTTGAAGATGCTGTCCTAGCGAAGCAGTTTTTCATTCCTAATAATAGACCAGTAGTTTTATCAAAGGCATTTCTGTGTTTTCTGTAATTAGGAGGATAATTTGATGCCTTTCTCAAAGCTTGAATCAATGGGCTGAAAAATCCTTCTAAATATAGCATCACATTTCATTCCTGCATGATATAAAGACAACTTAGTGAACCTATTGTTTATCTAAAGAAATAAACTGTGGTTAGCAAAATACACAAGTCTTGAAGAATATGTGGATATTGCTAACGCTAATGTATTTTCAACATTCATTTTACATTTAGTTGCAGTCATTAGGATTCCTCTAAAACAGAGTTTACTTCTAGAGGAAACTACATTTTGGTCAATGGCTTCACTTATAAACATTAATTCTAACAATCAACTGAACATTAGACAGTGACAACTGGTAATCATGTAAATCATAATAAACCTCAAAAGTTTGAGGCTATTTTTTTTTTAAAGAAATTAATATTTTTATTCAGCAAGGAAGTATGAAATTGATCAAAAGTATCAATAAAGATTTTTAATTGCTACAAAAAAGTTCTATTCACTCTCCATTCATCAAAGAATGCTGGAAAAAAATTAATGTTTCCACAAATATTAAGCAGCAAATCAGCATATTAGAATGACTTCTGAAAGATCATGTGACACTGAAGACTAAAGTAATGGTTGATGAAAATTCAGCTTTGCCATCACAGGAATAAATTACAATTTAAAATATATTAAAATAGAAAAAGTTATTTTAAATGGTAATAATATTTCACAATATTACCGTTTTTACTTTCCAAATAAATGTAGCCTTGGTAAGCATAAGAGACTTTCAAAAACATTAGAAATCCTTCCGACCTGATTTTTTTTTACTTTTGGTAGTGTATGTATTTCTGGAGTTAAGATTTATTTATATGTAGTTTAAGATGATTCATAATGCAAAAAGGTGTTTCCTCATTCTCACTTTTGTTTTCTTCAGTGATGTTTTTGTGTATCACGCCATGCCCTCGGATACAACTGATTGTCCACAGGCATTTTTATAACTTAAAATTATGACAACTTCCAGTCAATATCCACCCCCCACCCACACAGACAAAACATTCATTTTTTATATATATAAATATAAATATAATATATATATATATATATATATATATATATATATATATATATATATATATATATATATATATATATAAATATTATATATATTTTAAATGTCCTTTTATTAGCTTATCACCCATTAAAACTGTGTTGTTACTTGAATCTTTCTTGATTGACTGATTGCCCTTTCCTACAGTATAAAGACTTGGCACACTTTTTAGCATTCCAGAGTGGATCTTTTACCTGATGACTGATCTCAAGTTAATTTTAATTGATGTAAACACACACCCAAAATGCACACACCCAATATACTCCACTGGGTTAGAAGGTTAAGGTTTTGAAATGTTAGCATGGACCCATTAGACTTTGCTTACAGATTTAGCAACGATACAGTCGGCAGGGTAAAAAGCATCTTTCTCCATTTTTAGAGAATTGTGGGGACACACCTTGTAGAACCCAGGTAAACTGGGATGTCTGGTCAACCAATTTATAGATTAGTCATATGGCATACAGCTAACCCTTTAAGCTAAGAAAACCCCAGTTACACAGTGTCTACAACGGATGCAAGTGGCACGATGCAACGCGACAAAAGACAATAGAACCCATTATAATCAGTGATATTGTCTACACTGAATGTGGGGCTGTACGATGCAGCACGGCACGACAAATCCCTGACAGTAAACTAATGCCTCGTTCTATTTATGACGTACTCCAAGCACTCGCAATACTTCTAATAGAAAGAACAAATGGATTTGCAACACGTCAACTGTCACATCCGGTGTAGACAGCTTCTAGTTGTTGAGGCGTGACGTGTCAACTGTCGCGTCCAGTGTAGACACGGTGTTAGAATTCTAAACAAATGATCACTAAGGGTTTGCTTAACACAGGGTGTTTGCTGCAACTGGCTGCAACTGACTGTTGCCTCAAAACTTCTGTGGTCACATGAACCAAGATGGCAGATCTCAGATTGCAGATTTTTGTTTGTTTGTTTGTAGATTCCTGCATCTGTCACTGAGATAAATGGGAATGCTAACAGATAGCTCACATCATGTGGTATAGGTCTCCAGGGTGTCTACAGCGAATAGGTCACTCTAGTGGTGATTTCTGAAACTGCACTGATTCAGTTTAAGAACTGTGAAAAGTTCAGTGATTTTGGAGTTCAATTCAGCTATAAAGCAGCTCTGCAGAAAACAGTGATGTCATCACCCAGCTCAGTTCTCATCCAATAGTGCCAGAGCAGTCAAATCAATAATATTGCTGAATATTAATTGTCTCCAGCTAAGCAAGCCAAAAAAAAGGGGCTAGTAACACAAACTCAATCAGGTGACAGAAATGGAGGGAAAAAAAACCTTGGGAGAAACCAGGCTCAGTCGGTGGGCAATTATCCTCTGGTGTGTTTAAGATTCCAGGCTGCTTCACAAGTCAGATTGTGGATTTTTCATTCAGGATATTTCATCCATTTCTTTCTGCTCAAAGGTCAGATACATCACACTGGCATTTAGAGGGAGGAGGAGCTGAAGCTAGCCATAGGGACTGTGAAGAGGATTCTTCTGGTTCTCGTGGTCTTTGCTGAGGATCTGTGCCAAGGGCTGTCGAGTCGACGAAGTCTTCACAGGGGATCTGTCTCTAGAGTCTAGTTTTCAAGGTCTCCGCTGACATTCAGGGCTGCGTTTTGGTCGTCTCTGGGTGCATTTGGTTCGGATACGGTAACCTCAGGATAAGGATGAAACAGAGACAAATATAGATGCCATTCCTCTTCCGATACATCAGGTGTTACGGGAAGTGTTCCCGGTTCCGGTTGAATGCACAATGTTTTGGCATTTTAAGACTTCGTCTTAGTTCCTTGTGTTAAACATGTTCCCCGAAAGACAAACTAACAGATTAAAATCTGATTCGGACTATGAGTGATCAATTAATCATTAATTTATTGTCCATGTGCAAGTAGTTTATTATGCCTTACTTGCTATAAGATGTAAAAAAAAAAGGCACTCATCTAGGACCCTTGATGAGTCTCATTTATCTGATCTTATGAGGATCTCATATCTTATCTGGTCTTTGAGGATAGTATTATTGACTATTACTGACTTTTATGATTATTAATGACTATTATTATAAGTATATTAAATATACTGTAATATGTAAATATGCCTCAATGTACTCAGTATATAATATTATCTACATATCTTCTGATATCTTCTAATGCTATCATAAAGGACCAAAAACCAGGTCATGCACTCACCTTTCTCAAGGAAGTTGAAATGTCGTGGAATTTTTCTAGAAGCTTGGAATTTGAAGAAAAAAAAGGAAATTGTGTGAATAACCACAGCCATCTGAGATATTAAGGAAAAGAAAATCACCATGCATCGCTTTAGTAATCAGTAATAATCTTTTAGTAAAAAGGGAGGACTCTTTGATGACATAACTAAAAAACCCCACCTCCTTCAAAGACAAAAGGAGTTTGGCTTCCTTCAAAATCATGACATGCATTCTGAAAACAGGACTGCGGTACAGAGGACACGGTTTTAATTGCAACACATACAGTAGTGAAGGTAATGTATTTATAATGTATTGCAGGTCTACTGATCTTATGACTGCCTGGTCCGTTTTATTCGAGCACATAAAGAAATGATGGCTACACTACTGCTTACTATATTTTGGCAATATGCATCTTTCTTACAGTTTGAAGAATTAGACTGAAAAGCACTCAGTTCAAATGAGTCGGTAACTATTTGACTATGAAACAGTAATTGTTTGGGCATGTGCTCTCAGTGAAAATCTTTGCTTTGGTTTTCTATATTTTAATATTCCTTCATAGAAGAATTGTACATTTAAAGGGATAGTTCAAATGAAAATTATGTCATCATTAATTCATCCTCATGTTCTTTGAAAACCTGTATGACTTTTCTTCTGCGGAAAACAAAAGACGATATTTTAAAGATGTTTGAACTGTTTTTGTACATACAATGAACATCAGTGGGGTCAAAACAACATTAGACCCACTGAATTTCATTGTATGGACTTTTTTCAAAATATGAATCTCAAAAATAAATGACATGAGGGTTAGTAAATTTAAATGACAATTTTAGTTTTAGTGTGTTAACTTCCTTTTAAGGTCTGGTGTGAAGATCATAGTTTTTTTTACTTTATGAATACATTTGTGTAAAATACCTACAGCACTGTGGCTTTTTCTATATTGTAAATTCTCAAGCATCAATCATTGCTTAAATATTGTCTGATGTGTGTGAGGAAGACATCACTCACAACCCATATCATGTCTGTTTTAGCAAAGAGTCAACATCATCCAAATGTCCACAAATAAAACAGGTATGTCTGAAATGACTGGAACCAGAATATCCGGAAAATCAGAATCAGAAGAAAACATTTGTCTTATTGTCTGGTTGAGCACATGTACTCTTCTGCAACAGATTCAAATGCTCCATGTCACAATGAAGCAGACGAAGTGTACTCAGGTTATCTGTACAAGTCCCCTCCTTCTAGCAGGATGAAAATTATGGTATAATATTTGGATTTCCTAAACACAAATATCAGCAGTTTACATGTATTATCTCTGCATGTCAAGTTTCATTATCCATTGCAGAAAATATGGAAGCGTCGCTTCTTTGTGCTCACAAAGACCAACGACGGCAGCCATGAGCTAAAATACTACAAAACCACTGAGAGAGACAGACCTATAAAATCCATAGCGGTTTCTACGTAAGACAAAATCTGCTGAATACTTTTATAATATATAATATATATTAATATATAATAATATGCAATTATATAATTATTTTTTTAATGTAGAATCACACTGCTGTATATGCGCCCTGAATCACATTCAGCTTTTGAATGGATCTGCAAAAGCTTCAGGTGCTCTGCATCCTCTGTGCTCTTCATGAAAGCAGAAGACCCAAAAGAGAAGGTCCAAAGAGAATATTTCTTCATTGGAGACACCAGGTTTGCTATGACTATCATTGCTTTACCATAAAGGCCAGTAAATAAAGGCTAGTAGTTTTAGTGCTGTTATGTGATCTGTTGTTTTCAGTGAGGAGGTGGATAGATGGTTCAGTGCTTTATCTGGGGTTACGAAGGTTAGACTTTTTGCCTAATATGAAAAGCTGTAATCAGTATGCGCTCTTTAATGAATAAATCATTAAACATTTTTTTTTATTTATATGAAATGTTTTACATTTATTACAATTGCATTTTTTTTTATCATTTTAACTAATCAATGTAATTCGATGGGCCTTAGTTAATTTTCACATCGTGTTCATAGAATATCAAATCTGAGTCACAAACTGAACCTCAGATCATGGCAGAATCCAACTCTAGTGACCAAAACCCCCATGACACTGAAGAGGTAACTCATCAACATTGCTTTCACATGCTTATGTGTGACTGTAATTAAATTCCCATAACTCTGTCTAAATTATTTCTGAGTTGTACCTCTTCTTAACTGTAGACTAAAGTTGATAGTCGACCCCCATTGCCTGCCAGGACGAAGTCAGCATCTAAGGGTGTTACCACACAGCACGGTCAATGTAGCCAACCACCCAAGAACAGCCCATCTGCAACAGAGGTATTGTATAGTTAAAACAATAAAAACACGCTCTCACGAATAAAAAAAACAAACACTTACATCATGATTCATGCTGACTATAAAAAACCCATACCTTTGTTTGATGATGTATAGGAAACCGAGACTGCAGAGGACAGCAATGAGGACATGTCATCTGGGTATGACAAACTTATTCTAGATTTAAACGTCCTTTACCTCTCTTTAACCTGTTAGACAGTGATTGTTGTTCCTCGAAAGGTAAAATTACTCTGTAGATTTGTTTTCTTGAATAACCATCTAATAAGGTGGACCAATTTGTCTTAAATTTGCTGCTCATTTGAAATTGTTAATGTTGCAATGAATGTATGAAAGCTTGTTTGTGGTAATCAAGAGTCATTTTGCAGTCTTTTATAAATGTGCTCTGCATGCAGATGAGTTTGCCTGATTTTATAGACTCACAAGTTTTGTGCAGTAATGTTTAACTGGCTGCTGATCACAAATAATAAATGATAATTATTTGTTTCTCTCTCAAGGCAGAGTGTGACTGGTTCATCTGAAGGCAGTCTGTTGGACTGTGTCACAAAAGCCTTAGATTCTTTGACACCGCAAACTGAGTCAGACAGGTAGCCTACAAAACACACTGACAAAGGCAAAAATACCCTAGAGGATAAAATCATATAAAGCTTAATGTAAACTATGTTCTTATGTAGTTTTCATTTTCTGTAACTTTCAGCACCACCATAATGAGTCATCAATCAATGTCATCCCAGAATTTGTGTAATGCAAGAAGCCAGAACAATAACTCTGAAAACTCTTGCTTTGACTCTAATGGAAACTGTGCCTCCACTAAAATGAACGGGTCAGTTCCAGACAAGAGATGATTTATGCCTTATCAGTATGTCGAAAATATATCTTTAGTACTGTATCTAAATATATCTTTAGTATCTGTTGAAGAGCAATTCAATAGAAAACAACTGTTTGAAAATATCGTAACACTGCAGAATTTAGTTGTCAATCAACTGTGTTATGAAATTGTGATGGACATTTTGACGTTTTCCATTCCTCAGTGAAACTGTCGAGAAGGAAATCTGCATAAGTTACCGAGATCTGAAAAGCTTGATCTTTACAGAGGAGGCGGGCAAACCATGGTACAATTCTCACAGATAAATTAAGAAAAGTCATTGCTCCATAGATACTCTATCTGCTGAAAGACTTCAAATATTGAGTTCAGCTATTGAGTATATTGAGTTGAAATATTGGTTTTTGAGCTAAGTTATGCAAGTTTGCTTAGGTGTATGTAACAACAACAATACAATATATTAGGGCCGGACATTGACGCAAATTCACGATTTGATTCGATTTAGATTCACAAGCTTGTGATTCAATTCGATATCCTTTGGGGCCTATCAGTAACAGATAGCAAATTTCCTCAAGGAAAAATAAATAAATAATGCTCTAAAAACTATACAAGGAACACCAGTTGACATCACTAAAGATTAAAATGAACTGACTTGTACAGGCTACTTACATTTAAATTACACATAAGGAAGTTTTTATAATAATATCGTTATAATAAAACATTTTAATTACATAATGTTTCTACTTTTTAAAAAAAAAAAAAAATTGAAACAAAAACAAGGCATAAAACACGACTAATTTATTCAAACATACATTATATAGGCTATTGAAGAACTGTTAAGTGATAACAAAATTTAGCAAAATGTACATTTTTCTAGCTGACTAATGAGTTTTGGGCCACTGAATGGCTTTTCTGAGGTAACATTACGTGGCATTGTTTACAAGCTGCATGTTTTATCAACATCTTTCCGCGGTTGAAACACTGAGCGATTACATGCGACATTACACGGAATAAATTGTAATGTACTTTTCATCATAATTTCTGATGTTCATTCAAGTTTATTTCGTGCTGTAACAAGCGGAAGAGATGATCGGTTCACCTGCGCTTCGCTTGAACTGAAGCGCTATAGCTGTCTGTCACACCACATTAAAGAGCACCAAAACGGTATTTATTGTTTGAATTTCATTATAAAATGGACAGAATTTGAAAGCTGAGACTTTGTTTCATATCATAAGTAACAAATCTTATTGCGATTTATTGGATGGGGGCGCGCTACAATGTTCCGTTCATCCATCAACTGAAAACAGCATAGACTGAAAGATAGATCCTTGGGATTTAAGAATCAATATCGGTTCTTCAAAATGAGAATCAATTAAAATCGTGAAATGATTTACCCAGTCCAACTAACTAACCATCCATCCATCCGTGTGTGTGTGTGTGCAAAAATAATATTTTTCTGAGCCACTTGTGTCCCCTCAAAATAAATTATGTTTGTTATTTTCCTCCACATCTCTTTTCCTGCAGTGTGTCTAAGTGTCAGCAGACTCAGGACTCATGTCTGTTCCATAAGGGGGATCAGATCCTGGCTGTCAATGACCTGTTGACAGACACAGTGGAGGAGATGCACACATACCTAAGAAGACTAAGCACGGATAAGGTAGTCATGAGTCAGAGTACAAGAATGCTTTTGTCAGTGTAATCAGGGCTACAACATAACTATAGCTAAACTCTTTTTGCTCCCCCTTCAGGTAAAACTGACCATCCGACGGCTCCCAGGCTCCACTCCTCTACATTCTGAACCCTGCTGAGGACGAGGACAAAAACACAACGACCTAATCTCACAGCGCATTACTGTTCTTCATCAGATTTTTCAGGCCCTTCTATTCTCTCTTCATCCATGTGAAAGTTTCTCCTGCATTTTTTTCTCAGTGGGTAACAGCACTGTGCTGGAGATCAGTTGACAGTGATTTAAAACAGAATGAGCTGATAAAGTGTTCTCAGTGATATCTCAGGAATAACCACAGTGAAGTTAATGAGGTAGTAGAAACAAATGTACACGTTTTAACAGAAATTTCTTCTAGCAGTTAATAAATGTTGGGATAGCATTACAGATATGTTGAATAGTGTTTTGATTATATTTGTAACTGTCAATCTGTGTACTGAAGTGCAAGTATATTATGTAACCACATGGTGGCACACTGACACAAACTGAATTATTTTAAAACTTAATCTTGTTATTCTTATATCTTATATTACTTCCAGCATTTAAATTCACAGCAAACTGTCTTGGTTTGTTAAAATGCGCACATATACATATATAAAAAAAACTGCGGCGGCACTAAAACTTGTTTGTAACAAATCCAAATGTTTGTTTTTTTTCTACATTGAAATGATTCGGATATTACTAAAACTAAGATCTAGAACTACTGACTACCTACTAAAGAACTGTTGAGCATGTGTATTTAAATGCATTACTTTTCTTACAGGAAAATTTATGATCTTGTATGTGCACAAGTATGAAATAAAAATATGCAATTCAGAGAACAAAATCATTAGCGCATGTGTGAAATGAGCGTAGAGTGGATAGAATTTATTTCCTTTAGAAACTTAAAAACAGTCAGAGTTAAAAAAAAAAAAAAAAAAAAACCACTCCTAAAATAAGAGGGCATATGTGGTCCATTCCAGCATTGGCAAGGTAAAAGCAGGCAAGGGAGCCATTAGTAACAGGAAACACTATTAACCATCGTGCAACCAGCACTTAAATGGCAGGTTGAAAGTAAAGCAGCCCAAAACATTCACATTTGAAATGGTCCACTGAGTGGTCCAAACAATAAAGGCACCATCTGACTGTCTGGTCAAAGGTTTGATTGTGGATGTCAGTTTACTTTATTGCCTTGTTCCACAGCTTGAGCTTCTCAGGGCACATGGTGTTGAGCTAAGGTTTCTGGGTTCAGTCTGCCACTCATAGAAGAAGCCCTCCATGGCTTTCCTGCTCTTCCAGCTGCCCACATTCACAGTGGGGATGATCTTTCTCGGCTGCAACCACTGCACGAAACGCTTCAGCTCTAGATAACTGCTGTGCTCGCTGTAGGGAATACCTGGAACAGATAAAAGATCTTTCAAAATCTTTGAGATGCTGGGAAAACCTATTTATATAAAAACTGTTTTTTGTCATCGTCAAAAGTCTGTGAACCAACAATAATTTCTGCTGCTCAAGCAGTGTCATATTCTAGCCTTTTGTACCATTATTTTACAATTATAGTGTCTGAAGTAACAAGCACAAATTCCCATTAATTCGCACGTCAGACGTCTCAGATTCCAGTGGAGCTTGTGAAATGAGATGCATCTACTGCTTGAGGCAGCACCTGGTTCGGCTGCAGATCGCTGATATTCTGAAATTAAAACCCTGGGCTTGCAAAATCTGACATCTTGAGTTTTTCTCTGGGTCAAATCACATCTGCTGATTCTGTTAATACAAGGCATGCTGTTCTTAGCCTGAAACGACATTCAGCATTTCTAACAACTGCTAGCCTAGAAATCTAGACGCACCCTAGCGGCAGCAAATGTAATTTGCAGCCAGGGTCGTCTAGCAACTCTCCGTTGGCTTGCGAGTTTGAAAAACCAAACTCTAGTCAGGCCAATCACATCGTGTATAGAGTCGGTGGGCAGGCTTAACATAATGACAGCAGAGGTGCGACGGTTCCGCGTGCTACTTGAAAACAAAGAAGCTGGCGAACAGCGGTCTTTTGAATCGGCTTTGGCCACGACTCTGGAAGACTTGGAGTTAAGCTTTTCTTTGAGAAAAGAACAAAGAATGGCACTGAAGTCATTCTTAAAAAAGGAAGATGTGTTCGGAGTTGCGCCGACCGGATACGGCAAAAGTTTAATCTAATCAACTAGCTCCGCTTCACCTTCTTCGTTGCTCTGGTTGGGTGTAGCGCTATCCTATTGCATGCAGAGGAAATTTGAAAGACAATCGTTTATCCCGCCCCTCGGATTGAGCCCTGCCAATGGTGTGTTCCCAGACCCAACATCTTGATGTGGGTCTGGCTTGTCAGGCTAAACAACTGCAGCAAGGGAGAAAAATCAATATAATGTAATTACATTCCACATACGAAGCCATTAGGTATAATCTTGTCAGTTAGTGGAACAGAATGACAAGGCTGTGTTGTGTCTACACTGAAAATCAGTTTAATCGAAAGCAATCCTTTCTAAGATCTTATTAAGAAAGGGATGGTGTGACATATCAATAAAACGTGTTTTCTGGGGTTTTTTTGTAATAGGCATATCTTTAAGCATAATGGAGCAAACCTATTAAAATGCCATAAAACTGTCAAATGGAGAAACATAAGGTGTTTTTTTTATTTGCTTTGTCAAATGCCTTTTCCATTTTGATTTAAAAGGATGACAAAAATACTCACTCATTTTGCCTGGGGCTCTTAAATCACCAGACAACATAGAGGGTATTTTTCCCTCTTATCAAAATGCAAAAATGGTATTACAGAAACAATCCCTTCTATTGTACATCCACTTCCCTAACTGCACCTAAACACTTGCTATAATGAATCAGATAAATAAAAATCATAATAAATCCTTTATAAATAGACTGACACATACCATAGATAATGATGTTCCCTTGGGTCTGAGGTTTAATATCTTCCACCCTCACAGTTTGATTAAAGGTCCAGCCAGTTGGTTTGAAAGCCACTAGCTGGTCATACTTCCTGGAGAACTTATTCAAGTGTGTCCGCAGGTTCTGTACAGTCAAGAAAGGGC